>OZ023262.1:107657737-107772737 GCA_964006375.1 Tillus elongatus | reverse complement strand
GACCTCCGCTGGTTCAGTGATAAGAATGTGTGCCTCTGAACCGAGGGGTACAGGGTTCTCTCTCCCCATTCATTGCGGACCTTGTCATGAGTAGATTTGAGACAGATTTAGAAAATGAAAGTGAGTATTTTCCTAGAGTATGTTCCGTTATATGGACGATATTTTTGCACCGTTAAACACAAATATATGCAAAGTAGATGATTTTATTAAAAGACCGAACAGTCAATTTGATTCAATAAAATTTACCCACGAATTAGAAGTTAACAGTAAACTTCCTTTTCTAGATGTACTAATTATTGAAAATAATAAATATCTTGAATTCAATGTCCACAGTAGGGAAACTACCACTCTAAGTCACATTCCAAATGACTCACATCATCCGTTTGCACAATAAACGGCCGGTTTAAATTACTTAGTAAATAGATTAATAAAATTTAAGTAAAAGTAGATATAGTATAGAATTAGAGTACATTAACAACGTGGCTAAATATAATGGATATTCAGATTGCTTAGTGGAATTAATTAATAGACACAGAACAAAGAAAATGTTAGAGGAATGCACGACATTCATGAAAGATAAAATAGAGAAAAAATGTATTTGCCTACCTTTTGAACCACGTATCACAAGGGGTCTCAAGAGCATTTTTAAGAAAGATGATTTGCAGCTAACTTTTTGACAAAAAAGTATTTAAGAAATTTGTTAGGTAATATGAAAGATGAAGATAAAGCCACTGAAATGTTGGGTATCGGGTATCTATGAGATAGGTTGTAAAAATTATAATCTTAAATACGTTGGCAGATTAAGAGAATTATTGAGATTAGATTTCGTGAACATCTGGCGCAGCTGAGATACAGTAGTCTAGACAAGTTATGCGTAGCACACCATATTTGGGATAATAACCACCACGTTGATAAAGAAAATCTGAAACTTATCAAAAATGCTAGACAGCCAGCGAAGCTGGATGTCTATGAAAGTATTTATATTTCTAAGGCAACAAAAAACAAAATTTCCTTAAACGGAGCGCTGCCACTGTTATAGTCCTTTGTTTGCCCTCTGTCTCTGATACAGATAAAATATTCTGAAGCTTGCCAGGTAAAGTTATAAAGGGAGCTCAAAAACATCGCCTGGCAATAAAAATACAATACAAATAAAATTTGCATGCGATTTAGCCTCCCCTGGCTATCAGTCTCTACCTAAAACTCAGTATATAAGGTGATCTTTAGTAGTAAGCAGTTTACAATTTTTCATCCTCTGATGACGATCACCTTGTTAGTGAAACGATCGTCAGGTTTTTAAAAAGATGTGTTGTGGTGATTTGGGTTCTCCAAGTGTACTTCTCAATCAAATCAAATAAGAAAAAAAAAGTGGAATAACTGCTATAAATCAAGATAATACCTACCTTTTAAAATTACCAAACATTTGTGCATCTCCCAAAAATTTTCCAAAATCTATATGAAACAAATGACCAGAAGTTTTTAGCATAATATTATCATTATGCCTATCACAGATACCCAGTATATAAGTTACAACACAATACCCTGCACATGATGCTGAAAAAAAATAATCATAAATTCCCAATTGACAATTTATCGACATAATTTTTACCTGTAAAATTTTCAACAGCCCTTCCATATTCCAGTTCTGAAGGATTATGTTTTGCCAACCATTCAGATATAGGTTTATCTTTAAATGAACCAGTCAAACCATGTTCAACTTGTATCTTCCTCAATGTGTCAGCTTTTGTTACCATCTCAATCATACCTAAAATAGTCATGGGAACATTGTTTTACAGGTGACAAATCGAAAGAAAAACTAATAAAAGCTTAATACATCAAATATATTTTAATTAATGTGAAAAGATTTTTTCCAAACTGTGCCTATTTAAAGATGAAATTAGGAAAGAATAACCACTAACTTGAGGTTGCATAAAACTATAAATCCATTTTAGAAACATCATCACCAATGTCAAGTTTCGTTAATGATAAAATTTTGCTCAGCAAGTTAATGTCGAACCAAAATATGTAACAACGTATGTAAGGCTAGATGCATTTTGACGATTACCAACACATACCAGTTGTGGTCTTATTAGTACATAAGTAAGTATTTATTTAGTAAAATAATACACAGCAATGTCAAACAAATATTCAAATAGAAATTTCAAATTAAAGCAGACAAAATATGAAGTATAAATAAAATGGCAAAACACATAAAATCACAGAAGAAATATCAACAAACACAAAATATAAAAACATACAAAATATATAGAAAAAACCCTGCAGAATTACCTAATCACAGGTGGACAACACTCTAGTGAAAAGTTTCATGTCATCTGCTTACAGCAGTGCCCCAAGAAAAGTAGTTACAAATATCATTAATAAAGAAGTTGGACAGTAAGCGATCAAAATTGGAACCCTGTGGAACACCACAACATATTTAAATGATTAATAACCAAGAAGTACACTTGGATCACCCAAATCACCACAATACATTATATACAGGAGGCTGCCCATAGGCGGCAGAGCGAGATTCATACATTTTTATTATTACTATATTTAGCAATATATATACTTTCGAAGGTGTTTAGCTGTCCTGGTTGTCTAACATTTTTGATGAATTTTAGATTCTCTTCATTAACGTGGTGATTATTATAGGATAGGAGATATTATTATCTATAGTACCGTATCTTAATTGTGCTAAATCTTCTTTGAATCTAATTACAATAGATCTTTTTGTTTGTCCGACGTATTTAAGATCACAATCTTTACCACTTATTTAATAAAGGCCCGACATTTTGGCCGTGATATTCTTGTCTTTTGGGTTACCTTTTTTTAATGTGTTGTGGGGATTTGGGTTCTCAAAGTGTGCTTATCAGTGCTCATCACAGGTTCCAATCTTCACTTAGTGAATAACCAAGATATTCAACAACCAATATACGATCAGACAAATAGGGTTTAATTAAATATATCAAGTAAGGTGAACACAATGACTTTTCCAACTTGCAAATTAAGATGCCATGATCCAACCTGTCGAAGGCTCTTGAAAAATCACTATATTAAACATCAACCTGATCATTAGAATGAAGAGCTACAGAGATAAATTGTGTAATGCTTGCCAAATTAGCTAATCTATACGATCACAGAGGACACTCTCAAAGGGCTTTGACACCATAGGAGACACCACCACAGACTGATAGTTTTTAGAGCGTGAAGTACCTATACACTTGTGCACAGGACCAACTCTACCTTGTTTCCAATGAATAGGATCTGTAGCAATGTGAAAGTACAAATTATAAATATAAGTCAAGCACCAAAAAGCTTGCTACTATGTCCGGTGCACACGTAAGGTTTGGTCCTATCTTTTTTAATGGACTCAAGACTTCATCCTCTGGTATCAACTAAAAATGATTAACATCACTGAATTGACTAAGATTAGATGGAACCGCTACAGATAAACTAGAGGACAAAGTTACTCAAAAATTGATGAGAAATCATCATTTACAATCTCTTGTGGAGAGCCAATGATTTCTCCAGAATCACCAACAAATGAGCTGGGAATACGAGATGTTCTAGACTTATCCCCAATGAAAGACCAAAATGTAAATGGGTTGCTTCTATGCATTGAGAATATCGATTATACTCTCTATATGCAGCATCTGTTAGACGTTTTATTTCCCTGTGTAGACTGTTGTACAATCCTTGATGATAAGGGCTACCAGCTTCCCTGAGTTTTTTATAAATGTTTGCTTGGAGTTTAAGCCTATCCATTATTTGATGGTTATACCACACTGGGCATCTTCTCGAAGATGACATTGATAAGGGGACATATGGGTCAAAAAGACCATATAAGGTGTCATAGAAGTAGTCCACATGCAAGGTCCACATTCGCAATCTCACACAAATGTGACTAGTCAATATTGGCCAAACTATTATAAAGAGCAGCAAAATTGGCGTGCTTAAAATTATATCTCTTAATATTTTTATTCAAACTAAAATGTGAGCTTATATTCTGAATTTGGAAATCAAACAATAAAGCAGGATGATGCATTCTTTTTATAAAGATAAAATCAAAACAACAAACTTACATAATTAAATGGTCATTTCGCTTATGACAACACACAGTTAAAAAACTCATCAAGGGAATAAAATTAATGTTGAAACAACAGTTCCTTGACAGATCTTTAAAACCTTTGCGCTCCTCTTTAAGTTTTGATTTGCACAGCTAATTTATCACAAAAATTCTGAGCCCAGTAATTTACACCCATTTGTGCTCCAGAGATTCTATGATACCGTATAATCAGCTTATCTTTACTTCTTGTGTCATAACTGTGCTAACTAGAATTTCTTTCTTGAGCACTTTCATGCATGTACATCACAGAAGTAAGTATACAGACAGAACAGATAGTGAATCTTCTGCCACCTTTAAACAATGGCCTACATGATTCACATAATTTTTCTACAGTCAGTATTTTTTTAAATGCGATACAAAACTGTGACGTTGACAAATTTGACATTGCTCACAGAATAATTTGGACTGAGCTTTAAAGAAATCCACTTATTTAGTGTAACAGAACATCACATTAAAATGTTGTTCTTAAGAACTAAAATACTACAAAAACTATAATATTTACCTTTCTTTTTTCCTGTTGGGACACAAGAGAATGCTACTATTTTGAGATCCAATCCACTTTTCAACCACAACTTATCCATCAGTCTTACCATTTGTAAAGTAAGCATGTCTTGTTGTAAATCATCACCGACTTTAAAGATTGCTGGTATGACTGAACTGTCAGGAGCTCGGAAGTTTATTTTTAAAGGCAACGTGTAAGAAGGAAAATATGAACAGGAATCTACATGGACACCTGCAACTCTTAATGTAGGCGACAATGGCAAGCTTGTTGGTGTTTCTTGTAAATGAGCATTCACTATTTCTAAAGTATTATGTAAAATTGTTAACCTATGAGATTCTTTGGTTTTTTGTACATTTTCGGCAATGTCACTCAAGTCCTGCAACAATTATAAAATAATAATTAATCGTGCTTGAGAGTGACATGTTAAAAATAATTATTTATACAGTGCCAGTTTTTAACTTGGAATAAATTTCTTTAATGGCAAGGAAACAAAATTTGAAACTTGGTGGTTTAGTATAACTTGCCATGTAGCTTAAAAATAGTCAAAAAAAAGTAGGGTTACCATTAAAAAACCATATCGATGGCGTCACATCTCACATTTGGGACGCACTGTATACAGGGTGATTCACGTAATCTGTTTAGGTTTTCGTACTAGCTGGAATTTTCTTCTGAAAATTAGGATCTAGCCATTAATAATAATAATAATAATTTTTTTTGGCCACCTTGGGTACAAGCAGTACATGTGACAGGTCATATGTATATGAACAAAAATATAGTCCAGAACAAGTGATCAAGTAAAACAAAACAAAGACTCATTAAAAACTTAAATGTGTGTAAACAAAGACAGAATAAGTTAAAGACTAAAACATGTACAAACAAAAAAGAAAATATATGTATAAACAAAAAACGGCATGTTAAGAACCTAAATACATATATAAATATAAACAAGATATATGTACTCAAAAATTCACAAATATGTCACAAAATAAAATATACAAATAAATGGTTTAATATAAACAACGATAAAATTCACACAAACAAATCAAGATACAAATACGCCAGCAGATAAAATGTGAAACCCACAAACAATTCCCAGGGTAACCAAAGCAAAAAAAAAGAAACAAAACAAAATGGACAATCAACGACAAATGATGAACCCCACAAATAATGAACCCCAAATCACCGACTTGCGAAATACAGGAAATCTTCGTAGCTGTAAAATGATTCCTCAACTAAAAATCGTTTAACTTCCCTCTTAAATGTATCAAAAGTTCTTATTTTCCTGTACTCAGCTGGTAAAGCATTGAAAGACACAATACAGTTGTAATAGGGGCTATGTTTATATTTTGTTGTTCTGTGAAGCGGTATTCTTAATTACTCCTGGTGACGCGTCTCATAATCATGATAAGAAGAGTTACAGGTAAACAGTTCCAAATTATTCCTTGCAAAACACATTTTAAGATGTAAATACATGGAGCCGTAAGCAGGCTGTAATCTCGAAATACATTTCTACATGTTTCTGTTGGCCTTAGATTAAACATTAATCTCAGTAATCGCTTTTGAGATACAAAAACTCTACTCACAGTCATCACCCTACCCCAGAATAGAATACCATAACTTATGTGAGGGTATGCTAACGAGTAATACATGTTTATTATGCTCTTTAAGTTAACAGTGTTTTTCATCTGTAGTATTGGAAAATATGCTTTATTCAGGTTCTTGCAAACTATATCAATCTGATTCTGCCACGATAGACTGGCATCTAAGTGTACACCTAAATACTTTACAGTGTCTACCAGAGTAATGCTGATATTATTCAAGGACTTCCTGTTTATGAACTCTACATACACAGTTTTTCCAGTATTCACGATAAGTCTGTTTCTATTACACCAAGCCCGGAACTGGTCTATAACAGTGCCAACATCATGAAGAAGCCGCTCTCTAGTATCAGCGCAGACAGTAACACAAGTGTCATCAGCAAACACAGTCACCAGCCCCGCTAGCACATGCAATGGCATATCATTGATAAACAGTATGAATAGCAGTGGGCCCAGCACTGAACATTGTGGAACACCTAAGCCTATGTCATACTCATTAGAGATATTATTCTTAAAGTTTACTTTCAGTGACCTGCCATTCATAAATGACTTAATCCGTTCCACGAATTCCAAAGCAAACAATTTCTCACTCAATATGTTGACATCCACAGTGTCAAAAGCCTTCTTGAGGTCAAAGAACACAGTGACTACAAAGTTTCCCCGATCGATGTTTTCATACACGCAATTCACCATTCTAAAACAAGCAGTTTCTGTAGATCTTTTCTCCTGAAAACCATGCTGATAAGTTGTCAAGAGGTTATTTGCCTTGACAAAATTCATTATTCTACTGTGTGCCACCTTTTCTAAAATTTTCGAGAAGACACTCAGTAGGTGTATTTGACGATAATTATTTAGATCACTTTCATCTCCCTGCTTAAGTAGACCAATAACACTAGATACCTTTAGATGTTCTGGAAAGCAACCACTCTTAAGTGACAAATTAACTATATGAAGCAAGGGTGACAGTAAACAACCAATTAGTTGCTTCACCAGAGAGGACTGGATACCATCCATACCGGTTGAGGGCTTATTGTTCAAAGAGCCAACCACATCATTATGGCTGAAGTTCTATCCAAATGAAATAGTCTGTTATTTTAAATGGAACAGCTTATATATTATTACTTTTTTGAATCGTACGCAAAATTCTAGACTAAAATCATTTGAGACATTATTGGTAAAAAATCGGATTTTTTCGGTTATCCGTTTCTTCAAAAAATTTGACAGATGTGGACAATTAAAAAAAATCTGTATCTTAGCCATTTGGCAACAAACCATTGGTACACACAAACAGTTAATAATGTTCTTTCGAGATATCAAATCAGAATTTCATTTTTTAACACAGGTGTTCGCAAATTGTACACTGTTTTTAAAAACTTGAAACCATATTAAGTCGAAAATTTTAAATGAAACACCCCATATGTTATAACCTCATTGTCTTCTGGATTAAATAACATTTCCAGTGGTATATGAGTTTCCTATACCTATCTCTTCTCGTTTTGATGATATTTCAGATTTTAGCTGAAAATAAATTCACGTAAATATTTTTAGTGCTTTGCATAGTATCCCATTGAAATGACGGCTACTGACATTAGTGTCCACTACAGTTGTTATAATAGCTTACAAACTATATGTTTTTATCATTTTTGGTGGTTATACCTTGTTGCAAAATAAATATATACCTAGTATTCTTCAATTGAAATCTGAGCATCATGGAAAACTATGGAAACTATTCAAATACTGATATTGTGAACTTGTGTTATTTGCATGGAGAATGTGGTAAGATAACAGAAAGAACTTCTCGATTATTCAATGAAATATATCCCCATTTGCCCAGAATGAACGTTACAAAATTTAAAAGATCCACAACCAATTACAGGTACAGAAGATAATGAAATTCATTTCATTTGGATAGGACTTCAGCCATAATGGCTAGATCTAAATCTTAAGAAGCAAAATTTCAGCTAGAAGTAGGAAAACTTTTAACTAATGCATTCCGTGAATCACCCTATTTATACATTTTTAAAAAGGTCGCAACGTAAAATACTAATCGACAAGCGCAAGCATTTTTGAAAAAGATAAGCTGTATTTGATTCTCCAAGTTACAAAATCACACTGTATATGTAACTATTAATGCAGATAATGTGTCTCTATGATTTGACTTAACACAATAGTGATAATAATAAAAATAATAATAAACTTTATCAGCCACTGAGATATGTATGTACACAAGTTAGGTCAAGTATGTCTAACAATAATAAGAATATCACATAATAGAGTTGTACAAAAAAAAGAAAAACAAACAGATATATAAAATGCATCATACACAATACATCAATAGTCCAATAAAATGAGACTAGATTAGATTAAATGTGATTGGCCTATTCCAGTCCCTCCACCGCGACCTTAGGTTTATTGTGGCTCATGTCTAGTTGCTTAAATTTTACCTATCAAATCCAACTGCCATGCAGTCGATATTTTTGAAGGTCAAAGTTGGTTTGACAGGGTTATTTAGGGTGTTTTTTCTTGCCCACTCTCGAGGTGTACACCATCTGAGCGAAGAGGGTGGCATGTTTTGAAGCTCACAGTTTCACTTGAACTAAAATTATTAATAAGACTACTATTGAATAAACAAATTAACATCCTATAGTCAAAGCAAAATCTTGTGGGGTCATGCGGTGGTCGTTCTCTCGATTGATCGACACGTGATATAGCTACTGGACTCCTAGAGGCTGGCACCTCGTGCCACCCCTGGCGTGACTGTCGGCAATGGCAATAACGCCCACGGCTGATGGTCTACTAAAGTCTCGCTCCATCTCTTCGCAGGTGGTAGTGGAATGTTCCTTTACGTGATAGTAAAGGATTTCCACGCCCGAGGAGGTACCACCCCATGCATCAAGGGGCCGGTGAAGTCCCAACGGACGTTTCCAGTTCTGGTGTACGAGTCGGTTTCCCTTATAAGCAAAAATGATGATGGCTCCTCCTTGTGCAAAACATTCCGGAGGTAAAATACCCCTCCATTCGGATCTCCGGGAGAGGGGTGTACAGGGGACGCCAACATCAAAATTCAACATATCCTTCTCGAATATGTGGCCTAAATTCTAACCTGAACTCTGTCCACCATTTCCTCCAGGCTAATAGGCCCCAACTCCTCTTCCTCACTGAAACCCAAATCAGTGCCAAAACAGCCACTAATTACCTTAATTTCCCAGGATATGAGCTCCTTACTTCCTTTAGATTGTATGGAGGTGTGTGCGCATACGTCCGTAGCAATCTACCCTGCACTAGACTCCCCAATTTAGAAGCTGGAAGAAAAGACATACTATGGATAAAACTCTCTCTCAGGGCTGCAACTAAATTCATCTGTGCATTTACCGGTCACCTTCTGACAACAAGTTTGTCCAGCCCTTTGACTACCTTTCTGAAAAAACCGACCATCTGATTTCTGAATATCCCTCCTCCGAGGTCACTATTCTTGGTGATTTCAACGTACATAATAAGGAATGGCTAGGATCTTCAAAAACCGATCCACAAGGGAGAGCAGCAGGGGCCTTTGCAGTCAGCAACTCTTTAGCCAATATGGTTCAGCAACCTGCTTACTTTCCTCGCATCCCAACACACAGCTCAAATCCCTTGGATCTCCTTCTTACTACAAATCCTGAATGCTATAAAATATCAGTCACCACCCCCCTCGGTCGCTCAGACCATGGCATGGTCACCGCTTCCTGCGCAATGCAACCAGAGCTCACACAGAGATCACACCCACGTATCGTTTGGCACTACAACTCCGCGAACTGGGATGAAACGCGAGATTACTTTTCCTCATTTCCATGGGCGTCTGTCTGCTTCTCTCATCCTGACCCCTCTGATATCTCACAATACGTCACCGAAATTATCCAAGCTGGTATGGAATTATATATTCCATGTACACAGAAAACCTCTTCAGCCACTCAAAAGCCTTGGTTCTCTAAATCTTGTGACAAGGCCAGACTTGAAAAGGTCAAAGCTCACAAAACACTTCTACACAATCCCAGTCAAGAAAACCGTCAAGCATTTAACGACGAAAGAAACTGCTATGTCCGCATTCTTTCTGAGGCAAAAAACTCGTTTAATAACCACATCAAAAACAAAGTCCTCTTAGCTCCAAGGTCAGCAAGCCCTTCTGGACTCTTGCTAAATCTATTGGGAATAATTTCTGCAAGAGCACGTTCCCACCTCTTGTCTCAGGGGATGAAATTGTTTCTACCGCCCTGGGCAAGGCTTTTTGCCTCGTTGTTCGCCGGCAATTCTACTCTCAACCCACCTCCAAATGTTTAACCACCAACAGTCCCCAATGACGCGCATAAAATGACGGATATTATTTTCAAAACTAAAAAGGTACGAGAGATGGTCTCTTCTCTTAATACCAGGAAAGCCTCTGGCCTTGACGAGATCCCAGCAATTGTTGGTGGTGTCCTGACTCGTCTGTTTCAGACATCTTATAATAAGAGGCATATTCCCTAGTAACTGGAAAACTGCTCGAGTACAACCCGTCCCCAAGAAAGAATCCAAAGCGCTTCCTAGCAACTACATGCCTATTTCTGTCCTGTCAGTCATCCCTAAAGTGATGGAAAAGTATATAAACACCGAATTACTAAAATATCTTCAAAAATACAGTCTAATCCACGACAGGCAGTATGGATTCCGTCAGCGCAGTTCAACTGCCGACCTCCTTTCCTTTGTCACCCATTCTTGGAACAAGTCTATGGAACTACACGGTGAATCCCAGATTGTCGCTCTAGACATATCCAAAGCCTTCGACCAGGTCTGGCACGCAGCGCTGCTTAATAAACTTCCGGCCTATGGCCTGCCAACAAAAGTCTGTACCTGGACAGCAAACTTCCTCTCCAACCGGAGCATTTCTGTTGTTGTGGATAACCATTCCTCTAAACTATATCCAATTAATGCAGGAGTTCCTCCAGGTTCAGCTTTACCCCCTACTTTGTTTCTTCTCCACATCAATGACCTCCTCTCTAGCACATCCAACCCAGTTCAGAGTTACGCAGATGACAGCACCCTCTACTCAAACATACAATATTCTAAGCCTGTCTCTTTGGCCCAACTAGTTGAGGATCGCAGACACATGGAGGGTTCTGTCTCCGTGGATCTCCAAAAAATACTAGAGTGGGGAGGTAGAAATCTTGTACAAGTCAACCCCACCAAATCTCAGTCTTGCTTTCTTTCTCATAAAAGATACACCAGCCCTAGAACCATCACAATGAACAACCAAGTTATTCAAAGTAATGAGTCCTTCTCACTTGTTGGCATTTCTGTGGATCGAAATCTCAATTGGCACCAACATGTCACATCAATTGCAGAAGTGGCTGCTAAGAAATTAGGTTTCCTCTTCCGGGCTCGCAAATACTTTTCACCAGCTAATCTCTATACCTTATATACTTCACAGATAAGGCCAAACCTCGAATACTGCTCCCACATCTGGGGTGCTGCTGCCGCTTCTACACTCGCTATTCTGGACTCGATGAATGCACCCTTTTACTGTCCAGGTCACCAGACATAGAACATCTTGTTATGCCCGCTCTTTTGTCCCGAGGACTTCCAAGTTGTGAAATTCCTTGCCGGCACATGTTTTTCCTTCTCCTCCGAACCTCCAAACCTTCAAGACCAGAATTAACAAGTTGCCTCTTTCCTCCTTGTCGACACCCACCATACGATAGTATTTAGGCTGTAAGCCCCGTGGTGTGTTGTTGAAAAAAAAAAGCATACCCAGCGCTAATACAAAATGCAGCTCAGTTTTGTTTGAAATTGTAAAACATTGTGAGTTGTGCCACAGGGTCGCCATCTCGGTGCGAAACCAGGTAGTATGTTGTCACGACAGCTCCAAATAACACAAAATGTTATAAAATAGAGAGTGCATACAACCAACTAACAATTTTGTAAATTGTTAGCCCTGGCCCATATCTTCCTTAATATAGGGACAATGTATGAAAAGCTAGATGTATTCTCTAAGTTTCTAACCTTACATACTTGAAATTGTAATTTAAGTTTATTGTCAGCAATGGCTGCATTCACTAGGAATTTAAAAAAAATGACTCTAGGCACTCACTCACTCCACAGCATACTTCTTCATTCCTCCATGCATATTTCTTCCAACACCCAATTTCCAGTTACAGGTGTTCTTAAGGACTAGCACAAGTATTCATATGACACATTTAGAAGCAGCAATTAATTAATGAATATTATGGGTGATCCACAAAAATGGCCTTACTTTACCTTTAGTAGATTTTGTAACTATAATACAGGGTGTTCCACATAAGAACCGACACAGAGCAGGTGCATGGAAGGGAACATAAAATATGGCGATTTAACGCAACTTATCTCTATACTAAGTTGCACCCCTGAGAAGCTATAGATCTTCAAAGTGGAGTTTCAAATTTCGAAAAAAGTCAATATCTTAGTAATGCTTCAACTTAGGAAAACCAAATTAGGTACATGTTCTGAGTGTACCAAGATTATCATTCAATAGAGAATTTAATTCTAAAACTTTGTTTACTCTCATTATTTTTCAAAAATTTTGTCGTTTTCAAGAACAACCCGAATTACCAAGGACATATACTTTATAAACGTTACTTAAAATCATCCAAAATTCAATAGATGCCTATGAAATAATCATTTTGAACAATTTCGATAACTTCCCAACTAGCAATTTGATGTTTTATTGTAGTCATAAGAACGTTTATAAAACAGTTTTTTTTATAAAACATGACTGTTCCTATAAACGTTTTGGTAACGTTTATACAACGCTTATAAACGCAAAATGGGCGCAGGTGTGTACAACATTATAGTTCTTTAATTTATTTTATAAGGGATGTATAAGGTGTTATGGAATAGTTTTAGTAATGTTTACCGATCTGTAAAAGAACGATACTTATAAAACAGTTTTATAAGGAACAATAATAAAACTAAAAATCATTTACCATGGTGCCAGTTATAGATCCTTAATAGAGTTACTATAAAACATGTTTTATTAGAATTTCTTTATAGTTAACTTTGCAACTTCTTGTTGCATACTGCAATACCTATAAAAGTGATATGTCTTTTAAATGTTTTTGTTAGAACTATTTTATCCTAAAATTGTTCTCTAATATTATGAAAGTAATATAAGTACTAAAATATGATGGCGTAAGAAATAATGTTAGTACGGTGTGAAAATTAAACTCAAAAAGTCTCCTTTTGGCTACCAGTAAGATGGATTTCACCTGCGAAGAAAAATTTTCTGTGTAAAATATGCTACATATATGGTAAATTTTGAAGGGCCCTCGAAATAATGAATATTTCTTTAATTTGTAAAAATCAACTCGAAATTAAATATTTCGTTTTTTTCATGTTATTGACCTAAACCCATTCTGTTACACATTTCGCATGTTTTATATTCATAATATATTGTGAAAATTGTCAGGTCACAAATATTTCTATATTTATTAATTGAATTTTTTTTCATTCAAGATGGCTACCAAACAAATACAAATACAGGCAAAAACATGGAGTCTGCTTTATAAATCACTTTTATCACGACTGCAACCATTACAGAACTTTTTTTTCTCTTAAGACACTGCTACAAAACAGACGATATATTAAAACCTGTAATATGAACAGAGACGTATTTAAACAAAAATAAAGTAGGCTTGGCATTGACTTTTATTGTCAATTTTAAAGTTTGGTTTTTACAGTAAAAGTAGACTAGCGCCATCGATATTTGCCAAGTCTCTATGCATGCTTTACATTATTACTACATTTTTTCTCCCGATTCCCACAAGGAATCAAAAAGTTTTAGGATTTTGATATTTTCATTTTACTATAATCCCCTGCAGTTAATAATAACAAAGCCAATTTCTTCACTTTAATTAATTTTAAGTCAGAAAATAATTTCGGATCTTAATGTGTGCACAGGCGTGTGTGAGGATTAGTGATGGGAAAAACAGTTATTTTCTGTTAACAGTTGAAGCCGTTAACGTTATTTAATAATAACCGTTGAAAATAACGGCTTCAGTTATTTTAAACTGGATGGTCGATCGATAGTATCCTACATTCCCAAAGCTGTGAGCGAGAGCGAGCACATTAGTATAAATGCATGGTATTTTTACCTCGTTATTTCACGTAGTGCATAAATCTCAAATTTTGTCAATATGAAAAGGAAACAAATGGTTAAGAAATTATAATAAGCGTGTCGTAAATCTTTTGCCACTCTGAAGTGAAACTTTTAGAAATCAGAAAGGAGTCTTCTATAAGAATTTATTTAGATGTTTTAGGAATTATAAACTAGTAATTTCTCACAAATTTATTTTATCAGGGTCTTTACGTAAATGTCAATGCCACAGCAAGAATCAATAAATATCATTATTTATCACGCCTTGGGACGTTAGACGTTAGAACTTTTATTGCTACACAGGGAGTGATTCTAAGAACTCCATAACATAACGCAGCTAATAAAATTTCGGTAAAGAAACAGTATAAAAAATTGAGTTTGAGTTTTTAAAAAAATTGGAAGATATATAGTATTAATAGTTTATTTACTTATTTTAATATTCGTTGTTTTAAAATTAGTTTCAAAAATTTCAAAGGGCTGTAACTTGGAGAAGAAGGGGTTTCAAGAAAAACTTAATAAAAAGACACCCCTTATTTTTCGCCAAAGAATCACCCTGTATATATATATATATATATATATTCATTTAATTTTTTATATTGAAATGTATATAGATATTAAAAAATGTTGTATCATTATATTTTTTTAATCAATTTGATAACTATTATCAGACAAACGAAAATGACGTGTTAACTGTTTTCTTAGGTAATGTATATAAATTCAAATAAATAAGTATTTTAATTTCACGTGAAATAACCCTATTTTGTGTTGTCTATAGTGAAAGTAATAACACGTTTTTACAGAAATTCATCTTTTCACCCAACATTTTTTATTATTAAATATTTGGCTTTACATACTAGTGGGAAACTCAACTGTTTCAAAAATAACAGCTTCTCTGTTTAACAGAATAACTCTGTGTAGTATGCCGTATCCCCATCAACAACCGGTTAAAGTTAATATTAAAATTAAACCGTTTTATTGTACCGAAAATCCTACGTTCCTAAAGCTGTTAGCGAGAGCGAGCACACAGTATAAATAACTTGTTTAGCATTCCCAATCTCAAGGCTATTCATCCCGTTAAATAGTTAAATAAACAGTTGCCGATGAAAACCGATGTTTATTCATCGAAGCCGAACTAGTTGCAGTAGAACTGAAACAGACACGACTCCGAAATCTAGTTTAGTGTAAAAAGCGTTATTTTTTAAGCTGCTATTTTTATAAATCCATAACTGGTGGTTACCGTTACGGCTCGGTAACCGTTTAAAAATAGCTGACAGTTAAATAACGACCCATCACTAGTGAGGATGTGTATGTGTATGTAATATGTAATGTGATGTGTATGTAATATCTCTACTTGCTGTATCATGATCATGGGCAACTAACCATTAACAACTATTTATGGCTAAGTACGGTCCTGTATCCTAATATTAGGCCAAACTGATGATCATATTGACAGTGTGGCTTCAGATGGCGCAGTAAGCAAATTGTTAGACAAACAGCGCTTATAGAGCTTTAAAATAATATGTTTTCCATTGCTGCACTGAGAAAGGCCTGCACATAGCTCTCTAACACATATGGTATATTTAATTGTTCTATAAAAGCATTTTCGGCAACACTTACACATCAGTATGGTGCTAAACTCGCGTTAGATGCGATATTTATGCAACATAAATGTAGTAGCAATGTGACTTAACCTCAAACCCAAATCGTTGTTTGTTGTGCTGCTTACTATGTAAAACACTACTAACATGTTTATTAACAAATTTGCTACTTTCTAAAATATTTTTATATTTATTGACTATCCTTCGAAAAGCACCGCTTCTTTTTACCTGTTTCCATTTATTTATTGATTGCAAATTGGTCATGTTTAGAAATTACACGCTACAGAATGCACAACTTGCCACGAAATTAAAAGTATATAACGGTGCTTCTTACAAAAGCTATAATATGTTTTATAAAGATCCCAGCGAACACACTTTTATGCAAAGGAATAATTTTGTATTACAATTCTTTTCTAAGTGTTCTATTACAGTCGCGTTCCATCCAACATCAAAATAGTTTTTTAACACCTGCGCTCAAGTAGACTATGCTATTTGCAGCTATATTGTATCGTAAAAAATGTTAAGAAAACTGTTTTATAATTGCTCACATAATCACTTAAAGAAAAGCTTTATAAATGTTTGCAAGTTGACAGATATGTTTGGAAGATCGTTGTTATAAAGCCATTACATAACAATTGTGGTATAGACATTTACAAAACAACGAAAAATGAAATCTCTAAAATGTTTTATAATTCTGCTCTAAGAACATTCTAAAAATAAATTTAAAGAAGCATTTTGCTGTGAGAAGCTAAATACTCACCTTGGCAGTCTTAATAGAACAAAACTGCTTTCGAAGAGCAGTAATACAACAGTAACACAACAAATTTGCACTATTATTTAAAAATTATAGAAAATTTTTGTTAGTTGGGTTATTAGTAGCAAGTCTTTTATTTATGTAGCTTAAGTTGTTTGTTTTTCTAATAAATTATTCTTATTCACGCTTGTTTCCTGATTGTCAAGTTTGATGTATAATTTCATAGGCATCTATTGAATTTTCAACGATTTCAAGTAACATTGATAAAATACGTTTTTCAGGTTTTTCATGAATGACAAAGTTTTTTGAAATATATCAAGAGTAAACGAAGTTTTATAATTAAAAGATTCTCTATAAAATTAAATAATAGATTTTTAAATCCGCCAATGGGTTAAAAAATTGTCACATTTTAAGGCTGCATCGCCTGTATTAAACCCTTGGAAATGCTTCAATTGAACTCGACTTACCATCTTTTGATGCTCTTGGTACGCTCACTACATGTACCAAATTTGGTTTTTATAAATTGAAATATTACTGAGATATTGATTCCTTCCAAAACCCCACTTTGAAGGCATGTAACTTCTCAGGGGTGCAACTTAGTATAGGACTAAGTTGCGTTAAATCACCATATGTTGTTCCCCTACATGCCCATATTCTGCGTCAGTTCTTATGCGAAACACCCCGTATAATTCTAATACAAATTTTTCGCAAAATATGCAGTTAATCCAGGCTACTTACTTTCACTAGAAGTTGCTGTGACAAAAAACACTTCCGTAGTGCTTCTCCACATATTGCTAGTAATGCCCTCAGTAGTAATTTCATCCTGCGATGGTACCTCACTTCACTAATAGCCAAAGGATCTTTCTCTTCAGATGAAAAATTCTAAAAAGCAAAAGACACCTTATTTAAATTAACTATAAGAATTTGTTTAAATAAATGTTTACCGTTATTTCATAAAATATGGAATGGTGCAGCTGATGCAGCATTGGTAAGAAAAAAAGGTAGATATATTAGCTCTAAAACATTGTGGTATATTTAAAAATAAAAAATTGTATTATATTTTTAAGTGTGTTTTTGAACCAAACTTATATAAAATATATTTTTACAAGACAAACAATAATTAGTAGTTGCCACCTTAAAAGTAATTTTAATTTTCCTGACTTTCTTGACATAGAATCAAAGTTTCCATGACTAAGGGAAGTGTTTATTGAGTTTTATTGAAATAAATTTATAAGATCAAACGATTAGATTACTAATTGTTAAAAAATCCAAAATCACGAGCCGCCACTGGTTTAAAATAGGGTTTTCCAAAGGCAATCTGCAATTATCCCCATACATTTTTAAAATTTACGTTACAGATGGCTTCCGAACATCGCCATCATATCATTAAAGAGGTGTTGCGATGATAGGATATATATAAAAATTAATAATTCTGTGATCATTAAATAGCCCTGTCATGTCTCAATGTGTCCCACCAGCTGTCAAAAATATGCATGAAATTACGCTCTCGACTCAATGAGACTGATAACAAGTTTAACACTGCTACCGAGTTAATGGTTCCGAAAATTCACTACCTTTGACAGCATTCAATGCATGTAAAGTTAAACTTTTTAAGTATTTTTAAGCAATAAAGATCGACTATTTTGAAGAAATATATATTTCGAACTTCGAACTATTTCAACATCACCAAGTGTGAACATATTTTCGAACCGAAGGTTCGGTTCAAGTCCGGTGCGAAATTTCAAACCTTCGCACACCACTAGTTTATATGTAATGTGACTCTTGATGTATAATTTCTCATGACAGTGGACCAAATTCTTGTGTCTGATTTTATTCGATTGGTCTGATCATTGATTTCTATTTCCTTTTCTTTTTCTTAAATAAACAAATTACATTTTTCTGCAGGCAGAGTATCAATTTTCACCTTATGTAATAAATTAAGCTTTACAAATATATTCTGTTAGTAATGAAAAATTACCTGAGGAGAACTTCCTGGCAGCTTATGGCTCAGTAACCAAAACAAATGATGAGCTACTCGTGGAGACGTAAGTGCTCGGTCCAAAAGGAAGAGAGCCAAGTTGGAATTTTCATAAGTCTCATGTCTCAGTGCAACTACAAGTTGAGGTAAATAGTCCACTAACTCATCATTTGACATTTTGCTTATCCACTTAACTGCCACCCTTCTAACTTTCACATCAGGAAACCTTAAAAATATAATCAAAGAAAAAATTAAAATTGACTAGGTTAATAATAATATAAAACATACGTTGGTAACAGAAGTTGTAATGCCTCAATAGGTTTTAAAGGCATCCAAGAGTCTAACATTCCATGTAAGTCTGGCAAGCAAGCATATTCCCAACTGTGAGCCGCCAGTAAAACTTTCGGTAATGCTTTAGGCATGTTAAACAGATAATGACGTTTTTCCCACAACACCTGGAAGAATTAAGCAAAATAATTTTTGATACGTTTTTAAAAAAGTGTATAAGGGAAGCAAGTTTTTACATGTGTAAGATTCTTTTGTTGGCGATGAAATTTTAAAGTCTAAAGCAATGACATATAATTAACTAACTTAAAGAGGGTTTCACCTTATCTTGTAATTTTAATGGTGCTTTTAGTGAATTTTCTTTAAAAAAATTCACTAATGAGGAGATCCCGACTTTCGAATTTTGAAAAAATTTCTTCAAATGAGCGCTAATTAGGCCTCCCAGAACACATATCCGGGGCCAGTTTCAATTTTTATATGTTTATATATATACATATATATATATATATATATATATATATATATATATATATATATATATATATATATATATATATATATATATATATATATATATATATATATATATATATATATATTTATGTGTCACACCTATAACTTAAAAAATAATGAACCGATTTTGATAAAATTTGGCACATACCTTCCTTTCGCAAGTCGCTTGGATAAGTTCGTTAGCCAGGAAAATCCGCCGAGGTTTTCCCGGAAAATTTTGTATTTTCTTTTGAAAAAAATCGAAAAAAATTTATATCTCCAAAATTAACAAAGTAAGGCCAACCATACGCGGGTTTATATAACTAGAGGCAAGTTACCTACCAAAATTTAGCTCCGTAGGTTAAAGGACAAAAAAGTTACAGACATTCAAAGAAAAATAAATTTGGGTTCTCCTCAAAACGTCAAAATCGCGATTTTAAACGTCAAAATTGGTGAGTACCTTCCTTTTGCAAGTGGCTTGGATAAGTTCGTTAGCCAGGAAAATCCGACGAGGTTTTCCCGGAAAATTTTGTGTTTTCTTTCTAAAAAAATTTATATCTCCAAAATTAACAAAGTAAGGGCAACCAAATTTTATACGCGGGTTTATATCATTATAGGTAAGATACATACCAAAATTTAGCTCTGTAGGTCAAAGAACAAAAAAGTTATAGGCATTTAAACAAAAATAAATTGAGGTTTTTCACAAAACGTCAAAGTTGCGATTTAAACGTCAAAATTGGCAACATTTAAGAAAAGAACTTGAATCTAATACGGGCTATGGAAATAAAATGTCTCAAGAAGAATGTTTTACAAACCCTGAAGTCTTAGTTTCAACCGTCATTGTCCTTCATTTTAATAAAATGTTTCCAGAAAATTCATTTCAAATAGACCCTTTCTCTGATGCTTGGCAGTAGCCTTAGCTATATAGTTTATCGTTAATAGTATATAATTTTTGTAGAATTTTCGTAAAAAAAATCAATACAGCTCAATATATCTGTTATTATGTTATTGCATTTTTGCATTTTCCATCGAAATATAATGCATGTTTGTAAGAACAAAAATTCTGGACGCAGTAAGTGCGTTATGGTAGCGAATTTTGATCAAATGCTTAATATTTGAATAGCTCAATTTGCTATTAACCTATAAAGTTGACCAAAAAACGACTTTTTTTATATAAATAAATGATTAAACATTAATTATGACTAAAATAATTAAAACGCCCGCTGGAATACGACATTAAAACAAAGCTCCAACAACTCACTCGTTGGTGTAGAGGTATGATTTCCGCTTAGAGTGGGGAAGCTCCCAGGTTCAAATCCCGGACAAGCCCAAATATCTTTTATTTGCTTTTTTTTTAACCGACTTCAAACAAGGACGAGGTTCTCAATTCGCCTGTATGTTTTTAGTGAATTTTCTTAAAAAAAATTCACTAATGAGAAGATCTCGACTTTTGAATTTTGAAAAAATTTCTTCAAATGAGCGCTATTTAGGACCCCTGGAACCCAAATCGGGGGTCAGTTTCAGACTTTATATGTTTATATATATATATATATATATATATATATATATATATATATATATATATATATATATATATATATATATATATATATATATATATATATATATATATATATATATATATATATATATATATATATATATATATATATATATATATATATATATATATATATATATATATATATATATATATATATATATATATATATATATATATATATATATATATATATATATATATATATATATATATATATATATATATATATATATATGTTTATATATTTATGTGTCACACCTATAACTAAAAAAATAATGGACCGATTTTGATAAAATTAGGTGAGTACCTTCCTTTCGCGAGTGGCTTGGATAGGTTCGTTAGCCAGGAAAATCCGCCGAGGTTTTCCCGGAAAATTTTGTGTTTTCCTTCGAAAAAAATCGAAAAAAATTCATATCTCCGGAATTAACAAAGTAAGGGCAACGAAATTTGGTACACGGGTTTATATCATTATAGGTAAACTGCCTACCAAAATTTAGCGCTGTAGGTTAAAGGACAAAAAAGTTACAGGCATTTAAAGAAAAATAAATTTGGGTTTTCCTCAAAACGTCAAAGTCGCGATTTTAAACGTCAAAATTGTTAATATTTAGGCAATGAACCTGAAATTAATATGATCTATGGAAGGAAAATGTCTCAAGAATAATGTTTTACAAAGCCTGAACTCTTAGTTTCAATCGTCATTGTCCTTCATTTTACTAAAATATTCCCAGAAAATTCATTTCAAATAGACCCTTTCTCTGATGTTTTAGCAGTAGTGTTGGCTATAGAGTTTATCGTTTAATGGTATATCATTTTTGTCGAATTTTCGTAAAAAATCATTAAAGCGCAATATATCCGTTATTATGCAAGTTACAAAAAAAAGTTGTATACATTAATTGTAGGGTGTCTTAAGCTACATCTTAAAAAATATTTCCACAATTACAGGGTGGCCCATAAGTCGTTGGTGATTCAAATTATTTTTTTTAGTGATTTTTTTAATCGAACACGCCCTATGTTTTTGCATTTTTGTATTTTCCATCGAAATATAATACATCTTTGTAAGAAAAGAAATTCGGGACGCAGCAAGTGCGTTATGGTAGCGAATTTTCATTAAATGCTTCAAATTTTGAATCAATTTGCTATTAACCTATAAGGTTGACCATAAAACCAGTTTTTTCGGGAACAATTTAAGTTTACTTTCGGAAATTTTTATACATTTTCAAACAATAAAGTTATATTGATGAAACATGGCACATTGTTTCTAAAATATAGATTATACTGGTAACCAAATTTTGTGCCTGCTTTTTTAAAAAAACATATTTGCTATTTAAAAAAACATTTTTATGAAAATTCACTACCATAACGCACTTGCTGCGTCCAGAGTTTTTATTGTCTAAGTTACCTAAATGTGAAATTCACACATATAGATAGTTACAGTGTTTATTTAGCTCTGAGCTATTCATTAAATAATTTACAATAGTAAGTACAATTAGTTCCTACTGAAAAACACAACAGGTATGATTACCTTATAATTATTTTCTCTAATTTACTTATGCGCATAACTTATATTCTAAACCTACTCAATCAATCAATCAAATTTTATTTGTAGCCAGATGGAACTTATTATAAGAGTTTGGATGACCTTTCCTAACTAATTATTCTATAATTATCAAAGTTTTCGTTTCTAAACTCCTTGATATAAACTTAAAAATAAAAAAAATAAAAAAAAAACAATTCGTGATCGTGGTAATGCAAATATTATAAAAAAAATACTTTCTATACATAACAAAACAGCAGATTCTTCCTCGCCCTCACCCCCCCATAATAAAGAAACGAATCTTACACACATTACCAATATACATGCAGCGCACCCTCAGTCCGAGCCTATCCGAACTCGACAATAGGCAGGTCAGGCCATCACAATCTTTCAAGGTTTATATGTGCAGAGCACCCTCAGTCCGAGCCTATCCGAACTCGACAATAGGCAGGTGAGGTCATCACAATCTTTCAAGGTTTTTACTATCGAATTGCGGATCGTCTCGTAGACCGGACACTCAAACATGATGTGCCCCAAAGACTCTGGTTAATTCACATTACAGACTGTACAGACACTATCAAGAATAATTACGTGATTGATACCGTTAGCTGTTAACTTGAAAAATTTACTCGAAAAGGTTCGTAACTGAGCCAGGATACACACTGAGCTAGACGGCAATCCTAACATGAGGTAAGGTTGGAAAAATTGAGCCGCGAATGTCAGTCGAGTGTACATAATTGTATAAGAAGACACCACGACTAACTGACAGTCATTTTCAAGTAGTCTATCCTGTAACTTTTGCAGAATTACAGCACGATTTGAGATAAGCCATAAAAGAGAAACATTTTCCAACGTAAAGTCTATGTCCAGATGTCTAAGCAGTTCAATAGTCTGTGTACACTAGTTATATTTTTCAGGAGCCTCTCTAAGAGTCAACGTAAGTTTGAGACAAGTTTTAGGTAAACAACTATCATCCATCGCACAAAGCTTGATCATCTAGCCAAAAGCTAGGCTAATAGCAGTGTAGAATATATGAATTGCTCCAAACTCAAGCCTGACCGTCACGTCGGCTGTAGATCCCGGGAGGTGAAAAAGGTACTTAATACAACCAACCTGCACCCTCTCAAGCAAATTGCAATATCGAAGACCCCAAACACCAAAACAGTGGCGTATTAAACCCACAATAACAGAGCCGTATAGACACACCCTCGACACATGATCAACAATTTTTGTACGGCCAAACAGAGAAATTAGGGCACCCACCGAAATTCTCAACCTGCCTACCATCATTTTGGACATGGAAAAAAAAAACAGGGAAGAAGAAGAGAATTGGACGCCAAGGTATGTATGCTGATTTACCATTTCCAAAGTTCTACCTCCAAAAGTACAATTTAGCTTATCAGCAGCGTGTCCAGATCTAGTGAAGCACATGATCTTAGTTTTTTCATTGTTTACAGTGAGGATGTTTGCGGTACAATACTCCATAAGTGTTTTCAACTTGCGATTTAAATCAACAGGAGAGTCCGATAATATAACAAGGCCGCATAAAGCATAAAGCAGAATTACGACGTTGTTTGTACCATCTGTACTAACACCCTTAGCACCTCTACTACGAAAGAAAGCCTCCATATCTGCAATGAATAGAGCAAAAAGAAAAGGACTGAGAACTTCCCCTGCAGAACTTAATGCTAAATACACACTAAAACCAATAACTAAACTTTTATATTCTTTCAATGCTGTTTACTTAAAACTGTTCTTTTAAATTTATTACCTTTATGTTATTATTTAACTGGTTGTATTCAAACAGTCCTTTATAAAATACATTATTTTGTGTAAATTTCTTGTTTGCTTGTTTTAAGATGTAATTGCCATCCCCGGGTATCAAACATATGAATTTATTTGAATGTTATTAGCAGGCTATTTAAATATGGTAGTAACATCCCCAATTTGCATTGATGTATACACACCAGCATATTATATTTGGAAAGTTGTTCGATATTCAATCATCTAGGCAGACTTAGCATATCAATTACAATTAGCACCAATTACACTTTAATATGACTCTCATAGCCCTATTTTGCATTTTCTGCAACCAGTTTAACTCGCATTGACCAATCAAACAGAAAATGGTACTACAATAATTAAAATGTGGCAATATAATGGTGTTATAAACCATTTTTATTGTATTCACTGTTAAAAAGCAACTTGCTATCTTCAAAACTCCAATCATTTTAGCTACTTTGTTGTATATATAATCAACATGTTTATTGAATTTTAGTTTATTGTCTATAATAACTCCCAGGTATTTGTATTCAGTAGCTATTTCTAACTCAATTTCTTTCATTTTGAATGCCAATTTGGGGTTACTTTTCTGTGATATTATCCTGTATTTTGACTTATGTATGTGCGGTTTCAATCTATTTGCTTTCATTCAATCACTCACTATGTTATTAAGCTATTGCTTATTGTCTTTTCTATGAGTAGTGGATAACTTTTACAATTATAAGATTTTGTGACGCTGGCCAGCTTCTCTTCGATAACTTTCACTAACATAGATGCAGACATCGTCAGCATACAGATGGGACCCACAATTCTCAAACTTCCATACTAAGTCATTTATGTATCTCAGGAGAAGAAGGGGGCCTGGAATACTATCCTGTGGTACGCTAATATCTACTGTTATTTCAAGTGAGATAACTTCATCACATTTAACTCCTTGTTTTTAGCGAATTTTTCGTAAAAATTCACTATTCAGGAGATCTGTATATATATATATATATATATATATATATATATATATATATATATATATATATATATATATATATATATATATATATATATATATATATATATATATATATATATATATATATATATATATATATATATAGTGTTAACCTTAACTCTGGCATAAATTTAACGATTAAACTCCTTGGGTCAAAATAATACACACCGATAACTCAAAAAATAATGGGTCGATTTTGATGAAATTTGGTATGTACCTTCGTCCTGCAAATGGCTTGGATAAGTTCGATAGCCAGGAAAATTGGACCAGTTTTTCAGGGAAAATTTTGGGTTTTCTTTCGGAAATTTTTTGTATATCCGAAAATAACAGAGCCATGACAAACAAATTTGACATACACGTTTCTACTAAAAAACTTACCCTACATACCAAAATTCAAATCTCTAAGTTAAAAAAAAGTTATAGGCATTTAAAAAAAATTGGGTGCCACTGGTGATCAGAGGAAAGCAGAAGAACAAAATATTTTGCGTAATTAACAAAACCAATTGAATATTACATACAACAGTTAAGTTTTCTTGGCGCAAGAGCGTCAAGAAATAGCAGAAAAAATATTTTGAAAATTTTATGTTTCTTTTTGAAACGCCAAAGTCGCGATTAGAAATGCCAAAATTTGCAATTTTCAGACAACGAATTTGAAGCAAATAAGGATTATGTCGAAAAAAATCTCTTAATAAGTGTGTTTCACAAAGCCTTAAGTTTCAGCTTCAACCATCACTGTCCTTCATTTTACTAAAATATTTTCGGAAAATCTATTTCAAGAGACCCTCTTTCTGATGCTTCGGCAGTAGTTTCCGCTATAAAGTTTATGGTTTAATAGTCTATATTTTAGCAAATTTTAGTAGAAAAAATTTGTTATTAAGAAGACAGCGACTTATGAATTTTAAAAAGATTTCTTCAAATGAGCGCGAACTAGAACCCCTAAAACCCGTATACGGGGTCAGTTTCAGTTTTTGCCTGTTTACAAATATACAGGGTGACGCATTTCTAGGGTAAAGCTCAGTATATCCGTTATTATACAAGATATGAGGAAAAAGTATATACATTAATTATAGGGTGTCTCGAGCTGTATCTTATCAACCTATTTTGACAATTACATGGTGGCCCATAAGTCGTTGGTGATGCACGCTTTATTTTTTAATAGAACACCCCTTATGTTGTCATTTTTGTGTTTTTCATCAAATTATAATCCATGTTTGTAAGGAACAAAATTGATATCGTTCATCGTTTTTGAGTTATTTCAGTTGTTTTGTAACTTTTCACGCTTTTGGTACATATTTCAAACGCATGTCACAAATTGTGATATGGCGTTTTTATCAATAGATAGCGGAGCCCCATGGAAATGACGCTCAGAGAGATTTTTCTTTGTATTACTCGTCGAAAAAATCGAGCTGCTGTATACAGGTACTTTCAAATAGTGGCTGAATTTGAAAAGTTTTTGCTGAAATGTTTTTAGTGTTTCCGCTAGCAAAATCAAACGACCCTATTGAGAGCCGATCTCTGCTGGTACTCTGACGGCTCCAAAACCAATATGGGAGTAGGAGGCGGCGCATATGGGGGCAGCACCGATGCTAGACTATCAGCTAGCCTCGGCAAGTACGCAACCATACACCAGGCAAAAGTGTATGCCATCGAGATGTGTGCTAGGGAAAGTATAAAAACCAGTGCACACACAAATTGATAAAGATATATGCAGATAGCCAAGCTGCAATAAAGGCTCTTGGTTCCTACCGGTGTAATTCAAAAACGGTATGGAGTTGCAAATTTGCCCTAAACGAACTGGGCAGCTGTAATGAGGTGTCGCTGGTCTGGATACCGGGTCACTCGGACCATGATGGCAATGTTGCGGCCGACACACTTGCCAGGAGTGGTGCCCAGAGAGACTTTGTCGGACCAGAACCAGTGCTGGGGATAACATCATGCACAGCAAATCTGTCTGAGTCAAGGGCTAAAAAACTTCTAGAGTTAAACAGACAACAACTGAGTACTCTAGTCGGCCTGTATACAGGACACTGCCGCTTGCGTCACCACATGCACCGTATTGGAGTCGTTCGGGAGACCGAGTGCCGGCTATGTATGGAGAGTGACGAGACAGCAGAGCACATACTGTGTCCCTGTCCGGCGGCGGACAGGACTAGATACCTGCTCTTTTGCAAGATAAAGCTTGCTCCGGAAGATCTGGATCAACTTTCGCCCACAAAGATTATCGACCTTTGCAGGGGGCTGGCTTTGTTGGGCGAAATATAGACCTTTAGGCGTGAGCCACAATAGACCTTATGGTCACGGTGGAGGGACCGGTATGGCCCACTCACATACACACCTCACCTAACCTAACCTATTGTTTCCGCAGAAATTATTTTTTGTAAGATTGTTGTATATGTTGGTAATGAATAATAATGAATAAGTTATTGTAAAAAAAAAGTTGTCGAATTTTTGTGAAAAATATAATTTAGTGTAACATTACTGAAGGCAATTTATGTAAAAGATACCTATTATCATATTTTTTTTCAATTTTGGTCCTAAAGCTGTTTGTGAATAATTCTATCTTGTCAGATGTGTGAATAGCTTAAAGAGGTTCGTTGGCCAGGAAAATCGGACCACTTTTTCTGGAAATTTTAAAGTTTATTTTTGGAAAACGTTTGTAATTTTTGAAACAACAAAGCTATTTTAATGAAATATAGTACATTGTTAGTACTATCAACCAAATGTCCTTCTTGTAAAAACAAGACATATTTTCCATTAAAAACATTTTTACGAAAATTCGCTACCATAAAGCATTTGCTGCGTCCCGAACTTTTTTATTTTTAAATAGTCATCAAACCATTTATAAGAATACCCTTAATTCCATACTTACTTAGCTTTTGCAAAAACTTGTACCGACCAACTAATTCAAATGCTCTTTTTAAGTCTATTCCCACACTTTAGCCCTAATCACACATGCACCTACATGTTTTTTATTTGGCAAGAAAAAACCTACTTTTTTAACCTGCCTCAATAAATATAGTTTTAACTGGTAACCCATCGCAGCCAAGGGTCCTGTGTTCGATTTACAGTAGAAACATCATTTTATTTTCAGTACATATTGTAAAATTACCATCAACGTTGCGACATTGTTTAAGAACAAGTTGAATGTCGGTACATTCTGCCTTTCAGAGGGGACACAAAGCAAGTTAAAGATCCATACCCTCCCTACAGAAAAGAGAGTGTTTGACAAAACTCATGATCATAAATAAGTCAACGGTGCCTGAATTCAAATAATCGAAAGGGCAGAAACAAAGTTAACAAGTATTTCTGATTAGGCAGACTAAATTTTGCGGATGGCTAGCTTTAATAGTGTTTTAAAATGTGTTTAGAATTTTAAATATTTATTTTTACAAGAAAATACAATGCAAAAGAAAATACTGTAATACCTCTCTATCTTCCGGCAATATCTTGCACAACATATCTTGTTCACAAATACCCAGTAGTTGTTCCTGTGTTTGTTTATCCAGACTGTTGAAGTCACCCCGTACCACACTATTGGTCAAATCAGGAGGTACAGCAGGAAATACAGTATTACCAACACCGGCTATCTCAATACCCAACATGGGGTGATCATTGTGTGGGTGAGTGCCTGGGGCTGGAGCGGGACCATATTTAAAGTTTGACTCCTTGGGCCAAACAGACAAGAGGATGCTTCCTTGCACCATGTTACTGGAACAAAAAAAATCCTTGTATATTATAACCCTTTTTGTAACATACAGTTACTTTGACAGAATCAGACATTTGGACTTCATACATTTGTACAAGGTTTAAAAGTTGATTAACCCTTCAATTAATATTTCACCAACATTTTTCGGCCAGGAAAATATTTACTTTAATTATTTTTTATTTATAAACAAATCATATGACTTACAAAGGTAAGTATTTGAAATGGTCACATTAAAAAATTTACAATGCAAATCAAAACTTAAAAACTATGCTAGATACAAATATCATGGCATTACAAACGGAGGAAACATGAGCGCTATCCTTCTAACCTGGAAAAATTGAAATATTCACAGACAGAATAACAACTTTCAATAAAATTACTTTCAATGTATCTTAAATTTATTGACATTGGTGATTTTTTCAATATCAGGCAGATAATCCAAAATTTTTAATGAGAGAATAAAGCAGCTTTTGGCCATTTGGACTAATATGTGAGTGGAAACGTATCAATTATTACCCTATTTAGTAGTGTGCATGTACAAATTTACTTATATTTTTGCGCATATTACAAACGGCGGCAATCAAGATGATGCCCAATATATGTTTCTGACATGAAATTCTCATTTGCTGTCATGCAAGCAGAATAATAATTTATTAGTGCATGTATCTTCAAAGAGTTTCTCAGTTGCAAATAGCAAAATTTTTTGCCAACCTATGTAACAGGTCCTCAGTATTGCTTAGCTCCATTTACACTGAGCTAAACATTTTTCTGAAGGAGTCCTCACTAAGAAGCTCATTTCATGTTATCATGGTGGCGAAAATAATATTATATTGGTCTTTTATACATTTAAAACAAAGCCTTTTCTACAACACTATTATGACATTTCATCCACACAGATATGTATTCTCTTTAAGTTCAGAAATACCATAAACAGATATTATAGCTGAGGTGTCATAAGCAAGAAAAAGTCTCATGAAAAGTTCTGATAAATAAATTGGCAAATCATGTATAAATAAAAGAAACAAAACTGGTCATAAAATACTTCCTTGTGGAACCCCACTTTTAACTATTTTGCGCTGCCAATTTTGTTTTTTGACAGAATTTGAAATTTTAATAATTGAGATCGGCAACTGAATACTCCCTCAACCGATACCACCAGCATTATTCCAGACACAAATAATGTTGGATGGCATCGAAGACCCGAGACAAGTCATAGAATAGACCAGTGGTTCAAGTTTTCTTTTTATCTTTTGCAGTGTAAATAAAACATAACATCTTAATATACTTATTCAATTACTAAGTGAAACATATTAATGCGCTGTATGTGCCTGTTCCTTTGACATTAGTTTTTTGAATCGGGTTTCCTTATTTGACACAGGGATTGATATAATTTTCAAGTTCCAGGCGATTTACCACTTTTGATTTAGTAACAGTTATCGATGAGCAACTTAACTGGCATAAATATGATGTTGCAAATGACACAATCACAATCTTTAAAATTCCTGTCAGGTTAGCTCAAGCATATTATTAATATAATAATAGTGCTGCAAATTGAATCATTACTTCCACATAGCTGTGGTAAATTACTCTCGTCAGAAAAACATTCTCATGAAATGAATTGAGGGTCCATGACTTGACCACAAAGAAAAAATTCGTATTCATATACCAATAAACTTCTGGAACGATATATCAGTTTCCCCAATCAACCCACTATTACTTCCCTTTTCTCTGAAGCGATCTTACCCTCAAATAATCCAGACTATCAGGTTGAGAACAGCTATCTGTGCACCAAATCTGATGCTGACTACTTAATTACAAAACAAGTTAATATTTCACCTCTACACGATCAACCCCTACTTGAATTTCATGGAAAATATGAAGCTGACCTTGATAGTCATCGCCAAGATCAAATCCAAGGTCGCCATCAAACAGCCAGGCAAAAATCTTTGCCTGGATTTTTTTTCTCTGCGACTTGAACTTTCAGAGTTATTTATCTATTACTTTTAGACCACACAAGTGCTCAATCAAGCCATCAGCCTATAATGAAAAGTAAAATCAAAGGCAGCTGAGGAATTGGAAAGAAACAGATGTCATGGCTAAAGAACATTCGCGATTGGACTGGAATACGCAGTGCCGAACAACTATTCAGATTAGCCGAAAACCGCGAACAACTCGCCAATGTAATTGCCAATGTTAGGGGGACCTGATATGGCACCGAAAGAAAAAGAAGAATACAGTTGTCAATTGTATTTTTTCAAGTACAATCTCTGACCAGCACAACTGTATCATCTGCAAAACATATGACCCTGCTCTCCTTGGATACTTCTGTCAGAGAGGGTTTAGAATGACGTTACATAGCTTATCATATTCTGCTCGACATGCACCTTCATCTGATATTAATGGCAAAAGGGTTGTGAAGAAGAAGGTAAGCCGCCATATTGAATTTAGAATGATATTCTGAGTTGAGATATACTGAGTTGTCATACAGCTCTAGCTTAATTAGAAATAGTTGAAATTTGGATTGTAAGATGTTTTTAAACATACACACTAACAGGTGAAGTTAAATAAAAGCTTTTAATAAACATACCCCTCATAGTTAAAAAACTGAACAGATGACCATCCTATCTCTTCTTTTCTATATTGAGGAGTACTCGAGGCATCATTATTGTCAGTATTTTCCAAAGTACTTCCATAAATAACTAGTACCAGTCTTGATTCTCTAGCTAACGAACTTATAGTGACATCTTCTAAATGAAACCTGGAACAAAACAAATTGTTAAAAACTGCCAATAGCAAAAAATACACTTTTCGAATATGATAGACAGATATATAAAAATAATGGTTTGTGATATTATCTTACAGAAAACTTTATTGCAAAGCTTTATCAAGTTGTCTCTCCCTTCTTGTTATTTATTCGCAAGGCTTGCAAATATTAAATTTAAAACTCTAGACGCAGCAAGTACATTATGGTAGTGAATTTTCATAAGAATTGTACACTATTAGTAAGATATATTATTAAAACTAATTCTTTAAATTTAAATGGACCTTGGAGATCGGTTTTAGAGTCCCAGTTAGCGATTATTTGAAAAAATTTGTGTTATATGGAGCTAAAAAATTAAAATTTGGTCTTAGATATAATATGTAAGTACTGCAAGTGCCTTTAAAAAAATTGTGTTACAAATTTCATTAAAGTTACAAACGTTTTTCAGAAAAAATAAATGATGTACAAAGAGAATGTACCTGTCAAATTATAAGAATACACTGTTAGTAAGATATACTATTAAAATTAATTCTTTAAATTTAAATGGACCTTTGAGATGAGCTTTAGAGTCCTAGTTAGCGATTATTTGAAAAAAATTATGTTTTATATGGAGCTACTCAATTCAAATTTGGTCTTAGATATAATATGTAAGTACTGCAAGTGTCTTTAAAAAATTGTGTTACAAATTTCATTAAAGTTACAAGAGTGTTTCAGAAAACAATTAATTATTTACAAAGGGAATGTACCTGTCAAATTATAAATATGACAGGTATTTTTCCTTATTAATTGTTTCGATGGTTTTATTTTAGTCAACCCATCCAGTTTTTGCAAACAATAAACAAACAAAAAAGCTTTTTTAAAGCAACGAAGCTCAATATGTAGTTTTTCTGCAATTTATTACCCACGTGCGTTTACATAGGCGTTAACAAGGTTCAAGATTGAAGATTCTGGTTTAATGGGAAATTTATTGAGCTATCCGATTTGAAATACTTTTACGAAAATTTTCTACCATAACATAAAAAACCTTTTTTGTTGTTTATTGTTTGTAAAAACTGGATGGGTTAACTAAAACAAATGATCCAAGCAATTAATAAGGAAAAAATACCTGCCATGTTTATAATTCAACAGGTACATTCCCTTTGTAAATAATTTTTTTTTCTGAAAATGGTTTGTAACTTTAATGAAATTTGTAACACAATTTTTTTTTAAGACACTTGCAGTACTTTTTTTTGACCCTTTGTAAATAATTTTTTTTTCTGAAAATGGTTTGTAACTTTAATGAAATTTGTAACACAATTTTTTTTTAAGACACTTGCAGTACTTTTTTTTGACATATTTTTATAATTCGATAGGTACATTCCCTTTGTAAATCATTTATTTTTTCTGCAAAATGTTTGTAACTTTAATGAAATATGCAACACAATTTTTTTTTAGGACACTTGCAGTATTTACATATTTTTATAATTCGACAGGTACATTCCCTTTGTACATCATTTATTTTTTCTGCAAAATATTTGTAACTTTAATGAAATTTGCAAAACAATTTTTTTTTAGGACACTTGCAGTATTTACATATTTTTATAATTCGACAGGTACATTCCCTTTGTAAATCGTTTATTTTTTCTGCAAAACGTTTGTAACTTTAATGAAATTTGTAGCACAATTTTTTAAAGGCACTTGCAGTACTTACATATTATATCTAAGACCAAATTTTAATTGAGTAGCTCCATATAAGATATAAATTTTTTCAAATAATCGCTAACTGGGACTCTAAAACCGATCTCCAAGGTCCATTTAAATTTAAAGAATTAGTTTTCATAATATATCTTACTAATAGTGTACAATTCTTATGTAAATTCAATACCATAACGTACTTGCTGCGCCTAGACTTTTATAAAACGGGTACATTGCGTTTTTCCAAAACAGCACTAACTTAAAGATAAGAAGATTATCTCTATACAATATACAGTTTCAACTTTACGTTTATAATATAACCTATAAGCAAATAACAAAAACAAATACCTTAGTTTACACGAAAGTTATTTAAGTAATATTTTACTTACCATTTATAACATATAATTATTTTAGCGTCCCACATTATCTATTTAAACAATAATAAAAAATGTAAAATAAGATTTCTGTTGTAATAAGAATATAAATAAGACGTCCATGTTGATAATTATTAACGTTAACGTTAGGTCTCGAGTGTCTCGAGTAGTCTCGACACAGCTCGCACTCTGTTGTCATCGCATGCACCGATGTCATATTGTACAAATTAGATTGTAATTATTTTTCGAAAATAAGATGAGGAATTGGTCACTCAACATTTATGAATATTAAACGACATTTAATGGATGGATTAATTTATTGTGAACTTTTATTTGTCATCAATAGGTAGTACAAATATGTGTTATGACCATGTTTTACATTTTAAGATTCAAATGAAATTTTATTATATCTGGCAACCCGGCTCATTTATATTTAATTGTCAGGTGACTTGGTCGATTTTGAAACATCTACTTAGAATAGCACATTCACAGTCTAACCATGCTTGAAAACATTCACCGTGTGAAATACCTCATGTAATTCGAAGTGATATATTAGACTGTTTAGTACTTTAACATCTTTGTTTTCGAATAACTCCCTTTCTCGTGGGCCATTTCATTTGAATTTTGGTTAACAGGTATATTATCACGTCCCCTATATATGTGCAAATTTTCTTTCGAACCACTCCAATATTTAATAAAAATAGTGTTTTCAAAATTTTCTTTACTTTTTTTTCAAAGAAAAATTAGGCGCATGGTGCCCATCTACAAACTCATCCAAGCCATTAACACAATCAAGGTAATTCCCAAATTTGGTCTAAATCAGTCAAGTTTTTTTTTGAGTTTATATATATATATATATATATATATATATATATATATATATATATATATATATATATATATATATATATATATATATATATATATATATATATATATATATATATAAACATATAAAAATCAAAACCGACCTTGGATATGGGTTCAAAAGGCCCAAATTCGCGCTCATTTGAAGAAATTTTCCATAAGTCTTACCATCGATGATACCTCTTTATTAGTGAATTTTCTTAATGAAAATTCACAAAAAATACCTAAGCATCAATTATAGATAAAATGATTGTTACAGATTAATATCAGACTTTACTGTTTCATAATGCTAATTATCATTACAATTGTTATTATAACTACAGTGACTGTATAAGACGTGTGGTCATACATTCGTCAGAGTATTGACTGGTCAACGATCATGTGGGATCAGCAAAGCTATGTTTTATTTTTAGTGAATTTTCATTAAGAAAATTCACTAATAGAGAGGTAATGACAGTGAGACTTTCAGATTTTTTTTTGAAAGAACACGAATTAGTGCCCCTAGAACCCATATCCAAGGGTCGTTTACCCTGTATCTCAAGACCACTAATAGAACTCCCAATTACTTGAATAACGTGATACATAATCATCACCATGTAATGTGATTGGGGGTGGTTACCAAACTAGCTTCTAATAATTCAGATTGTAACAGTAAAAGGGTAGTTTCCAGTAATTATAAGGAATAATTTGAGCAACCATCATCCAACACTAACTTGTACCAGTTGTACTAGGATATGAAGTTATGAAGCGAATGTGGGGGAGGCGGAGAAGAAAAGAAGGCCTGAAATTAGGGGTATGCAAACCCATGGTTTTCTCGAAGCGAACTATGCACGAACCCAAGCAAATATGTTGCTTTGAACTTCGAATCTCTGAAATAGTATGTCTAAGGTTTACACTCGCACTTCAAACTTCTCAAAAATTCAAAATCGAACTTCAAACTAACCAATGTTCTTCTATGTTTATAATATATCATTACCTTCACTACAAAATTTAGGCATATTGTGACGTACAATATTTCGTATGTAGAAGATATATATTCTTTTTACAAAAAGCAAAGGTTCGACAAAATTTGCAGGTCGATTGGGTGAAAATGCCTTCCGGTGCTGATGGGTCAATATTGAAAACTTTTTTAGATTACTACATGTATAGCTAAGCTCAATTATATATACACTTTTTGTCCTTTGGTATTACCCAGGCAGTTCTAACAGTCTTTTAGAGTGAGGGGATTAAAGTTGAACATGATAGTAATATAATAACCATTTAAAATTTTAACTGTGTTGATTGAGAACATTTAATTTTGTTTTGGCTCATTGTGAAGTGAAGCATGTTTAACCTAGTATTTCCGGAAGGCAATTATCAATAAAAAATCTGGAATATATATATATATCTGTGTGTGCGTGTGTGTGTGTGTGTGTGTGTGTGTGTGTGTGTGTGTGTGTGTGTGTGTGTGTGTGTGTGTGTGTGTGTGTGTGTGTGTGTGTGTGTGTGTGTGTGTGTGTGTGTGTGTGTGTGTGTGTGTGTGTGTGTGTGTGTGTGTGTGTGTGTGTGTGTGTGTGTGTGTGTGTGTGTGTGTGTGTGTGTGTGTGTGTGTGTGTGTGTGTGTGTGTGTGTGTGTGTGTGTGTGTGTGTGTGTGTGTGTGTGTGTGTGTGTGTGTGTGTGTGTGTGTGTGTGTGTGTGTGTGTGTGTGTGTGTGTGTGTGTGTGTGTGTGTGTGTGTGTGTGTGTGTGTGTGTGTGTGTGTGTGTGTGTGTGTGTGTGTGTGTGTGTGTGTGTGTGTGTGTGTGTGTGTGTGTGTGTGTGTGTGTGTGTGTGTGTGTGTGTGTGTGTGTGTGTGTGTGTGTGTGTGTGTGTGTGTGTGTGTGTGTGTGTGTGTGTGTGTGTGTGTGTGTGTGTGTGTGTGTGTGTGTGTGTGTGTGTGTGTGTGTGTGTGTGTGTGTGTGTGTGTGTGTGTGTGTGTGTGTGTGTGTGTGTGTGTGTGTGTGTGTGTGTGTGTGTGTGTGTGTGTGTGTGTGTGTGTGTGTGTGTGTGTGTGTGTGTGTGTGTGTGTGTGTGTGTGTGTGTGTGTGTGTGTGTGTGTGTGTGTGTGTGTGTGTGTGTGTGTGTGTGTGTGTGTGTGTGTGTGTGTGTGTGTGTGTGTGTGTGTGTGTGTGTGTGTGTGTGTGTGTGTGTGTGTGTGTGTGTGTGTGTGTGTGTGTGTGTGTGTGTGTGTGTGTGTGTGTGTGTGTGTGTGTGTGTGTGTGTGTGTGTGTGTGTGTGTGTGTGTGTGTGTGTGTGTGTGTGTGTGTGTGTGTGTGTGTGTGTGTGTGTGTGTGTGTGTGTGTGTGTGTGTGTGTGTGTGTGTGTGTGTGTGTGTGTGTGTGTGTGTGTGTGTGTGTGTGTGTGTGTGTGTGTGTGTGTGTGTGTGTGTGTGTGTGTGTGTGTGTGTGTGTGTGTGTGTGTGTGTGTGTGTGTGTGTGTGTGTGTGTGTGTGTGTGTGTGTGTGTGTGTGTGTGTGTGTGTGTGTGTGTGTGTGTGTGTGTGTGTGTGTGTGTGTGTGTGTGTGTGTGTGTGTGTGTGTGTGTGTGTGTGTGTGTGTGTGTGTGTGTGTGTGTGTGTGTGTGTGTGTGTGTGTGTGTGTGTGTGTGTGTGTGTGTGTGTGTGTGTGTGTGTGTTCGGGAAGCAGCGAGTGCGTTATGGAAGTGAATTTTCATAAGAATAATATATTATAGTGATTTAGCCTTATATTAAAAGTTATAAAACATTACTTTATTTACTTAGGAACAGTAAAAAGTAAGGTAAAGAAAGGCAAGCAAAAACATGATATCTATCATAAATATTTATACAGTAATTTGGATACAAAACTCAAACAAAGAAATTGATAAACAGGAAATATACTCAACAAAAAATACACTAGAAAGCTGAACATTAAAAAAAAATCGCGTGGTTCATGCATTGAGGGTGATTGTATGCATGCAGAAAGGGAAGAAGAACCCCCAGGTCCAAGAGGGTTTCTGCCCCCTCACCCAAAAACACGGGGGGTTCTCCTTCCCCTTGTGCATGCATACGCAACTACCTGCAAAGCATAAAGCACAAGAAAAATTTCTTGGGAGCAACCTCCAAGAAAGTTACTAGACCTAGGCGAATATGGATGCGGTGTGGGGCAGACAGGGTTTAAAGGAGGTATTACTGCAAAATGTGAATAACGTATCTTTTCAAAGCCCGACTAAATATTTTTTTAGCATTTTCCGCTCATATTTCCTCCCCGCCCAGCACCCTATTCATTCTCGGTCCCATAACTTTCTTGGGGGTTGTTTGCAACAAATTTGCCTAGTAGCTTGTGCATCCAAGGAGGGTTCTAAGCATGTTTCTGAAAAAAATTCTAAAAACCCTCCATGCAGTAAACTGTGAATTTACCGACATTACATCCCACAACGTCGTCTATAATGCCTTTTTTTAAAGATATTATCAAATACAGCACTAAAGTAAATAAATTCACTTGCTGTTTCACTTTTTTTATGTTTATATTACATATATAAGCACAAGATAAGTAAGTATAATAAAGGTTGGCCCTTAATTAACATCGAGGCTACACAAACTTAAAAGTAGAGAAGATATTAAGATTGTGTGTTAAGAGCCATAAGTTTGATTAAAAATCACTTCTAACTGTATGCACACAAAAATTAGCAAAACACATTCTTGAAATCTAATAAAAAACAACAGTTTTTGATATTATTTTAAATAAACCAATAGGAATACGTTTCGCGGCGATTTCGCAATTCGCGACTGTATGAACCCAGCTCTTGTCCAAGACTACACTGGGCTACCAGGTCTTGATACTTGCAAAGAGCATTGACGCCCGTGGTACTAAATTTAACACACCGAATCTAACAAATATTGTCTTTCACACAGAGACAAACTATAAAAAGTCTCACCGTCGATACCACTCTATTAGTGAATTTTCTTAATGAATATATTAATGAATTATCTTAATGAAAATCCACTAAAATGCCGATACTGTTGCTAATAATACATAATGCATTAGTTATTTCACCCAGTTATACAATAATAATGTCCTGTTAAAAACCAAGTGTTAATACTGCTCTTAGAATATGATTTACTGATATAAAGATTTTCTGTTTTACGCAAAATTGTATTGTTTTAAGTCATTACCGCACAATTTTCATTTATAACCATCATCCAATATTTATTTTCAATTTTTATATCCATGTTTTAAATATGTTAGGTTAATTAGAATTAAAATATCAAACGTTGTACACGTCTCCATCTATAACATTTTGTGTTAACTAGAGCAGCTGTGACAACATACTACCTGGTTCCGCACCGAGATGGCGTCCCTGTCGTAAATCTCTTATGGTTCTACATGCGGACATGTTCCAATCATGTTACTTCCATTGTTTTTTTATCTACGATCTATTTAAATAGCATGTACAGGTAACGTCATCTGTCTTTATCTAACGTTATAGATATTGCATTACAGAATCTGAAGTGATGTCGAGGATTATTTTAATATTAATTTAGAATAACTTTATTTTTCTTTGATCAAAAGACTTGAAAATTGGTACACAAGCACGTCTATCTATGTTCTTTTAAGTTGTACATTTTCGTTTTAATCACTTAAACAATTTGAGAGATATTGCATTTTAAAAAGTATTTTTTAATTTTTTGTTAAGAAAAATTTGATGTCAAGATCTGATGAACGAACTCATCCAAGCCATTAACAAAATAAAGGTAATTAAAAAATTTGGTCCAAATTAGTAAAGTATTTTTTGAGTTATCAGTTGGATACATACATACATACATACATACATACATATATATATATATATATATATATATATATATATATATATATATATATATATATATATATATATATATATATATATATATATATATAGATATATATATATATATATATATATATATATATATATATATATATATATATATATATATACAGGACAGGGTGTTTCAAAAATGATAGTCTATGTTACAGGTGCACATTCAGCACAAAAAAATAAGACTATTTTTTCATACAAACATGGGTCCGCAAATGCTTAGTTTTTTAATTACAGCATGTTAAAGTTATTAGTTTTTGTCAGTTTTTCACGAATAAGCCTGAGTCAAATTAAAATTTTGGCGTGAAAGTTGGCATGCGGCGGTTTTTGAGGGCAAGAAATTTAAATATGTTATTGTTAATAACACTGCTGGTAGAGGGCGCCAGCTGTAAGACTATGCTTGCATTCAATTGGCTATAATTTTTTGACACCCAGTAATATCGACCTATCGTATAGCTACATTGCATCCCTTATCAATTGTAAGCAAAAAATGTATATTTGATTTAAATCTCTCAGACACACCATTTTCGAGACATTTCAATTTTTGTATGTCGATGTCGCTCAAAAATTAATTCTGTGACAAATCATAGGAATACATTTTTCACCTCTTAATTGCTATCAGTATGTATAAACTTAATTTTCATATACTCAGTTAAAAATTAAAATAGTAATAGTTCTTTGTTGCATATAACAAATGTGTACAAAACAGAAAAACTTAATTTCATACAAACCCAACCCTGGTAAAAAATGTTTTTTTGCTGGGCGGGGTAGGTAGAAAAAAGGAAATATGAGCAGAAAATGCGAAGAAAACTGCTTGAAAGCTGTCTATTTGAAGCCATATCCCCATTAAATCCTGGCTGCCCCGCACAGCAGCCCTATTTGCCCCAGGTCACGTAACTTCCTTGGGGGGTATGAACAAGAAGTCTTTCTTGTGGTTTATGCAACGAGAGTGGTTGTATGCACAGAATGGGAAAAGGAAAATGCCTACGATGAAGCAGCAGGGTGCTGTGCGGGGTAGGCAGGTTTTAAGGGGGGTATGGCTTCAAGATGTGAAAAAGACAGCTTTCGAGCCCGTTTTATTCGCATTTTTTGCTCATATTTCCTTTCTACTACCTACCCCGCCCAGCACCCCTACTCACTCCTGGTCTCGTAGCTTCCTTGGGGGGTGTGAACAAGAAATGTTTTTTGGGGTTTGTGGATCCAGGGGGCCCTAGGCAGGTTTCTGAAAAGTTTTTTGAAAAGCGTTCGGGAGCTAAACTGCAAATTTACCGAAATTTCGCTACCAAAACGCACTTACTGTACTTACTGCGTCCAGATTTTTTTCTTCCAAACGCATCATATTTCGATAAATAATGCAAAAATGCATTAACGAATTTGTTCTACGAAAATTAACTAAAAAAACTTATAGACCGTTAAACCATAAACTTCACCAAACCCGCATGTTCTTTGCCTAAACATTGCCAATTTTGGCGTTTAAAATTGCGAGTTTGACATTTTGAGGAAAACTCCAAATTTGTTTTCTTTAACTGCCCATAACTTCTTTGTCTTTAAAGCTAGAGGGCTAAATTTTGGTACAGGGTTCACTCTTTATAATACCAATCCGCGTACCAAACTTGGTTGCCCTTACTTTGTTATTTACGGAGATATGATTTTTTTAGGAAGAAAACACAAAATTTTCCGGAAAAACCTGTTCCGATTTTCGTAGCTAACGAACTTATCCAAGCTACTTGCAAAAGGAAGGTACTCACCCATTTGATCAAGATCGGTCCATTATTTTTTGAGTTATCGGTCGGTATATATATATATATATATATATATATATATATATATATATATATATATATATATATATATATATATATATATATAGAGGGAGAGAGAGAGAGAAACTGACCCCGGATATAGGTTCTAGGGGTCCTATTTCGCGCTCATTTGAAAAAAATGTTTGCAGAGTCTCACCATCAATACCTCTCTATTACTGAATTTTTTTAATAAAAATTCACTGAAACCAAAAAAAACATCTCTGGACGCAGCAAGTGCGTTATGGTAGCGAATTTTCTTTAAAATATTTTTAATAGCAAATGTATTTCTTTGATAAAAGCAGGAATCAAACTTGGTTGCCTATATAGTAGAAACAATGTACCACATATCATCGAAATAAATTTATTGTTTGAAAATATATAAACATTTTTCAAAAGTCTAGATGCAGCAAATGTGTTATGGAAGTGAATTTCCATAAAAATCTTTTTAATAGCAAATGCGAGCAGGCATCAATCTGATTACCGGTATAGCCTATGTAGTAGAAACAATGTACTATATTTTATCACAATTACTTATGGTTTGAAAATACACAAAAAATTTCCGAAAATAAACTTAAATGTTGGTTTTCTAACTAACAAAGCTTACGTTAATAGCAAATTGAGTTATTAAAATTTGAATGATTTAATGAAAATTCGGTAAATTTGCAGATTAGCTCCCGAACGTTTTTCAACAAATTGTTTTCATAAACCTTACTAGGACCCCACCTGGATGCACAAACCACAAGAAAAATTTCTTGTTCACACCCCCCAAGGAAGTTATGGGACTGGGAGTGAATAGGGGTGCTGTGCGGGGTAGGCAGGGTTTAAGGGGGATATGGCTTCAAGATGTGAAAAAGACAGCTTTCAACCCCGCTTTATTCGAATTTTCTGCTCATATTTACTTTTTACTACCTACCCCGCTCAGCACCCCTACTCACTCCTGGTCCCGTACCTTCCTTGGGAGGTGTGAACAAGACATATTTTCTTGGGGTTAGTGGATCGGGGGAGGGGTGTTAGGCAGGTTTTTGACAACAGTTTTTTGAAAAACGTTCGTGAGCTAAACTGCAAACTTACCGAAAATTCGCTACCAAAACGCACTTACTACGTCCAGATTTTTTTCTTACAAACGCATCATATTTCGATAAAAAATGCAAAAATGTATTAACGAATTTGTTCTACGACAATTAGCTAAAGAAAATTATACACCCCTACTCCCTCCTGGTCCCGTAACTTCCTAGGGGAGTGTGAACAAGAAATTTTCCTTGCGGTAGTCACGTTTCTGAAAACAATTTTTTGAAAAGCGGTCGGGAGCTAAACTGCAAATTTACCGAAAATCGCTACCAAAACGCACTTACTGCGTCCAGTTTTTTTCTTACAAATGCAACATATTTCATACAGACTTGGAGACTACTTCTCTGGCTTCACTGTTGGTTTTCGTTTTTGTAGGTGAAGGACGTAGCCAGCGCGTGAGCTAACTGGAGCAAGTGGTCCTTCGAATTCTGGAAGTTCTAGGATGTTCTTCAATGCTTCTGTGACTATAGTTTCGCTGCTTGAGAATGCTGTCAAGCAGCGAAACTATAGTCACAGAAGCATTGAAGAACATCCTAGAACTTCCAGAATTCGAAGGGCCACTTGCTCCAGTTAGCTCACACGCTGGCTACGTCCTTCACATACAAAAACCAACAGTGAAGCTAGAGAAGTAGTCTCCAAGTCTGTATGTAGTATGGACAAGTTTCACCAAGTAAGGGCAACAACAATCAATGAATTGCAACATATTTCGACAAAAAATGCAAAATGCATTAACGAATTTGTTCTACGAAATTTAGCTAAAAAAAATTATGCACCCCTACTCACTCCTGGTCCCGTAACTTCCTTGGGGGGTGTGAACAAGAAATTTTTCTTGGGGTTTGTGGATTCAGGGGGGCCCTAGGCAGGTTTCTAAAAACAGTTTTTTGAAAAGCGTTCGGAAGCTAAACTGCAAATTTACCGACAATTCGCTACCAAAACGCACTTACTGCGTCCAGTTTTTTTTTCTTACAAACGCATCATATTTCAATAAAAAATTCAAAATGCATTAACGAATGTGTTCTACGAAAATTAGCTTAAAAAAATATACACCCCGACTCACTCCTGGTCCCATAACTTCCTTAGGGAGTGTAAACAAGAACTTTTTTGGGGGAATAGGGGTGCTGTGCGGGGTAGGCAGGGTTTAAGGGGGATATGGCTTCAAGATGTGAAAAAGACAACTTTCAAGCTCGTTTTATTCGCATTTTCTGCTCATATTTCCTTTTTACTACCTACCCCGCCCAGCACCCCTATTCACTCCTGGCCCCTTAACTTCCTTGGGGGGTGTGAACAAGAAAATTTTCTCTGGGTTCTGTGGATCCAGGGGGCCCTAGGCAGGTTTCTGAAAACAGTTTTTTGAAAAGCGTTCGGGAGCTAATCTGCAAATTTACCGAACATTCGCTACCAAAACGCACTTACTGCGTCCAAATTTTTTTCTTATAGACACATCATATTTCGATAAAAAAATGCAAAAATACATTAACAAATTTGTTTTGCGAAAATTAGCTAAAAAAAATATAGACCGTTAAACCATAAACTTCACTAAAAACCTGCAAATAAATATCCGAAAAGGCACCAACTTAACAAAACTAACAGCCAAAGCATCAAAGAAAGGGTCTATTTGAAATGGATATTTTGTAAATATTTTTGTAAAATGAAGGGCAATGACGGTTGAATCTGAAACTTCATGGTTTGCAGAACACTCTTCTTGCAACATTTTCTTTTCACAATCGGTATTTGTTTCACAATCTTTGCCTAAACATTGCCAATTTTGACGTTTAAAATTGCGATTTTGACGTTTTGACGAAAACTCCAAAATTTGTTTCTTTAACTGCCCATAATTTCGTTGTCTTTAAAGCTAGAGACCTAAATTTTGGTAACTCTTTATAATACAAACAAGTGTACCAAATTTGGCTGTCCTTACTTTGTTATTTAGGGATATATGAATTTTTTTAGAAAGAAAACACAAAATTTTCCGAGAAAACCTGGTCCGATTTTCCTGGCTAACGAACTTGTCCAAGCCACTTGCAAAAGGAAGGTACTCACCAAATTTGATCAAGATCGGTCCATTATTTTTGTAGTTATCGGTCGGATATATATATATATATATATATATATATATATATATATATATATATATATATATATATATATATATATATATATATATATATATATATATATATATATATATATATATATATAAACACAGATCTTTTCATTAGCGAATTAAAAAAAAAAATTCGCTAAAACTAATAGGTAATTGAAAAACTATCTAAAACTATCTAAATGTTATGCCCTGCCATAAGCATTTGTGTTATATAATAATTATATTCTGGCATACCTACAAATATAAATTCTTTAAAACTAAATTAAAACACAAAAGAAACAAGTCATAATGTTTCATAATTTTCGTTATAACTTTATCAATAACTCAACTTATTGTAAACATTTAAACACTTTTTCTTGCCTGCAAACAACTTTTTGCCACAACAACGTCCAGCATGTTCTGAAAGCGCACAAAAAACTATAAGATAAGGCGGCCTGTGACTTACTGCAGGTACAAAAAACACCTACGACGGACGTTCGTTATCTTCCGTTTGTGCAACAGGAGTGTAAAAACATTTGTGATTAAATTCTTTTCACAATCTGCATACCCTTGATCGTTCAGTTGTCCGGCGACCATTTTTCTGTTAACATGTCTGTGAATTTCTTCTAAATTTTACACATTCAATTTTAATTTAATTTGAGTCTTGTTTCATTTTATTTAATTATAACTTAATTCGCGATCGCGTCGCGCGTTTACCGTATATATTTTCGCGGCTGGTGAATTTTCAAATTTGTTTTCAAGTTATTGCGGTCGAACGAATTTTCGTTTAGCCGCCAGCACTTTGCAAATTTGAAAATAGCCGGCGCATCGGGTTTCGTGTCCGGGTTTTGCATCCACCCCTTTTTTGGCGAAGTTTTTTAAATTATTATAAATCAGGTGAAGTGTTACTAAAAATAATTTCACAATAATTCCGTTTTAAGTTTTTGTGGTGTGGTGTTGGTGTGCTGGTGGCACGGCTGATTCCACGGCCATGTTCAGGGATCGGCGCCGCAAGCAAGGATCTTCCTTGGATTTCGTAAGTAACTTTTTTTATAAACTGACATAATATGCTTTTTATTAAATTTCCTATTTCTTTTAAATTATCCCATTACATAATTATTACGGTTTAATATTAATAAAACGTTGCAATAACAAAAGTACCTATATTGGTAAAAAATGTAGTGATAAACTGATCTATCTCAGCCTACTCTATAATATAACTGAGACAAAGAAAATCAGCAACAGTTTTTAAATTTATGCGGGAATGTAATTGTTAAGATTTTCAAATTCATAATACACAACTTATTGGTTTTATTTCCGAATAACTTAACAACTAAAATAATTACACTGCATTTATCACAATATATTTTCACACACTTTAGTGACACAAGGTTAAAAAAAATATAATAGAAGGAGAAGGGGATACCATCATCTTAAATATTTATAGCCTTTTATTAGATAATAAAACAAACTAAAAAATCCTCACCAATATTTACTAAACGGTAAGACTGGTTTCGCTTTATAGGAGCGTCATCAAATACAGAGAACTATTCCTGATGAAGCTACTGTGTAACGAAACTGGTCAAACAGCCAAGTAAATATTAATAATAATTTTTTGGGACGGATTTTTAAATCATAGTCACAGTCTAAAGATGATATGGCCTTGTCTCAACCACGATTCTCTTGTCTTCAGCACCTCCTTTCATTTTATTGTAGATATTGTCCATTTATCATAATTTCATGTGATTTAATTTTTTTTTTCGTTCACTTTAACGTCGGCCTATTTCCGCGACTATGGTCAATCACCGACGCCAGGGAGCAGTTTCATCTCACTATCCTGGAAATTTTGCCGAACCCCTGCCTTTCTGTAAGGCTGGTAGCGATCTTTAACGTATCCAACATCGCCTGGACACGGGACCGACGGCTTTACGCCCCCTCCGAAGGGCGGAACGTGCAGACATTCAACTTGCTCAAATACAATGCCAGAACCCCGGTTGATAATAATTTATTACAGTCTGTACTGGAAAAGTGAAAAGGAAACCCTGGGAATCAAAACACGTACCCTTCGGTTCAGAGCTACACGTTCCAATCCCTGGACCACTGAGGCTCCTGATTTAATTTCTCTTCTGTGTGTGTAATTATGGATTACCACCGATGCTAAGCTCTATTGGCCACAGACGTTTATTCTTTTTTTTTTAATATTATTTTTTTAAACAAATTTCTCTTCTAACAGACGCATAAAATTGTAAAGAAAATCAGCTAAAAATCAGCCTTACATATTGTTTAGTCATATTTATCATTCGAATTTGAAAAACATTTTAAAGCTGTCAAGCAAATCTTTCATATGATTATAAAAGATATTGACAGATTTTATTTTTGCAACACTTGTTAAAAATATTGTTTTTAGTTAATTTTTATTTAAAAAAAATCACTAATAGAGAGGTATCAATGGTGAGACTGCAATTTTTTTTCAAATGAGCGCGAACTAGGACCCCTAGAACCCATATAAAAATTGAAACTGACCCCGGATATGGGTTCTAGGGGACCTAGTTCGCGTTCATTTGAAAATTTTTTATGTATCCAACCGATAACTCAAAAAATAATTAACTGATTTTGATGAAACTCGGCAAGTGCCTTTCTTTTATTAATGGTTTGGATGAGTTCGTTATCCAGGAAAATTCGACAAGGTTTTCAGGAAAAATTTTGAGTTTTCTTTCGAAAAAAATTTTTTTCTCCGAAAATTACAAAGTTATTTTAATGAAATTTGATGTATATGTTGCATTGCGAAAGATCTTCCTACGCACCAAAATTTAACTTTTTAAGTTTATAAAAAATTGAGTTATTCAAATTTTGAGTTTTCTTTCGAAAAAAATTTTTTTCTCCACAAAATTACAAAGTTGTTTTAATGAAATGTGGTAAATACGTTGCCTTAGGAAATACCTGACTACATACCAAAAAGCAACTTTCTAACTTCATAGAAAATTGAGTTATTCAAATTTGAAACATTTAATAAAAATTCACTACCATAATGCCTTGTTGCGTCCGAACTTTTTTTGTATAGAAAGACAATCTCTTTTTAGTACGAATAACTTAATTCTAGTATTACATACTTAACATTTTTTCCTCTTGTTTCAGGGTATGTGTTGAAGAAACTGATGCTGCGACGTGGGATATAGCCAGCCCAAAAGGGCATCCATCTAGGTTGGTGTATTTTTCTTTGCATTATAGTTAAGACTTCGTTTTGACCCGGTCAGCGGAATATTCGTGGCATTCGTGTTATACAGCTGTTTCTAAATTGTATGTCATTGACTATAGAGTCTATCCCTCACATCAAAGTTGATCCAGCTTATCTTGGTAATGAAGTATTGCTCGAAACAAGTTCATACAACATTTTCCTTATTCTGATACTAGCAATGCACTCTATAGAGTCCATGACGTACATAAATGTAAACACATATTTAGTGTGATTTCTTCAAAGCAATAATACGGATGAAAATGATAAGTGACAACTGTATGTGATTCTATAGTGTCTGTGTGATTTGATACTTGCTTAAAAGTGTTCCAAAAAGTCAGGTAAGTTAGTTATCCTTATTGTACTGTATTCGATATAATGTCTATTTTCTAACAATTTGGTTTTTTTCTTTTAGGGTTTTCCTGAATGTTAAAAAGAATTGACTATTAAAACTGAAATTAGTAGTCGAATTTTGACAATATTTGTTAAAATGTGTGATACATACATTTGGTAAGGTTGGTTTTATCAATCAGGTAATTCTTATTGACATAATTAACTTCTCCTTGTGTATATACTGTAAGTATATATTCATACCCATACAAGCACACAAATGTCATTGCTATTCCCAGAACGTTATTTATTTTTGGCTTTATGTGTGTATTTGATGACTTTAATTCGATTTGCCCATTTGTTGCATTCTGATTGTACATTAAGAATATTTTGCTACACTAATATTTTACTTCAGCAAAATAAGTAACTTAAATTATCAAATCTTATGGTAAAAGGTTATACTTTATTTGCGACATGGTTTGATTTTTAATATTACTTGTATTTTTGCATGATTATTTATTTAAGTAACATTTTATTTTCAGACTAGGTAAATATATTTGATTATTAAGAAACTAAATGATTAACCTTTTTTTTTCAGCGTATAAGCTTTTTAATGAAAGAAAGAGAATTTTTGCTTGGCTCTTGGTAAAGCACTTCTAAAAAAAAAGGTTGACTAAATTTTAGAGGGGCAAGTTTATTAGGCTAAGACAAAGTGTTTCGGTCTCACGACCATTCTCGGTTAGGACTAGATATACATATCTAGCTTAAGAGACTTTCTCCGGTTAAGTTTTACAAAGTATTTTTGTTATTTTTTACTTGAACAAAATGCTCCACCAAAAGACAAGTGAAAATTCTCTTTCTTTCAGTAAATTAATAAACTATCTCCTATGAAATCATAATTAACAAGTGTTTTTGTATGTTTTCGTATATATGTATGTGATATTTGCATCTTTAAATTTTTATTTCTTGGTTCTATTAATTGTGGTAATTTTGTACAGTGTTTTAGTTAAACTTTAATCAATTTATTTCAGGAAACTAATATTGTTTTATTTTTCAGCATTTAAGGTAATACCTACTTTCTTAAATAATTAAATAATAATTTTTGTAAATATATTAACTTTAATTTATTTCAGCTTTAACTGTCTCTCTTTATTTCAGGAAACTAATTTTGTTTTCTTTTTCAGCATTTAAGGTAATACTTTTTAAATATTTGAATTATAATTTTTGATATATACTTTTTATTTTATTTCAGCTTTAACTACATCTTTATTTCAAGAAATTAATATTGTTTTATTTTTCAGCATTTAAGGTACTACTTTTTAAACAATTATATTATCATTTTTGTAGATTTATTTATGCCTTTTACATTTAAATTTTGCACCCTTGTTTTAGGTTTATATGTGCACAAATTTAATATTTCTCATCATAATTTATATGCGGATATCACTGTATCTGTAATTTCGCTTGTCATAATTTGTCTATGTGTGTGTGTGTTTTTTTCTTTTATTTCAGGGCGGCGAGGGTACTCAAATACCTCCTTGTGGTCCTCGCTGGAATGTAACATATTGTTACGTGTAAAAATCATTTTAGAACAAACGTGATTTAATAACATTAATACTTGGTAAACTTCAACTCATTCTAACACCTCTAGTTTACACGTAACATATTATTTATTTTTGAACACCCCGTATGCGTGCTTACTTTACGTCAAGAATAACTTTTAGTGAGGTTTGTGGCATATCAATTGCTATTTTACTGTTTTCCGATTTTATTCTTAGGCTGATAGATTTTTGAGGTGAGACGTGTGTCATCTGTAACCGTTTTCTAACGTTATTTTGTGTAATTGCGCTTACTTAGATTTGTTCACTGACATGCCAGTAATTTAGGGACACCTGTGAATAGGTACAATTTATTTCATTTAAGCTGTCGTCGAATGTTGGCAGTCCTGCGCAATAAGCGGTGAATCGCTTGGGATGGCCTGCAGTGTTGTCGGTTGTATCTTGTTTCCCCTGAGAGTCGACATTCAATTTTTGTTATTTTCTTAAGTAATTGGTTTAGCAGCGTAATTGAAGACGGGGAGGTAGGATATAATTTTCTCTATTAGTGGCCTGAGTTGGAATAGTATACGCATGCTGGGAGCGTTCGAAATGGCATTGTATTCGTTGATGTGTTGTTGGTTGCATAGGGTCGAGGTCCGTAGATCGAATAGTAAGAATAACGTTCAATTGGTGTCTGGCAACAAGGTACGATCATGCTGTCATTTGCGATGTTTAAAATTCAACCTGTTGCCCTACAAGAAAATTCGTTGCTTTGTTTTTATTCGCATATTTGAGATAACTGTAAAAAGTGGAGAGATATCCTACGTAGACTGGATGGAAAATTCGAGAGAGTTCTGGAGGAGAATTGAAGAGAGGAAGTAGTGGAGCATAAGGCTAATTTTCCAGGTACAGAAGTGAAAAGTGAAGACATTGCTTTTACCTATGGGGGATTCTTTCTGTACTTGATTATAGCATTTGATTTCCGAAGAGGTGTATAGAGCTGGGTGATGGAAATATTGTGTATACCCCTGAGGGATTATAAATAGCCGTTTTGCTGGACTACAATAGGTTGAGTTGATAGGTAACCTATACAGGACTCACTCGACATCAGTAGTAACTAATTAAATCAAGGCACGATAATATCCCTCAACAAGAGGGAATTAGTATTGGGCAATTGAACAAGCAAGTAGTATTGGGAGATTGAACAAGCACGCAGTGTTAGGTAATTGAACAAGCACGTAGTGCTAGGTAATTGAATACATTGCTTTTACCTACAGGGGCGTAGCGTTTGGCAATACCTAGTGTTGCGTAAATAGAGGCAATTTCTATTGTTGGGTAGCCTCTGGAAGTTTTATGGTGTGTATTTCATTGTTTCTGGTTTTAAATTAATGGTCCAATTACGTATGGCATAGAGCAACAAGCATGGTATGGTAAGAAGGCTGTCTTTGGATTCAATTTCAAGTCGTAGTGGCAATCCATAGTCGTAGTGGTATTTCCAACCGTTGTGGTAAATTCAGATGTCGTTGTAGCAATTGGAGCGAATATATGTGTCCTGTGGGATGGCTACACCAGCGAGGATACACATTTAGCAGTCAAAAGTCAACTTAGAGATCCAGGGCAGCTGGATACAGAGTTTATGGTTCAGATAAGTGGTAGTCTGTAAGCTTATAAAAGACTTATATCAGTTTTGACCTTTTTAACAGCATTTATTAAGATAAAAGTTTCATTTTGACTGGTCATTAGGGTGATTAGTAGATTATGTCACTGTTAACAGACAGATAAGGCTATCTTGAGAGTTAGTGATGCTTCATGTTTATTATTTGAGCTGTCTGAAGCTTATATTGATATAATTGCTCTGATCACTCAGTAATTATTAGGATATTTTTAGCAAAGTGTATAGCTCGCTTCACGTGCTATACAGAGTGATAACGTTATTTGAGCTAGATATAGGATCTTATTACTGATATTTTAAAAGCGTATGTGAACTACACATGTACATGTTTGGTGGTAGCTTCTTGATTTTAATCTAGTGATACTTTTTGCTAACTAATTATACCACTTGTCTTGTCATTGATATCCATATAATTGATGGTAGTTTTTGATAACTGAAAATCATACGATTAGTTACAGCTTATGATATCTTGTTAACCAGATTGGTTACGGTAGCTTGGGTGACTCTCGATTTGCTTGCTGAATATTTGAGGGTATATATATTCATCGTTGACTCATTGTGTGACCAATTATAGTATCTGATTGTGTTTTAATAAACCAGAATTTTATTATTTTGTTGTATTTTGTGTCATATTTTGTCTGCATTTACTCTCTCATCCCCGAATCAGTGGTACTGTTTTAACTAGTGTGTATTCGCTGTCATATTAACCCTGGCTTATCAGACAAGTGAGCATAAGTGTGTGCGTATGCGTCATATATTTAAGTGCAGAGTTTTTGTCACAAGTTTGACGTCCGACATACCTTTCAGGTTGATTTCAGGTACAGCTACCAGTGCAGTTCAGCGAGTTCTTGATTATAGTTTGATTGCAGGTAACTGAGGAGAGGTATTAGGTGATAACATCTTATTTTAATATCCGGTACTGGGTGTAAAACAATCAAGTGGCGCCCCCCTTTATCTTAACATCGTGTTTAAAGAACCCACGGCCGTCTCCACTGTCTAAAGGCTGCCGGCCACCTAGAATACCGGTAACTTTACTCTATACTTTCAATCAACTATAACGTTGGTAGTGTTTGAAGTTTAATAGGTAGGTTATAGTCGAGAGGGGTTATATAAAGAATTTGGGCGGTCACAATATAATAATAGTAAAAACAAGTAAATGCAGACAGCACTCAATTATTATACATTTTGATTCCTAAATGGCTGTATATTGTCTCGACAATCGATTAAAATCAATTACTACTTGTTCAGTCAAAAGCATTAAGGCAACCAGTGCATTTTTAAACAGTTTAAAAGGTCTAAAGATTTCGAATCAATTTAACAAAAAAATTATTAACTCCAACGAAAATATAATCAACCACAGTTTTGGAAGAAATTTTCAGCCACCTACAAGGTTAATGTGGCAGGTATCTAGATAAATGAAAAAGATGTCATACTCCATTTTTCATTTTTGCTTATATTTCACACGCTTTGCTACACAAATATGGATTAATAGAGATATTACCTGTTAAATTTCCATTTTTTGTTCCAAATAGGCCTCCAGAACACATAACACTGTCATACTAACATAAGTTAAAACAAAATTGAGACACAGCGTGTTAGCGTTGTGCGTTATGGTAGCGAATTTTATATACCTAGATACCTAACTAATATGTACCAAAATTAAAATTTTTAATCAATGGAAAGTGAATTATTAACAATTAAAAGATATTTATAAAAATTCGTTACCATAACGCATGTGGTGCGTCTGGACTTTTATATGCAGGGTTTCTCAAACTTGGTGGCCTATCAAACATTTATGGAAAAATATTGATAGGTACATGAATTTTGAAAATTTTATATTATCCGTTTCTTGAGGCAGTCTACGCATTTAAAATACATAATTGACATGGTCTTTTTGATATGCAAGATTTGCCACTCACATGTCTATTTTAAATAGGGTGTCCTATATGTTGGAAAATCAGTCGGATCAATCACAAGTTTTTACCCTATTTGTTATTGAGTTTTTAAATAATTTCCAAAAGTTTAGACGGACTATGTAACATTCACTATGTGTATTGTCAAATCTTTTGGAGGTATTCAACTGTTTTGTAAATTTGATAGGTAAATGCTTTCCAGAATACCATTATTAAAAAGCTTTAAGGGAATGTACAGGGTGAGCGAAACTCGATGTCTCGGCTCTATTGTAAGAAAAGGAAAAGTGATAGAAAAAATCTGAAATAAGGTTCTAAATGCGATTGAGTCCATTTTAAGCCACATTTGCATATTTTTGGATATTTGGAAACTGAAGTAATGATGTCATCGATTTTTCCCCCTAGAAACATACTTATATTTTGGCATGTCTAAAAACAACTATTTATTCTGGACAAATTATGTAAAGAAAAAAATTGCTATCTTTTTCCATTAAAATGTTATTTAATAATTTAACATTATAAAACACATTATATGTTACTACTTTTACCACAGCAATAAACAAAGTATGTAGGCAATCATTGCAACAAATTTTCAATGTGACCACCTTCTACTTCTAAACACTTATCCAATCTCCGCCGTACTTCTCGCACTGAAGCCTTAGGAAACATTTCTCTAGATAGTTAATCCCAAGCATTTATGATTTTTTCTTAAAATGTTCCAAGTTAACAGATGGTGTTCGGTAAACTTTATTTTTCAAAGCTCCCCACAAGAAGAAGTCTAGTGGGGTCAAGTCTGGTGATTTAGGTGGCCACTGTATCGGTCCATTTATACCTATCCATTTTCTCCGTAAGTTTCATTTAAATATTGTTGGGACAATTCTTGCTTAGTGCGGCGGAGCTCCGTCATGTTAAAAACACATGTATGCTGGCAGCTGTAATGGCACGTTTTCAAGCAGCACAGGAAGTTCTTGGAGAAATTGCAAATATAGCTCACTATGTAAAATTCCCTTGTAAAAATATGGACCAATCAAATGCCCGTTAATAATACCACACCAAACGGTATGTCCAAAGTGTTCTTGATTTTCAATCGGATAGACAAAATGTGGATTTTCAGTAGCCCAAATAGGCTCATGTTTTTTATTGGGCTTACCGTTACTAACGAAATGGCTTTCGTCTGTCCACAACACATGCTGAAAATAACGATTGTCATTGATCAAGTTTACCATCACTTGGGCAATATAGTTAATTCTTCATTGTTAATGTTGATCTGACAAGTGTTCTAAGTTATGAAGTTTATAATCGTGATAACCATTTTCTTTCAAAAATTTTTGTGCTGAACTATATTTTAAATTCAACTCACGACAGGCTTGCCAAATCGAGTTCCTTGAATGGTCTTCAAAATACTGCAAAACAGTGGCAACAGTATTGTCCGAATTGACCCTTCTAGCAATTTTTCTTCCCGTTCGAGAAGAAAATCCCTCGTTATTTGCAGCTTGGAATAACACGTTCAGGGTATCTCTGGGCGTATAGCTAAACTGCTCTTCTAGGGTTCTTTTGAGATTCACCACAAACTAATAACATATCGACTTTTTCGTTGTGCATAAACATTTTTCAAAGTGAAATGACAACAAAACAATATTTGTAAACCATTAGTTTAATTATTGACAGATAAAACGTTGCTACGACAGATAAAACTTTGCTATTTGTTTCCAAAGACTTCTTGTTTAAATCGTGATTGTTGCGCGTATTTTGTGTCATACTTTTTTTCTGCAAATTTGATTATAACTTTTTAACGGAAAAAGATAGCAATTTTTCCTCTTTACATAATTTGTTCAGAAAAAATAGTTCTTTTTAGATATGTCAAAACATAGGTATATTTCTGGGAAAAAATTGGATGACGTCATTACTTCAGTATCCAAATATCCAAAAATATGCAAATTTGGCTTAAAATGGACCTTACTGAATCCCATTTAAGAACCTCTTTTCATTTTTCTATCGCTTTTCCTTTTCTTACAATAGAGCCGAGACATCGAGTTTCGCTCACCCTGTACACTGGCTCTCATATAGGGTTTTGTTTCTTAAATATTTTCTATATCGCTGCCTTATCACAAACTCGATAATTTGTAAGTCGTGGCCTCTCTGTTAACAATTTTTTCCCACAACAATTTGTTAAAAAGCTGTAGACCACTGCAATCAGCAAGTCTAGAAAAGAAGCGGCCAAAGACAAATAAGCTACTAATTATCTTTTCCTAAATACTTAGAAAGTCTGAATACTCTGAAGTGAGAAACAGAAGTAGTCATAATGAAAACAAAAAACTTGCAGAATTTAACATTCTTCAACTTATCTTGATACCTATGCCTGTCAAATTAACTTTTGTATGTGGTTATGAATGAATTGTCTTCACAATTTGACACTTTTAAATTTAACTAATGTTGTATCTCTAACACAGTTCTTGAGATCCCAATAAGATACATTCTCTATCAAGCCTGATATTTTTTTTGAAATTAGCCATTACCAGATTTGTAACCATTTCATTACATTTATATTTTTCTTTTAGTCTGCATATATTTTCTTGTTGGTTATATGTTACATACTAAGTTTTGAGCATATACGATGCAGTCTTACCAATATCAACATTTTGGTTGCACAAACTAAGTAGTAATAAGGTTATGACTGGGAATAAACAAAACTAAATGAACTTTTACAATGCCAGATTACAATAAGCTTTAAATTTATGTTTGTATTAAATTTACAAAATTCATAAAGCTAAGAACATAATAATAATAATAATAATAATAATAATAATAATAATAATAATAATAATAATAATAATAATAATAATAATAATAATAATAATTTAATAATTTAATAATTTAATAATTTAATAATCTTTATTGACTCAAATATGATACAAATGCCCACTTGGGCGTAGAGCCAGTTTTCACTAATATATACACAATCATACAAAAAGTGTAAAATATCAAATACAAAACTTTAAAACACATTTAAATTGTATGTATAGAATAAAAAAACTATGTATAAATAAAATATAAATAGGTATATAAAATTGTAAAATATAAAACACAAAAACATTAAACACATTAAAATTGCATGTAAAAATAATAACTATGTATAAATAAAAACATAATAATTAAGTATACAAAAAGTGTAAAATATAAAATACAAACATTAAACATATTAAAATTACATGTATAATAAAGAAATTATAATAACTAAAAAGACAAAAACCTTGCCAAACACAAACTGTATTATAAGAAGGCCTTGTTTTGAGGGAGCCTAAACCAAAATATGCTGCAGATCGGTAGCATTGAAATACTCATCCATATCGTAGATGGCTTTTTGCAACAAGTATTTGTGCAACTTTGCTTTCAGCTTTGGCATGGGCAACTGTCTTACCTCAACAGGCAGCTGATTAAATATTTTTATAATATTGTACCTTGCATTTCTCTGCAACCTAGTCAGGCGTGTGTGGGGTTGTATCAGGTCATCTCTGTTGCGCAAGGGGTAAGTATGCTGCTGTTCATAATGAACAAACAGATCACCATTTTCCTTTATAAACTTGACACATTCAATGATATACAGCGAGTAGTAGGTGAGAATATTTCTCGACATAAAATAGCCTCTGCAGCTTTCGGTTGGTTTCAAACCAAAAATTCTCCTGATACATTTTTTTTGTGCTCGGAAGACACTGTCTACCTCCACAGAACCACCCCATATAATTATACCATATCGGATGCAAGACTCCACTAGCCCATAGTAAGCTGTTAGAACTGCTTCCCTGGTCACCAAGTAAGCTACAGATCCCAGAATGTAAGTTAGTTTATAAATTTTTTTTACTACTTGAGAAGCATGCTCTTTCCAATCTAGTCTCGCATCCAAATGCAAACCCAAAAATTTTAAGTTGTACTTGGTACTTACTGCAGTATTGTTGAGCCTTATTTCCAGTGTATCAGTAAACATGGCCACCGAACTAAATCTTATCATGTTGGTTTTATCCATGTTTAATTTCAGATTGTTGTTTGAGAACCAGGACTCTAATTCACAAAACTCACCATATATTATATCAAGTAGCCTGTGTTGCTTTACGTCCCGAAATATGACACATGTATCATCAGCATATAATCCTACCCTGCTTACTAATGACTGTGGCAGGTCGTTCGTATAAATTATAAAAAGTGTGGGCCCTAGTATGGAGCCTTGTGGAACTCCTCTTATTACTGTTTCATAATCTGACCTGACAAACTTTCCACTCAGGCTGCTAGGGCATGAGACACGCTGCCTTCTTCCTTTTAGGTAGGAAGCTATCAATGATAAGGTCACACCTCTCACCCCATATTTTTCAAGCTTCTCAAGCAACATGTCGTGATCAACTGAATCAAAAGACTTACTAAGATCCAAGAAAGCTCCCACAACTTCATGTCTCTCATTAAAAGCTTCAAAGATTTCACAGATTAGTTGATACACTGCTCGGGAGGTTGTCCTTCCTTTCCGGTATGCATTCTGTGAGTCAGTTAACAGTTTATTCGTCTCAAAAAATGCCATGAGTCTCTTGTTTATGATCTTCTCAAATATTTTTGATATGTTTGAAAGCAAGGCTATCTGTCTGTAATTAAGAGGGTCTGAGCTATCTCCTTTTTTATATAAGGCCACTACTTCAGCTAACTTCAGTTGGTCAGGAAATACTCCTGTCGACATGCTTAAGTTTATAATATGCGCAAGAGGTTCCGCTATTATATATGCAGCTCTTTTTAAGAGAGTTACCGGTATTTCGTCATGACCTACCGACCTTGTGTTTTTTAAACTCATAATGGTATTATAGACTTCTGAGGAATCTGTGGGATAAAAAAATAGATTTTTTTGGTTTACTGCAACATTTTGTCCAGAGCTTGTCCTGGGACAACTTGAGCCTGTTCCAATGTAAAGTCTATTGACTTGATTTAAGCATTGCGTCTCTCCTTCGCCATGATGTATACATTGTAGTAATGTTCTATTTTGAGGAGGTTTTCGCCCTGTACTGTGATTTATAAGTTGCCACATTGTTTCCATTTTATTCTCAGAGCTCTCAATCCGTTTTTCATGGGACAGTCTCTTGGCCTTAACTACTTCTCTTTTCAAAGAGCTACAATACTGATTGTAGCTTTCTCTACTGACATTGCCCCTAATCATCAATGTATATAAAGTTCTTTTTGTCTTACACGATGCACGTATTTCCGGCGTAATCCATGAGCAACATGTTTTCTGTCTGGTCCGTACATCTTTCTTCGGAAAGACTGTGTTCAGACAGGAAGAGATGATTTCAGAGAAATGGTCATATGCCCTATTTGCATCTTCTCCTCTATAGACTTCATCCCAAGTATTGTTTGACAAGTATTCTACATATCTCTCGATTCCTTTCTCGGAATATTGCCTTTTTATCTTAACCGTTTCGTTTTCGCTATTGCTAGTGTCCTTACCTATTTCCAGCATTTGTCCCATGTGGTCAGACAGAGCTGTATTGATGACACGACTCTGAGGCACTGGATGTTGGTTGACGAAGATGTTGTCGATCAGCGAGATCTTGTTGTGGGATATTCTAGTTGGCTCAAGAACAGTTTGACCAAAGCCATAGGACGTTATTAAATTGACAAAGCAATTGACTCTGGCTCCCTCTGTGCCTTCTGTCTCCAGAAAATTCAAGTTAAAATCACCGCACACCACTACTGATTTTTTTAGCGATTTTCTGCTTAGCATATCTAGAGTTTCTGTCATTTTTTCCATAAAAACTTCACAATCACTAGTTGGTGTCCGATAAACACAAACTATTATAGTTTTCAGTTGCTCTATTTCACAGCAGCTCAACTCAAATGTATTTTCTGTGCCCAGTTCCATTAATTCCTTGCTTGCTTTTGATTCGTAGTCATCTCGGATGTAGATGCAGGACCCCCCATGCGACATCTCACTTCTTGCAAAGCAGGTGGACATATAATAACCCTTTATATAGGGAATTTCATCCCTTTTCAACCAGTGTTCAGTCAAACATATGACACTAGGCTGTTTGTCTTCAATAAATAATTCCAGTTCGAGAGTTTTTGCTCGTAAACTCTGTATATTTTGATGAAACAATTCTGCCTTATTTTTCTGACATTCAGAGTTTCCTTCGCTCAAGTTCAATTCTGCACTGCATCTTCTAAAAAATCTTGCTTCTCTGCAGTATCCACACTTTTTCTCTCCCAGCGAAACCGGAACCTCCTAAATGTAACACCACTTGGCCAGAATTCATTCTTGTATAAAATGTCTTTATATTGAAAGGGGACACCTATCTGGAAGCATTTATCCTGTCTTTCATATTTTGTATGTATCTCATTCACTTCAAGGTTCTCTCCATCGGACATAACTTTGCTTCTTATGTATTTCTTTATTATATCAGCCGTCACCGACGATTTCACATGCGAAATGAAATACCACGCTTTTTTTTGTTTTTCCACAGCACCTTCAAACGAAGTATCTTCACTTTTTGCAGACCCTACATTGACATGCCTTTTTTTCTGTTTCCTTTTATTAATTACCTGTTTGAAGCCATCATCTGCTGTATCATTTGGTGCCTCCAAAAACTCTGCATTTGATTTATTTTTTTGTAAACTTTTATTGCTATTTACGCTCGCAGACATAACCTGTGTGTATGAAGAAATCAAGGAAGCACCCCCATCAGTCAAATGATAAGTACCTTCCCCATCTATCGAATCAACACCCTTGGGTACTAACAGTGGAGGCCTGGAATAATTTGGCTCTTCACTACCAATAATTATTTTATTTGGAACGGAGCCCTTCATATTCTGATTCTGCTTATCATTCTTTATTAAAATGATCTTCTCTTTTAAATTAACAATTATCTCTTCTTGTTGACTGATAATCTTGTCTCTTGCCTTTAAAAGTTCCTGAAGATATTTAATTTCTTTTTGATAAATCAATTCACTGTTTACATTTTGTGACTTTGATAAATCTTCCACACTTTCTGCACCAGACATTTCACTTTCACAACATATAATCGTCTTATCATCAATTATTTCGATTGTTTTTAATATCTCCGCACATCGGTTATGTGTTATTGTACCACATTTGATACATTTTAAACCTGTACGGGCCACACTTTTACACCTCTTGCACGGTTTTTGAGGAGCTCTCGATTTATCGTCTACCTCACTCGACGGCATCGTGAATAATAATAATAATAATAATAATAATAATAATAATAATAATAATAATAATAATACTTTATTCGTTCCATAAATACCCTATTGGGTGTAGAACATGTCATTTGCAAATATAAAATAAATATAAATCTAAATATAAACATATATAACAATATAACAAACAATAACAAATGTATACACAAAATCAAAACATAAAATATAATATCGTCAATGCAGCAGTATTAATTCGATAATATAAAAACTTACAGACTTAACAAAGCAGCCACACACCCGCATATACACCCCACAAATATTGTATTAACCCCCTCAGAGAAAGCATGCAATGGTGAATGTTTCCATGCTAAAGTGACAGCTATTAATCTTGATCTTGGAGTGGTGGCCATATGTCTCCGTCTCTGAAGAATTCATTGCAGGAATAGTAACACTTTCTCAGTAGAATATCCTTTAGTTCTTTTTTCAGTGTTTTTACGTCCATATTTTTCCAACAGAGAGGTAGGTGATTGAATATTTTTATCATCTGATATTCTGCATTTCTCTGCACTTTTGTTAATGGTGTTTTTGGAAGTAAGAGATTCTGATTCAATCTGAACCTTGTATGATGCTCATGCTCTGGGAGGTATTTTGAGAAAAACGACATATTTTGCTTGACAAACAGGACACATTCCAATATGTATACACAATGTAGGGTCAGTATCTTCTTCTCTATGAAATACTGCCTGCAGGATTCTCGAGGTTTCAGCCCATACATGGACCTGACACAAGACTTCTGCAGTATGAATATGTGGTCCACATCCACAGAGTTTCCCCAGAACACTATGCCATAGTTAAGTATTGCATACACATACGCATAATAAACCATAAGACATTTCTCTGCAGCACTCTTAAGGCATATGAAGAACGAGATATCTTGGGAGCAATATACTCTATGTGCTTCCTCCAGTTCACATTATTGTCTATAATCAGGCCAAGAAACTTGCAGCTTTGTGAAGTCTGCAACTGAGTGTTACCACAATTTATCGTCATTGCTTCTCCTCCAACAGCAGAAAATTTAATTAGCTGTGTTTTTTCAGCATTCATCTTCATTTGATTTGCGCTAAACCAAGCCTCAAGGTCTCTCATGACAGAAATCATCTTATATTCTAGTTCATCTATCTGTCGCATGCGTAGGATGATCGAAGTGTCATCTGCATATAAGATTGTTTTGTGGTTGAGAAGTGTAGGCAAGTCATTAATGTAAATTATAAACAGCAGCGGGCCTAGCACTGACCCCCGTGGTACCCCTCTTAACTGTCTGTACTGAAGAATATATGTTTTTACCTGTAGTTGTGTGTTTACTACGGATACACTGTTTTTTGTGGGTCAGATATGATTTCATCAACTCCAGCACCGTTCCCCTTACACCAATCATCTCCAACTTTTCATAAAGTATCTGACAGTCTATGCTGTCAAAAGCCTTGGACAGATCCGCGAAAACACCAACAACCTCCTCTCCAAGAGTCATAGCCTGAAGAACCTCTGAAGTGAATTGGTAAATTGCTCTTGTCGTGCTTCTTTCTCTTATGTAAGCATTCTGCAAATCACTAATTATGTTGTATCTTTCAAGATGTTCCACAATTCTGGTGACAATAACTCTCTCGTATACCTTTGCCATAACTGCGGTTAGCATAATAAGCCTGTAATTTGAGGGGTCAGAGGTATCACCCTTTTTGTAGATTGGCACACCAGCCGACATCTTTAGATCATCTGGGAAGGCTCCAGTCATCATACATTCATTTATGGCCTCTGCAAGAGGTGTAGATATTATGTCAGCATTATCCTTCAATATCTTAACAGGCAGCTCATCAATTCCCACTGACATGGTATTATTGAGGCCTCTAATTATTTTAAATACTTCCAAGTGACAAGTTGGAGTCAGCGTCATGATCGAATCTATATTCATCATGTTCTCAGTCTGAATTTTTGGCCCCCTAACTGGATTACTCACATTGTCGCAGATATTAATAAAAAACTTGATCAGACTATTTAGTTTCTCCTCTACACTCGAAGAATCAGGATATATACTGTCGAGGTTCATCCCAAGTTTATACTTTGTCCTTCTGCCGGTCGATGCATTCACAATTCGCCAAGTTGCAAAAACTTTATTTTGAGCCTCCTGAAGAATTTTTGAACTGTTATTTATTTTCGACTTACGTATTGCATGCTTAAGTAACCTACAATATCCCTTATAGCATTCATTACTCACTTTTTTTTCTGAAGCTCAGTGTATAAAGAGCTTTTTGTTTGGCACATTTGTCTGATATCATCGTTCAGCCATAGTTTTTCATGAGTAATTTTATTTCTAATTCTGGTGTTAACACAGTGCTTATTATATGTGCCGAGGATTTTGTCAGATAGAAACTTATATTTTATATTGGATCCATTCAGGTTCTCCATGTTCCAATCCATGCTTGACAATTCATCCCTAATCAGAGATTTGGTCACCTCATTATATTTACGCACACATCTGAAGGATGCTTCCTCTTTAACATTGGCTCCCTCTATGGTGGCCAGGATGGCATAATGATCTGACAGAGCCAATACAACAACGTAACCTCTACATGTGCTATCAATGGTGATAACATTGTCAATTGTAGTGGCTGAATCATTGCCAACTCTTGTGTAATCTTTTATAATTGATGTCATATTGTATGAAGATAGTACATCTTCAAGCTGTGTTAGTCGCTTGTTACTTGATTTAAAATCGATGTTGAAGTCTCCACATACATATAACTTATAATTTGACAAAGCAGGCTCAAGCATACTATATAAATGTTCCAGAACCGACATGAATAGTTCAAAGTCTCCTGCTGGTGGTCTGTAGACAGAAATCACTTATCATTTTTGGTCTCCGAATTTTGATGGCTGACAGTTCTATGTGCATTTCTACACTTTTTTCTTTAACCTCTGCAATTTCCTCGGATATCACACTATTTTCAACGTATATGCAGCTGCCCCCTTTTTCTCTCGATGATCTACTATAACAGCTAGCAAGATAATAACCGTCCAAACCCACTAACTCCTACTTACTATTGGGGTTATCACATGTCTTCTGCAAAATTCCTAACATGAAAATTATCCATTTTAGCACACCAAAAACATAATAGAACAGAGATTAAATTTTAAAATTAACACAGTTGTACTCCCCTACTAAGGCAAAAGGTCGTATCTGCAGAATGTTAACTTTTGGGTTCCTAAAGGTGGGTGAATATTGGAACCTGTGATTAGCACTGATAAGTACAATTTGGAGAACCCAAGAAGTTTCTTCATCCCTTTGGTTACGCTAACTGTGTTAGCGAAACGATCGTCGGGCCAAAAAACTGTATTGTGATGAATTGGGTTCTCCAAATTGTACTTATGATACTAAAGATTTTGTGAAATAGCAAACTCCGTCACTATACGTGAATAGATAATTTATTTTCTTTATATTACCATTGTACTAAAGTAAACAACAGCAAAATAATGTCTTTATCCTAGTTTCTAAGTGAATTTGAAATTTATAAGATACAACTTTTGGACTTGGCAGCTTCACTGTTGTTTGCAAATATCACGACTAAGTCAAACAGTCATATCTGCAATAACAGTTCTCTTAGGCATTTTTATGCTACCCAATACCATGTATTGTAATAGTTCAGGCTGTGCAAGTTTGTCTGAAAAATGAATGCATAGTCATCTTGCTTTATTCCGATAGGCTAAATTCTTACTGACAAGTCGTTCAATATAAAATAAACATCGATATTTCGGCGAAAAGTCTGGCTTACAATTAAAATTGATAAAAATGCATGATTCAAGGGTCATGGAACACGTGTGCCAAATCAGCTGTCCTTCGCTGAATTATAACTGTTTACTCTATTTTCACTTGAAACAAGAAGTTTTTCCCACCATTGCATTCGATTTTTGGGAACAATATCTGGTAGTGTCTGTAGTAAGCCTTTCTTTTTCTCAGCTGTAACACCTCTTGATTGTCTGCGACATATTGGTGCTAGTAGGCCTTCTTTGAAGTATCTTGCCATTAAAAAAAATAATTGCACTAGGTTTCCTCCAAGTGTCATGTTCTAGATTTGCTTGCTTTGGTGAAATTAAATTGCACATCATATAAATAAATTCTAGGTGCTAGTCGACTGAGTTTATACATTGATGAAAAGTCTTGGTAATTACAAAAGTCATTCACTTTCATATTTATGACTTTGACACGAGAGTTGTTACTAATTTGCACATTTCCAACGAAATCAGCGAAATCTAAAACTTTGCTTTTCTTTTTTAAAGACTGTTTCACCTGATGGTGGGATGAATTTGCCGACATGAAGGTGTGGCCGCGTTTAAAATATTTAATGTCTACAGATTCTGAAGAAACTTCTTTGCTGTTTACAACAGATAATTCTTGGTGTGATTACAACTTCCGTGTGAAAAGAAGAGCTTAGTTATAATACTTCCCATTGAAGTAAGTTGGTGACAACTTACTTCCTGCAAATCAGATAAAAGTATAATTTTCAAGGACGTTTAGTGCCACGGGAAACATGTTTCCTGTACTCATCTCGAGAAAAAAATCGCTTTATGTTGATGCTTTTTCCAAACATCACATCCTTTACAGTCACTAGGCATATTGTCTTTGGTATAATTGTTAAACGTTTTTGAATAAGCAGTAAAAGATTCGCATTACCGACACACTTCATAGCCCAAGAATGCGAAGGAAATATTCATTTCTTTTAACTGTTTCGGTAGAAATCATAGGAAATGGACATTTTCGGATATTTTTCAAGAAAGTCTTTATGCATGGAGGTTATATACTTCTCTTGGCAAGTACAACTTTTTAAGTGCATGTTGGCGTCTGTATTGTGAAATCGTATGATGAATTGAATTAGTGTGGTCTACTAGCACATTTCTATCTACTTTGTTCGCAGATCAATGACCTCTTTTCAGTGGCGTTACTACTAACTTGCGTGGCTCTGTCTTGTTATGTATATCTCTGAGTACCTTGTCATTTTTGATATTGCTCCCTAGACTTCACAAGAAAAACTTTTGCTCTAATATCTAAGCCTTGTACATTTAAAAAATAATAAATAATAGTATTACTTCTGTGGAATTTTTCTCCCGATGTGTTCCTTTCTTTTCAATATTTTTGGTTGCAGAATAAACAAACTTGCTAATAATATTAATTAACAGTTTATAACAATACTAAACAACCAGCCCATGCATTTAAATGAACAAAAACATAACGATGATGCAAATGTCATAACTGAATTAAAATCTGTATTTACGACATTTTGAGTTAGTACAGTACGACATTCTGTCCTAGCAGAACAGCTATTTTTGTAGATACGATGAATTTACTAACATTGTTTTTACCTAGTTGCAATACATTTACATCAATGGCACTCTACTGATAGAACTCATCCAAATGTTTCACAATATGCAGGAACCCAAAAAACCGATTATCTGCAGATACGACTGTTTGACTTAGCAGGGCAGTGTAGTAAGTATGTTATCTCAGAGGTTTTCTTCTCTGTGAACTAGTTCTCTGGCTTCACAAGTGTTTGTTTTCTTCTCTGTAGTTATAGATTATGAAGCAACAGATAACTTACAGAACCGAGAACAAGCCATTGTGAAGCCAGGGAAGTAGTCTACATCTGTGTTGTAATTTTAAAAATAACATAGTTATATTGAGTATATTATCTCTGTTGCTTCATAATTTGTTAAACTGTCAATACAAATGTAGACTACTTCTCTGGCTTCACAAGTATTTGTTTTGTTCTCTGTGTTCCCACACAAACACTTGTGAAGCCAAAGAAGTAGTCTCCACATCTGTATTGACAGTTTTAACGAATTGTGAAGCAACAGATAACATACTCAATAAAACTATGTTTTCTTCAAAATTACAACACAGGTGTAGACTACTTCTCCGACTTCACAGTGGTCCGTTTTCTTCTCTGTAAGTTATCTGTTGCCTCAATATGTAACAACAGAGAAGAAAACAAACATTTGTGAAGCCAGATAAGTCGTTTATAGAGAATAAAACAAACCCTTGTAAAACCAAAGTAGTCTCTAGATCTGTATTAGCATATTAAAAAAAAATTCGCAAATGAGGAGATCTGTATATATATATATATATATATATATATATATATATATATATATATATATATATATATATATATATATATATATATATATATATATATATATATATATATATATATATGCGACCGATAACTCAAAAAATAATGGACCTCTCTTTTGCAAGTGGCTTGGATAAGTTCGTTAGCCAGGAAAATCGGACCAGGTTTTCCCGGAAAATTTTCTGTTTTCTTTCTAAAAAAATTCATATCTCCACAAATGACAAAGTAAGGGCAACCAAATTTGGTAAGAGTGTTTGTATTATAAAGAGTGAAATCTGTACCAAAATTTAGGTCTCTATCTTCAAAGGCAACGAAGTTATGGGCAGTTAAAGAAACAAATTTTGGAGTTTTCCTCAAAATGTCAAACTCGCAATTTTAAACGTCAAAATTGGCAATGTTTAGGCAAAGGATGTGAAACAAATACTGATTATGAAAAGAAAATGTTGCAAGAAGAGTGTTCTGCATACCCTTAAGTTTCAGATTCAACCGTAGTTGCCCTTGATTTTACTAAAATTCTTACAGAATATTTATTTCAAATAGACCCTTTCTCTGATGCTTTGGCTGCCGGTTTAGTCAAGTTGATGCGTTCGCTGTGGGTTTAGTGAAGTTTATGGTTTAACGGCCTATAATTTTTTTTAGCTAATTTTCGTAGAACAAATTTGTTAATGAATTTTTGCATTTTTTATCGAAATATGATGCGTTTATAAGAAAAAAATCTGGACGCGTTTTGGTAGCGAATTTTCGGTAAATTTGCAGATTAGCTCCTGAACGCTTATCAAAAAACTGTTTTCAGAAACCTGCCCAGGGCCCCTCCTGGATCCACAAACCCCAAAGAAAATTTCTTGTTCACACCCCCCAAGGAAGTTATGGGACGAGGTGTGAGTAGGGGTGCTGGGCGGGGTAGGTAGTAAAAAGTAAATATGAGCAGAAAATGCGAATAAAACGGGTTTGAAAGTTGTCTTTTTCACATCTTGAAGCCATATCCCCTTAAACCCTGCCTACCCGCACAGCACCCCTATTCCCCCAGGTGCCGTAACTTCCTTGGCGGGTATGAACAAGAAATTTTTCTTGTGGTTTATGCAACAAGGGTGGTTGTATGCACACGAGGGGGGAAGGAAAATGCCTACGACGAAGCAGCCCCCCCTCGACTTGCGGTAGGATTGGGGGTGGCTGCTTCGTCGTGGGGATTTTCCTTCCCCCCTCGCGTGCATACAACCACCCTCGTTGCATAAACCACAAGAAAAACTTCTTGTTCATACCCCCCAAGGAACTTACATGACCTGAAGGCGAATAGGGGTGCTGTGCGGGGTAGGCGGGGTTTAATGGGGTATGGCTTCAAATAGACAGCGTTTAAGCAGTTTTCTTCGCTTTTTCTGCTCATATTTCCTTTTTACTACCTACGCCGCCCAGCACCCCTATTCACTCCCAGTCCTGTAACATCCTTGGGGGGTGTGAACAAGAAATTTTTCTTGTGGTTTGTGCATCCAGGTGGGGTCCTAGTAATATTTCTGAAAACAATTTTTTGATAAGCCTTCGGGAGCTAATCTGTAAATTTACCGAATTTTCATTAAATCCTTCAGATTTCAATAACTCAATTTGCTATTAACGTAAGCTTTGTTGGTTAGGAAACCAACATTTAAGTTTATTTTCGAAATATTTATGTATATTTTCAAACCATAAGTAATTTTGATAAAATATAGTACATTGTTTCTACTACATAGGTTATACTGATAATTAGATTGATGCCTGCTCGCATTTGCTATTAAAAACATTTTTATGGAAATTCACTTCCATAACACATTTGCTGCATCCAGACTTTTGAAAAATGTTTATATATTTTCAGACAATAAATTTATTTCGATGAAATATGGTACATTGTTTCTACTATATAGGCAACCATGTTTGATGCCTGCTTTCATCAAAGAAAGACATTTGCTATTAAAAATATTTTAAAGGAAATTCGCTACCATAACGCACTTGCTGCGTCTAGAGATATTTTTTTAAACCATTTTTTTGATTGAAAACTCTTGCTAAGTAAGCAAAATCTGTTTTTTTTTAGTCATTTAAATGTAGGATCGATCTTAGTCTATACAGTGTGCGGAATGGCGGGTAAGTTTACATATATCAGTGTTACTGTTTTTAGATGTTATCCAAAAAGTCGTCTAGCTAACTTAACAATACTTCACTTGATGTAGGTATGTATTAGATCATCATTTCCTTTCCAAAATTTTTGACTTGCACTATGCATATGCTCATTATATCGAACATTATTATACCTGCCAGCACAAGGTAAATAACATTTTCTATTTTTAGGCTACCTCTAGGTGAGCTACGTGATATTATAGAACAAGATAGTATTGACACTGGTGATATATACACTACCCCTCCTGTAGATGATTAGGATTCCGATATTGACAGTGATCTTTCAGATGATGATCATCAGGTGAATATTAATCATAGAAGAAGAGGAATATTGAGAGCTAAAAGTGAACTTGCTAGTTGTCAAAAACAGTTGCTTATGAACAGGGGCGGCTCCTCAATAAGTGCGCCCGTACTGCCGCCTGTCTTGGAAAAAATAATATTTTTGCTATGCTATATTTTAATAAATACTTTTTTACCTCCTGCATTCAACCAACAAAATTAGTATATCGAGGATGGCAGAGTCGGCAGCCATTAATACAGAATCAGAAGAAGTATAGTGTGTTAATGGTTGCAGACGTTATATACATCCATATACACATCACGCAGCGGTGTCTATTTTTCGGCGCTCTAAGGAAATGCGATACTTCGTTGCGAAATGATCGACTATCTTCGTCAAAACGACCAAATAAGCAATCTGGTTGTGCGCTTTAAAATTCCACACTTGCAGTTTGCAGTGCACTTTTCGCAGAGCGTGTGTAGTAATTTTCGTGTAGTGCTTCGCGTCGGATTGATTTTAATTAGATCATTTATTTGTTGTTTACATGTTCTAACAAGACATTAATATTATTATTATGGCTACTACTTCAGGTTGCTTAATAAGTGGACAAAATAATGGTGATGCAGTGATTAATTCAGTGGATAATATTTTAAAGGTTAACTTTTTAACTACTATAATCTATAACTAATTAGAGGAAAACTTGGTAAGTAGTTAATAACTATTAAGTTTAGTTAGTTTAGTAGGTAGGTTTTTTTATAATACATTTTCGGGGAAAAAGAGGTGAGCCCTTCATTTTTCAAATTTTTATTTTTAAAAAATTCATACGCATGCTGGGAGCGTTCGAAATGGCATTGTATTCGTTGATGTGTTGTTGGTTGCATAGGGTCGAGGTCCGTAGATCGAATAGTAAGAATAACGTTCAATTGGTGTCTGGCAACAAGGTACGATCATGCTGTCATTTGCGATGTTTAAAATTCAACCTGTTGCCCTACAAGAAAATTCGTTGCTTTGTTTTTATTCGCATATTTGAGATAACTGTAAAAAGTGGAGAGATATCCTACGTAGACTGGATGGAAAATTCGAGAGAGTTCTGGAGGAGAATTGAAGAGAGGAAGTAGTGGAGCATAAGGCTAATTTTCCAGGTACAGAAGTGAAAAGTGAAGACATTGCTTTTACCTATGGGGGATTCTTTCTGTACTTGATTATAGCATTTGATTTCCGAAGAGGTGTATAGAGCTGGGTGATGGAAATATTGTGTATACCCCTGAGGGATTATAAATAGCCGTTTTGCTGGACTACAATAGGTTGAGTTGATAGGTAACCTATACAGGACTCACTCGACATCAGTAGTAACTAATTAAATCAAGGCACGATAATATCCCTCAACAAGAGGGAATTAGTATTGGGCAATTGAACAAGCAAGTAGTATTGGGAGATTGAACAAGCACGCAGTGTTAGGTAATTGAACAAGCACGTAGTGCTAGGTAATTGAATACATTGCTTTTACCTACAGGGGCGTAGCGTTTGGCAATACCTAGTGTTGCGTAAATAGAGGCAATTTCTATTGTTGGGTAGCCTCTGGAAGTTTTATGGTGTGTATTTCATTGTTTCTGGTTTTAAATTAATGGTCCAATTACGTATGGCATAGAGCAACAAGCATGGTATGGTAAGAAGGCTGTCTTTGGATTCAATTTCAAGTCGTAGTGGCAATCCATAGTCGTAGTGGTATTTCCAACCGTTGTGGTAAATTCAGATGTCGTTGTAGCAATTGGAGCGAATATATGTGTCCTGTGGGATGGCTACACCAGCGAGGATACACATTTAGCAGTCAAAAGTCAACTTAGAGATCCAGGGCAGCTGGATACAGAGTTTATGGTTCAGATAAGTGGTAGTCTGTAAGCTTATAAAAGACTTATATCAGTTTTGACCTTTTTAACAGCATTTATTAAGATAAAAGTTTCATTTTGACTGGTCATTAGGGTGATTAGTAGATTATGTCACTGTTAACAGACAGATAAGGCTATCTTGAGAGTTAGTGATGCTTCATGTTTATTATTTGAGCTGTCTGAAGCTTATATTGATATAATTGCTCTGATCACTCAGTAATTATTAGGATATTTTTAGCAAAGTGTATAGCTCGCTTCACGTGCTATACAGAGTGATAACGTTATTTGAGCTAGATATAGGATCTTATTACTGATATTTTAAAAGCGTATGTGAACTACACATGTACATGTTTGGTGGTAGCTTCTTGATTTTAATCTAGTGATACTTTTTGCTAACTAATTATACCACTTGTCTTGTCATTGATATCCATATAATTGATGGTAGTTTTTGATAACTGAAAATCATACGATTAGTTACAGCTTATGATATCTTGTTAACCAGATTGGTTACGGTAGCTTGGGTGACTCTCGATTTGCTTGCTGAATATTTGAGGGTATATATATTCATCGTTGACTCATTGTGTGACCAATTATAGTATCTGATTGTGTTTTAATAAACCAGAATTTTATTATTTTGTTGTATTTTGTGTCATATTTTGTCTGCATTTACTCTCTCATCCCCGAATCAGTGGTACTGTTTTAACTAGTGTGTATTCGCTGTCATATTAACCCTGGCTTATCAGACAAGTGAGCATAAGTGTGTGCGTATGCGTCATATATTTAAGTGCAGAGTTTTTGTCACAAGTTTGACGTCCGACATACCTTTCAGGTTGATTTCAGGTACAGCTACCAGTGCAGTTCAGCGAGTTCTTGATTATAGTTTGATTGCAGGTAACTGAGGAGAGGTATTAGGTGATAACATCTTATTTTAATATCCGGTACTGGGTGTAAAACAATCAAGTGGCGCCCCCCTTTATCTTAACATCGTGTTTAAAGAACCCACGGCCGTCTCCACTGTCTAAAGGCTGCCGGCCACCTAGAATACCGGTAACTTTACTCTATACTTTCAATCAACTATAACGTTGGTAGTGTTTGAAGTTTAATAGGTAGGTTATAGTCGAGAGGGGTTATATAAAGAATTTGGGCGGTCACAATATAATAATAGTAAAAACAAGTAAATGCAGACAGCACTCAATTATTATACATTTTGATTCCTAAATGGCTGTATATTGTCTCGACAATCGATTAAAATCAATTACTACTTGTTCAGTCAAAAGCATTAAGGCAACCAGTGCATTTTTAAACAGTTTAAAAGGTCTAAAGATTTCGAATCAATTTAACAAAAAAATTATTAACTCCAACGAAAATATAATCAACCACAGTTTTGGAAGAAATTTTCAGCCACCTACAAGGTTAATGTGGCAGGTATCTAGATAAATGAAAAAGATGTCATACTCCATTTTTCATTTTTGCTTATATTTCACACGCTTTGCTACACAAATATGGATTAATAGAGATATTACCTGTTAAATTTCCATTTTTTGTTCCAAATAGGCCTCCAGAACACATAACACTGTCATACTAACATAAGTTAAAACAAAATTGAGACACAGCGTGTTAGCGTTGTGCGTTATGGTAGCGAATTTTATATACCTAGATACCTAACTAATATGTACCAAAATTAAAATTTTTAATCAATGGAAAGTGAATTATTAACAATTAAAAGATATTTATAAAAATTCGTTACCATAACGCATGTGGTGCGTCTGGACTTTTATATGCAGGGTTTCTCAAACTTGGTGGCCTATCAAACATTTATGGAAAAATATTGATAGGTACATGAATTTTGAAAATTTTATATTATCCGTTTCTTGAGGCAGTCTACGCATTTAAAATACATAATTGACATGGTCTTTTTGATATGCAAGATTTGCCACTCACATGTCTATTTTAAATAGGGTGTCCTATATGTTGGAAAATCAGTCGGATCAATCACAAGTTTTTACCCTATTTGTTATTGAGTTTTTAAATAATTTCCAAAAGTTTAGACGGACTATGTAACATTCACTATGTGTATTGTCAAATCTTTTGGAGGTATTCAACTGTTTTGTAAATTTGATAGGTAAATGCTTTCCAGAATACCATTATTAAAAAGCTTTAAGGGAATGTACAGGGTGAGCGAAACTCGATGTCTCGGCTCTATTGTAAGAAAAGGAAAAGTGATAGAAAAAATCTGAAATAAGGTTCTAAATGCGATTGAGTCCATTTTAAGCCACATTTGCATATTTTTGGATATTTGGAAACTGAAGTAATGATGTCATCGATTTTTCCCCCTAGAAACATACTTATATTTTGGCATGTCTAAAAACAACTATTTATTCTGGACAAATTATGTAAAGAAAAAAATTGCTATCTTTTTCCATTAAAATGTTATTTAATAATTTAACATTATAAAACACATTATATGTTACTACTTTTACCACAGCAATAAACAAAGTATGTAGGCAATCATTGCAACAAATTTTCAATGTGACCACCTTCTACTTCTAAACACTTATCCAATCTCCGCCGTACTTCTCGCACTGAAGCCTTAGGAAACATTTCTCTAGATAGTTAATCCCAAGCATTTATGATTTTTTCTTAAAATGTTCCAAGTTAACAGATGGTGTTCGGTAAACTTTATTTTTCAAAGCTCCCCACAAGAAGAAGTCTAGTGGGGTCAAGTCTGGTGATTTAGGTGGCCACTGTATCGGTCCATTTATACCTATCCATTTTCTCCGTAAGTTTCATTTAAATATTGTTGGGACAATTCTTGCTTAGTGCGGCGGAGCTCCGTCATGTTAAAAACACATGTATGCTGGCAGCTGTAATGGCACGTTTTCAAGCAGCACAGGAAGTTCTTGGAGAAATTGCAAATATAGCTCACTATGTAAAATTCCCTTGTAAAAATATGGACCAATCAAATGCCCGTTAATAATACCACACCAAACGGTATGTCCAAAGTGTTCTTGATTTTCAATCGGATAGACAAAATGTGGATTTTCAGTAGCCCAAATAGGCTCATGTTTTTTATTGGGCTTACCGTTACTAACGAAATGGCTTTCGTCTGTCCACAACACATGCTGAAAATAACGATTGTCATTGATCAAGTTTACCATCACTTGGGCAATATAGTTAATTCTTCATTGTTAATGTTGATCTGACAAGTGTTCTAAGTTATGAAGTTTATAATCGTGATAACCATTTTCTTTCAAAAATTTTTGTGCTGAACTATATTTTAAATTCAACTCACGACAGGCTTGCCAAATCGAGTTCCTTGAATGGTCTTCAAAATACTGCAAAACAGTGGCAACAGTATTGTCCGAATTGACCCTTCTAGCAATTTTTCTTCCCGTTCGAGAAGAAAATCCCTCGTTATTTGCAGCTTGGAATAACACGTTCAGGGTATCTCTGGGCGTATAGCTAAACTGCTCTTCTAGGGTTCTTTTGAGATTCACCACAAACTAATAACATATCGACTTTTTCGTTGTGCATAAACATTTTTCAAAGTGAAATGACAACAAAACAATATTTGTAAACCATTAGTTTAATTATTGACAGATAAAACGTTGCTACGACAGATAAAACTTTGCTATTTGTTTCCAAAGACTTCTTGTTTAAATCGTGATTGTTGCGCGTATTTTGTGTCATACTTTTTTTCTGCAAATTTGATTATAACTTTTTAACGGAAAAAGATAGCAATTTTTCCTCTTTACATAATTTGTTCAGAAAAAATAGTTCTTTTTAGATATGTCAAAACATAGGTATATTTCTGGGAAAAAATTGGATGACGTCATTACTTCAGTATCCAAATATCCAAAAATATGCAAATTTGGCTTAAAATGGACCTTACTGAATCCCATTTAAGAACCTCTTTTCATTTTTCTATCGCTTTTCCTTTTCTTACAATAGAGCCGAGACATCGAGTTTCGCTCACCCTGTACACTGGCTCTCATATAGGGTTTTGTTTCTTAAATATTTTCTATATCGCTGCCTTATCACAAACTCGATAATTTGTAAGTCGTGGCCTCTCTGTTAACAATTTTTTCCCACAACAATTTGTTAAAAAGCTGTAGACCACTGCAATCAGCAAGTCTAGAAAAGAAGCGGCCAAAGACAAATAAGCTACTAATTATCTTTTCCTAAATACTTAGAAAGTCTGAATACTCTGAAGTGAGAAACAGAAGTAGTCATAATGAAAACAAAAAACTTGCAGAATTTAACATTCTTCAACTTATCTTGATACCTATGCCTGTCAAATTAACTTTTGTATGTGGTTATGAATGAATTGTCTTCACAATTTGACACTTTTAAATTTAACTAATGTTGTATCTCTAACACAGTTCTTGAGATCCCAATAAGATACATTCTCTATCAAGCCTGATATTTTTTTTGAAATTAGCCATTACCAGATTTGTAACCATTTCATTACATTTATATTTTTCTTTTAGTCTGCATATATTTTCTTGTTGGTTATATGTTACATACTAAGTTTTGAGCATATACGATGCAGTCTTACCAATATCAACATTTTGGTTGCACAAACTAAGTAGTAATAAGGTTATGACTGGGAATAAACAAAACTAAATGAACTTTTACAATGCCAGATTACAATAAGCTTTAAATTTATGTTTGTATTAAATTTACAAAATTCATAAAGCTAAGAACATAATAATAATAATAATAATAATAATAATAATAATAATAATAATAATAATAATAATAATAATAATAATAATAATAATAATAATTTAATAATTTAATAATTTAATAATTTAATAATCTTTATTGACTCAAATATGATACAAATGCCCACTTGGGCGTAGAGCCAGTTTTCACTAATATATACACAATCATACAAAAAGTGTAAAATATCAAATACAAAACTTTAAAACACATTTAAATTGTATGTATAGAATAAAAAAACTATGTATAAATAAAATATAAATAGGTATATAAAATTGTAAAATATAAAACACAAAAACATTAAACACATTAAAATTGCATGTAAAAATAATAACTATGTATAAATAAAAACATAATAATTAAGTATACAAAAAGTGTAAAATATAAAATACAAACATTAAACATATTAAAATTACATGTATAATAAAGAAATTATAATAACTAAAAAGACAAAAACCTTGCCAAACACAAACTGTATTATAAGAAGGCCTTGTTTTGAGGGAGCCTAAACCAAAATATGCTGCAGATCGGTAGCATTGAAATACTCATCCATATCGTAGATGGCTTTTTGCAACAAGTATTTGTGCAACTTTGCTTTCAGCTTTGGCATGGGCAACTGTCTTACCTCAACAGGCAGCTGATTAAATATTTTTATAATATTGTACCTTGCATTTCTCTGCAACCTAGTCAGGCGTGTGTGGGGTTGTATCAGGTCATCTCTGTTGCGCAAGGGGTAAGTATGCTGCTGTTCATAATGAACAAACAGATCACCATTTTCCTTTATAAACTTGACACATTCAATGATATACAGCGAGTAGTAGGTGAGAATATTTCTCGACATAAAATAGCCTCTGCAGCTTTCGGTTGGTTTCAAACCAAAAATTCTCCTGATACATTTTTTTTGTGCTCGGAAGACACTGTCTACCTCCACAGAACCACCCCATATAATTATACCATATCGGATGCAAGACTCCACTAGCCCATAGTAAGCTGTTAGAACTGCTTCCCTGGTCACCAAGTAAGCTACAGATCCCAGAATGTAAGTTAGTTTATAAATTTTTTTTACTACTTGAGAAGCATGCTCTTTCCAATCTAGTCTCGCATCCAAATGCAAACCCAAAAATTTTAAGTTGTACTTGGTACTTACTGCAGTATTGTTGAGCCTTATTTCCAGTGTATCAGTAAACATGGCCACCGAACTAAATCTTATCATGTTGGTTTTATCCATGTTTAATTTCAGATTGTTGTTTGAGAACCAGGACTCTAATTCACAAAACTCACCATATATTATATCAAGTAGCCTGTGTTGCTTTACGTCCCGAAATATGACACATGTATCATCAGCATATAATCCTACCCTGCTTACTAATGACTGTGGCAGGTCGTTCGTATAAATTATAAAAAGTGTGGGCCCTAGTATGGAGCCTTGTGGAACTCCTCTTATTACTGTTTCATAATCTGACCTGACAAACTTTCCACTCAGGCTGCTAGGGCATGAGACACGCTGCCTTCTTCCTTTTAGGTAGGAAGCTATCAATGATAAGGTCACACCTCTCACCCCATATTTTTCAAGCTTCTCAAGCAACATGTCGTGATCAACTGAATCAAAAGACTTACTAAGATCCAAGAAAGCTCCCACAACTTCATGTCTCTCATTAAAAGCTTCAAAGATTTCACAGATTAGTTGATACACTGCTCGGGAGGTTGTCCTTCCTTTCCGGTATGCATTCTGTGAGTCAGTTAACAGTTTATTCGTCTCAAAAAATGCCATGAGTCTCTTGTTTATGATCTTCTCAAATATTTTTGATATGTTTGAAAGCAAGGCTATCTGTCTGTAATTAAGAGGGTCTGAGCTATCTCCTTTTTTATATAAGGCCACTACTTCAGCTAACTTCAGTTGGTCAGGAAATACTCCTGTCGACATGCTTAAGTTTATAATATGCGCAAGAGGTTCCGCTATTATATATGCAGCTCTTTTTAAGAGAGTTACCGGTATTTCGTCATGACCTACCGACCTTGTGTTTTTTAAACTCATAATGGTATTATAGACTTCTGAGGAATCTGTGGGATAAAAAAATAGATTTTTTTGGTTTACTGCAACATTTTGTCCAGAGCTTGTCCTGGGACAACTTGAGCCTGTTCCAATGTAAAGTCTATTGACTTGATTTAAGCATTGCGTCTCTCCTTCGCCATGATGTATACATTGTAGTAATGTTCTATTTTGAGGAGGTTTTCGCCCTGTACTGTGATTTATAAGTTGCCACATTGTTTCCATTTTATTCTCAGAGCTCTCAATCCGTTTTTCATGGGACAGTCTCTTGGCCTTAACTACTTCTCTTTTCAAAGAGCTACAATACTGATTGTAGCTTTCTCTACTGACATTGCCCCTAATCATCAATGTATATAAAGTTCTTTTTGTCTTACACGATGCACGTATTTCCGGCGTAATCCATGAGCAACATGTTTTCTGTCTGGTCCGTACATCTTTCTTCGGAAAGACTGTGTTCAGACAGGAAGAGATGATTTCAGAGAAATGGTCATATGCCCTATTTGCATCTTCTCCTCTATAGACTTCATCCCAAGTATTGTTTGACAAGTATTCTACATATCTCTCGATTCCTTTCTCGGAATATTGCCTTTTTATCTTAACCGTTTCGTTTTCGCTATTGCTAGTGTCCTTACCTATTTCCAGCATTTGTCCCATGTGGTCAGACAGAGCTGTATTGATGACACGACTCTGAGGCACTGGATGTTGGTTGACGAAGATGTTGTCGATCAGCGAGATCTTGTTGTGGGATATTCTAGTTGGCTCAAGAACAGTTTGACCAAAGCCATAGGACGTTATTAAATTGACAAAGCAATTGACTCTGGCTCCCTCTGTGCCTTCTGTCTCCAGAAAATTCAAGTTAAAATCACCGCACACCACTACTGATTTTTTTAGCGATTTTCTGCTTAGCATATCTAGAGTTTCTGTCATTTTTTCCATAAAAACTTCACAATCACTAGTTGGTGTCCGATAAACACAAACTATTATAGTTTTCAGTTGCTCTATTTCACAGCAGCTCAACTCAAATGTATTTTCTGTGCCCAGTTCCATTAATTCCTTGCTTGCTTTTGATTCGTAGTCATCTCGGATGTAGATGCAGGACCCCCCATGCGACATCTCACTTCTTGCAAAGCAGGTGGACATATAATAACCCTTTATATAGGGAATTTCATCCCTTTTCAACCAGTGTTCAGTCAAACATATGACACTAGGCTGTTTGTCTTCAATAAATAATTCCAGTTCGAGAGTTTTTGCTCGTAAACTCTGTATATTTTGATGAAACAATTCTGCCTTATTTTTCTGACATTCAGAGTTTCCTTCGCTCAAGTTCAATTCTGCACTGCATCTTCTAAAAAATCTTGCTTCTCTGCAGTATCCACACTTTTTCTCTCCCAGCGAAACCGGAACCTCCTAAATGTAACACCACTTGGCCAGAATTCATTCTTGTATAAAATGTCTTTATATTGAAAGGGGACACCTATCTGGAAGCATTTATCCTGTCTTTCATATTTTGTATGTATCTCATTCACTTCAAGGTTCTCTCCATCGGACATAACTTTGCTTCTTATGTATTTCTTTATTATATCAGCCGTCACCGACGATTTCACATGCGAAATGAAATACCACGCTTTTTTTTGTTTTTCCACAGCACCTTCAAACGAAGTATCTTCACTTTTTGCAGACCCTACATTGACATGCCTTTTTTTCTGTTTCCTTTTATTAATTACCTGTTTGAAGCCATCATCTGCTGTATCATTTGGTGCCTCCAAAAACTCTGCATTTGATTTATTTTTTTGTAAACTTTTATTGCTATTTACGCTCGCAGACATAACCTGTGTGTATGAAGAAATCAAGGAAGCACCCCCATCAGTCAAATGATAAGTACCTTCCCCATCTATCGAATCAACACCCTTGGGTACTAACAGTGGAGGCCTGGAATAATTTGGCTCTTCACTACCAATAATTATTTTATTTGGAACGGAGCCCTTCATATTCTGATTCTGCTTATCATTCTTTATTAAAATGATCTTCTCTTTTAAATTAACAATTATCTCTTCTTGTTGACTGATAATCTTGTCTCTTGCCTTTAAAAGTTCCTGAAGATATTTAATTTCTTTTTGATAAATCAATTCACTGTTTACATTTTGTGACTTTGATAAATCTTCCACACTTTCTGCACCAGACATTTCACTTTCACAACATATAATCGTCTTATCATCAATTATTTCGATTGTTTTTAATATCTCCGCACATCGGTTATGTGTTATTGTACCACATTTGATACATTTTAAACCTGTACGGGCCACACTTTTACACCTCTTGCACGGTTTTTGAGGAGCTCTCGATTTATCGTCTACCTCACTCGACGGCATCGTGAATAATAATAATAATAATAATAATAATAATAATAATAATAATAATAATAATAATACTTTATTCGTTCCATAAATACCCTATTGGGTGTAGAACATGTCATTTGCAAATATAAAATAAATATAAATCTAAATATAAACATATATAACAATATAACAAACAATAACAAATGTATACACAAAATCAAAACATAAAATATAATATCGTCAATGCAGCAGTATTAATTCGATAATATAAAAACTTACAGACTTAACAAAGCAGCCACACACCCGCATATACACCCCACAAATATTGTATTAACCCCCTCAGAGAAAGCATGCAATGGTGAATGTTTCCATGCTAAAGTGACAGCTATTAATCTTGATCTTGGAGTGGTGGCCATATGTCTCCGTCTCTGAAGAATTCATTGCAGGAATAGTAACACTTTCTCAGTAGAATATCCTTTAGTTCTTTTTTCAGTGTTTTTACGTCCATATTTTTCCAACAGAGAGGTAGGTGATTGAATATTTTTATCATCTGATATTCTGCATTTCTCTGCACTTTTGTTAATGGTGTTTTTGGAAGTAAGAGATTCTGATTCAATCTGAACCTTGTATGATGCTCATGCTCTGGGAGGTATTTTGAGAAAAACGACATATTTTGCTTGACAAACAGGACACATTCCAATATGTATACACAATGTAGGGTCAGTATCTTCTTCTCTATGAAATACTGCCTGCAGGATTCTCGAGGTTTCAGCCCATACATGGACCTGACACAAGACTTCTGCAGTATGAATATGTGGTCCACATCCACAGAGTTTCCCCAGAACACTATGCCATAGTTAAGTATTGCATACACATACGCATAATAAACCATAAGACATTTCTCTGCAGCACTCTTAAGGCATATGAAGAACGAGATATCTTGGGAGCAATATACTCTATGTGCTTCCTCCAGTTCACATTATTGTCTATAATCAGGCCAAGAAACTTGCAGCTTTGTGAAGTCTGCAACTGAGTGTTACCACAATTTATCGTCATTGCTTCTCCTCCAACAGCAGAAAATTTAATTAGCTGTGTTTTTTCAGCATTCATCTTCATTTGATTTGCGCTAAACCAAGCCTCAAGGTCTCTCATGACAGAAATCATCTTATATTCTAGTTCATCTATCTGTCGCATGCGTAGGATGATCGAAGTGTCATCTGCATATAAGATTGTTTTGTGGTTGAGAAGTGTAGGCAAGTCATTAATGTAAATTATAAACAGCAGCGGGCCTAGCACTGACCCCCGTGGTACCCCTCTTAACTGTCTGTACTGAAGAATATATGTTTTTACCTGTAGTTGTGTGTTTACTACGGATACACTGTTTTTTGTGGGTCAGATATGATTTCATCAACTCCAGCACCGTTCCCCTTACACCAATCATCTCCAACTTTTCATAAAGTATCTGACAGTCTATGCTGTCAAAAGCCTTGGACAGATCCGCGAAAACACCAACAACCTCCTCTCCAAGAGTCATAGCCTGAAGAACCTCTGAAGTGAATTGGTAAATTGCTCTTGTCGTGCTTCTTTCTCTTATGTAAGCATTCTGCAAATCACTAATTATGTTGTATCTTTCAAGATGTTCCACAATTCTGGTGACAATAACTCTCTCGTATACCTTTGCCATAACTGCGGTTAGCATAATAAGCCTGTAATTTGAGGGGTCAGAGGTATCACCCTTTTTGTAGATTGGCACACCAGCCGACATCTTTAGATCATCTGGGAAGGCTCCAGTCATCATACATTCATTTATGGCCTCTGCAAGAGGTGTAGATATTATGTCAGCATTATCCTTCAATATCTTAACAGGCAGCTCATCAATTCCCACTGACATGGTATTATTGAGGCCTCTAATTATTTTAAATACTTCCAAGTGACAAGTTGGAGTCAGCGTCATGATCGAATCTATATTCATCATGTTCTCAGTCTGAATTTTTGGCCCCCTAACTGGATTACTCACATTGTCGCAGATATTAATAAAAAACTTGATCAGACTATTTAGTTTCTCCTCTACACTCGAAGAATCAGGATATATACTGTCGAGGTTCATCCCAAGTTTATACTTTGTCCTTCTGCCGGTCGATGCATTCACAATTCGCCAAGTTGCAAAAACTTTATTTTGAGCCTCCTGAAGAATTTTTGAACTGTTATTTATTTTCGACTTACGTATTGCATGCTTAAGTAACCTACAATATCCCTTATAGCATTCATTACTCACTTTTTTTTCTGAAGCTCAGTGTATAAAGAGCTTTTTGTTTGGCACATTTGTCTGATATCATCGTTCAGCCATAGTTTTTCATGAGTAATTTTATTTCTAATTCTGGTGTTAACACAGTGCTTATTATATGTGCCGAGGATTTTGTCAGATAGAAACTTATATTTTATATTGGATCCATTCAGGTTCTCCATGTTCCAATCCATGCTTGACAATTCATCCCTAATCAGAGATTTGGTCACCTCATTATATTTACGCACACATCTGAAGGATGCTTCCTCTTTAACATTGGCTCCCTCTATGGTGGCCAGGATGGCATAATGATCTGACAGAGCCAATACAACAACGTAACCTCTACATGTGCTATCAATGGTGATAACATTGTCAATTGTAGTGGCTGAATCATTGCCAACTCTTGTGTAATCTTTTATAATTGATGTCATATTGTATGAAGATAGTACATCTTCAAGCTGTGTTAGTCGCTTGTTACTTGATTTAAAATCGATGTTGAAGTCTCCACATACATATAACTTATAATTTGACAAAGCAGGCTCAAGCATACTATATAAATGTTCCAGAACCGACATGAATAGTTCAAAGTCTCCTGCTGGTGGTCTGTAGACAGAAATCACTTATCATTTTTGGTCTCCGAATTTTGATGGCTGACAGTTCTATGTGCATTTCTACACTTTTTTCTTTAACCTCTGCAATTTCCTCGGATATCACACTATTTTCAACGTATATGCAGCTGCCCCCTTTTTCTCTCGATGATCTACTATAACAGCTAGCAAGATAATAACCGTCCAAACCCACTAACTCCTACTTACTATTGGGGTTATCACATGTCTTCTGCAAAATTCCTAACATGAAAATTATCCATTTTAGCACACCAAAAACATAATAGAACAGAGATTAAATTTTAAAATTAACACAGTTGTACTCCCCTACTAAGGCAAAAGGTCGTATCTGCAGAATGTTAACTTTTGGGTTCCTAAAGGTGGGTGAATATTGGAACCTGTGATTAGCACTGATAAGTACAATTTGGAGAACCCAAGAAGTTTCTTCATCCCTTTGGTTACGCTAACTGTGTTAGCGAAACGATCGTCGGGCCAAAAAACTGTATTGTGATGAATTGGGTTCTCCAAATTGTACTTATGATACTAAAGATTTTGTGAAATAGCAAACTCCGTCACTATACGTGAATAGATAATTTATTTTCTTTATATTACCATTGTACTAAAGTAAACAACAGCAAAATAATGTCTTTATCCTGGTTTCTAAGTGAATTTGAAATTTATAAGATACAACTTTTGGACTTGGCAGCTTCACTGTTGTTTGCAAATATCACGACTAAGTCAAACAGTCATATCTGCAATAACAGTTCTCTTAGGCATTTTTATGCTACCCAATACCATGTATTGTAATAGTTCAGGCTGTGCAAGTTTGTCTGAAAAATGAATGCATAGTCATCTTGCTTTATTCCGATAGGCTAAATTCTTACTGACAAGTCGTTCAATATAAAATAAACATCGATATTTCGGCGAAAAGTCTGGCTTACAATTAAAATTGATAAAAATGCATGATTCAAGGGTCATGGAACACGTGTGCCAAATCAGCTGTCCTTCGCTGAATTATAACTGTTTACTCTATTTTCACTTGAAACAAGAAGTTTTTCCCACCATTGCATTCGATTTTTGGGAACAATATCTGGTAGTGTCTGTAGTAAGCCTTTCTTTTTCTCAGCTGTAACACCTCTTGATTGTCTGCGACATATTGGTGCTAGTAGGCCTTCTTTGAAGTATCTTGCCATTAAAAAAAATAATTGCACTAGGTTTCCTCCAAGTGTCATGTTCTAGATTTGCTTGCTTTGGTGAAATTAAATTGCACATCATATAAATAAATTCTAGGTGCTAGTCGACTGAGTTTATACATTGATGAAAAGTCTTGGTAATTACAAAAGTCATTCACTTTCATATTTATGACTTTGACACGAGAGTTGTTACTAATTTGCACATTTCCAACGAAATCAGCGAAATCTAAAACTTTGCTTTTCTTTTTTAAAGACTGTTTCACCTGATGGTGGGATGAATTTGCCGACATGAAGGTGTGGCCGCGTTTAAAATATTTAATGTCTACAGATTCTGAAGAAACTTCTTTGCTGTTTACAACAGATAATTCTTGGTGTGATTACAACTTCCGTGTGAAAAGAAGAGCTTAGTTATAATACTTCCCATTGAAGTAAGTTGGTGACAACTTACTTCCTGCAAATCAGATAAAAGTATAATTTTCAAGGACGTTTAGTGCCACGGGAAACATGTTTCCTGTACTCATCTCGAGAAAAAAATCGCTTTATGTTGATGCTTTTTCCAAACATCACATCCTTTACAGTCACTAGGCATATTGTCTTTGGTATAATTGTTAAACGTTTTTGAATAAGCAGTAAAAGATTCGCATTACCGACACACTTCATAGCCCAAGAATGCGAAGGAAATATTCATTTCTTTTAACTGTTTCGGTAGAAATCATAGGAAATGGACATTTTCGGATATTTTTCAAGAAAGTCTTTATGCATGGAGGTTATATACTTCTCTTGGCAAGTACAACTTTTTAAGTGCATGTTGGCGTCTGTATTGTGAAATCGTATGATGAATTGAATTAGTGTGGTCTACTAGCACATTTCTATCTACTTTGTTCGCAGATCAATGACCTCTTTTCAGTGGCGTTACTACTAACTTGCGTGGCTCTGTCTTGTTATGTATATCTCTGAGTACCTTGTCATTTTTGATATTGCTCCCTAGACTTCACAAGAAAAACTTTTGCTCTAATATCTAAGCCTTGTACATTTAAAAAATAATAAATAATAGTATTACTTCTGTGGAATTTTTCTCCCGATGTGTTCCTTTCTTTTCAATATTTTTGGTTGCAGAATAAACAAACTTGCTAATAATATTAATTAACAGTTTATAACAATACTAAACAACCAGCCCATGCATTTAAATGAACAAAAACATAACGATGATGCAAATGTCATAACTGAATTAAAATCTGTATTTACGACATTTTGAGTTAGTACAGTACGACATTCTGTCCTAGCAGAACAGCTATTTTTGTAGATACGATGAATTTACTAACATTGTTTTTACCTAGTTGCAATACATTTACATCAATGGCACTCTACTGATAGAACTCATCCAAATGTTTCACAATATGCAGGAACCCAAAAAACCGATTATCTGCAGATACGACTGTTTGACTTAGCAGGGCAGTGTAGTAAGTATGTTATCTCAGAGGTTTTCTTCTCTGTGAACTAGTTCTCTGGCTTCACAAGTGTTTGTTTTCTTCTCTGTAGTTATAGATTATGAAGCAACAGATAACTTACAGAACCGAGAACAAGCCATTGTGAAGCCAGGGAAGTAGTCTACATCTGTGTTGTAATTTTAAAAATAACATAGTTATATTGAGTATATTATCTCTGTTGCTTCATAATTTGTTAAACTGTCAATACAAATGTAGACTACTTCTCTGGCTTCACAAGTATTTGTTTTGTTCTCTGTGTTCCCACACAAACACTTGTGAAGCCAAAGAAGTAGTCTCCACATCTGTATTGACAGTTTTAACGAATTGTGAAGCAACAGATAACATACTCAATAAAACTATGTTTTCTTCAAAATTACAACACAGGTGTAGACTACTTCTCCGACTTCACAGTGGTCCGTTTTCTTCTCTGTAAGTTATCTGTTGCCTCAATATGTAACAACAGAGAAGAAAACAAACATTTGTGAAGCCAGATAAGTCGTTTATAGAGAATAAAACAAACCCTTGTAAAACCAAAGTAGTCTCTAGATCTGTATTAGCATATTAAAAAAAAATTCGCAAATGAGGAGATCTGTATATATATATATATATATATATATATATATATATATATATATATATATATATATATATATATATATATATATATATATATATATATATATATATATATATATATATATATATATATATATATATATATATATATGCGACCGATAACTCAAAAAATAATGGACCTCTCTTTTGCAAGTGGCTTGGATAAGTTCGTTAGCCAGGAAAATCGGACCAGGTTTTCCCGGAAAATTTTCTGTTTTCTTTCTAAAAAAATTCATATCTCCACAAATGACAAAGTAAGGGCAACCAAATTTGGTAAGAGTGTTTGTATTATAAAGAGTGAAATCTGTACCAAAATTTAGGTCTCTATCTTCAAAGGCAACGAAGTTATGGGCAGTTAAAGAAACAAATTTTGGAGTTTTCCTCAAAATGTCAAACTCGCAATTTTAAACGTCAAAATTGGCAATGTTTAGGCAAAGGATGTGAAACAAATACTGATTATGAAAAGAAAATGTTGCAAGAAGAGTGTTCTGCATACCCTTAAGTTTCAGATTCAACCGTAGTTGCCCTTGATTTTACTAAAATTCTTACAGAATATTTATTTCAAATAGACCCTTTCTCTGATGCTTTGGCTGCCGGTTTAGTCAAGTTGATGCGTTCGCTGTGGGTTTAGTGAAGTTTATGGTTTAACGGCCTATAATTTTTTTTAGCTAATTTTCGTAGAACAAATTTGTTAATGAATTTTTGCATTTTTTATCGAAATATGATGCGTTTATAAGAAAAAAATCTGGACGCGTTTTGGTAGCGAATTTTCGGTAAATTTGCAGATTAGCTCCTGAACGCTTATCAAAAAACTGTTTTCAGAAACCTGCCCAGGGCCCCTCCTGGATCCACAAACCCCAAAGAAAATTTCTTGTTCACACCCCCCAAGGAAGTTATGGGACGAGGTGTGAGTAGGGGTGCTGGGCGGGGTAGGTAGTAAAAAGTAAATATGAGCAGAAAATGCGAATAAAACGGGTTTGAAAGTTGTCTTTTTCACATCTTGAAGCCATATCCCCTTAAACCCTGCCTACCCGCACAGCACCCCTATTCCCCCAGGTGCCGTAACTTCCTTGGCGGGTATGAACAAGAAATTTTTCTTGTGGTTTATGCAACAAGGGTGGTTGTATGCACACGAGGGGGGAAGGAAAATGCCTACGACGAAGCAGCCCCCCCTCGACTTGCGGTAGGATTGGGGGTGGCTGCTTCGTCGTGGGGATTTTCCTTCCCCCCTCGCGTGCATACAACCACCCTCGTTGCATAAACCACAAGAAAAACTTCTTGTTCATACCCCCCAAGGAACTTACATGACCTGAAGGCGAATAGGGGTGCTGTGCGGGGTAGGCGGGGTTTAATGGGGTATGGCTTCAAATAGACAGCGTTTAAGCAGTTTTCTTCGCTTTTTCTGCTCATATTTCCTTTTTACTACCTACGCCGCCCAGCACCCCTATTCACTCCCAGTCCTGTAACATCCTTGGGGGGTGTGAACAAGAAATTTTTCTTGTGGTTTGTGCATCCAGGTGGGGTCCTAGTAATATTTCTGAAAACAATTTTTTGATAAGCCTTCGGGAGCTAATCTGTAAATTTACCGAATTTTCATTAAATCCTTCAGATTTCAATAACTCAATTTGCTATTAACGTAAGCTTTGTTGGTTAGGAAACCAACATTTAAGTTTATTTTCGAAATATTTATGTATATTTTCAAACCATAAGTAATTTTGATAAAATATAGTACATTGTTTCTACTACATAGGTTATACTGATAATTAGATTGATGCCTGCTCGCATTTGCTATTAAAAACATTTTTATGGAAATTCACTTCCATAACACATTTGCTGCATCCAGACTTTTGAAAAATGTTTATATATTTTCAGACAATAAATTTATTTCGATGAAATATGGTACATTGTTTCTACTATATAGGCAACCATGTTTGATGCCTGCTTTCATCAAAGAAAGACATTTGCTATTAAAAATATTTTAAAGGAAATTCGCTACCATAACGCACTTGCTGCGTCTAGAGATATTTTTTTAAACCATTTTTTTGATTGAAAACTCTTGCTAAGTAAGCAAAATCTGTTTTTTTTTAGTCATTTAAATGTAGGATCGATCTTAGTCTATACAGTGTGCGGAATGGCGGGTAAGTTTACATATATCAGTGTTACTGTTTTTAGATGTTATCCAAAAAGTCGTCTAGCTAACTTAACAATACTTCACTTGATGTAGGTATGTATTAGATCATCATTTCCTTTCCAAAATTTTTGACTTGCACTATGCATATGCTCATTATATCGAACATTATTATACCTGCCAGCACAAGGTAAATAACATTTTCTATTTTTAGGCTACCTCTAGGTGAGCTACGTGATATTATAGAACAAGATAGTATTGACACTGGTGATATATACACTACCCCTCCTGTAGATGATTAGGATTCCGATATTGACAGTGATCTTTCAGATGATGATCATCAGGTGAATATTAATCATAGAAGAAGAGGAATATTGAGAGCTAAAAGTGAACTTGCTAGTTGTCAAAAACAGTTGCTTATGAACAGGGGCGGCTCCTCAATAAGTGCGCCCGTACTGCCGCCTGTCTTGGAAAAAATAATATTTTTGCTATGCTATATTTTAATAAATACTTTTTTACCTCCTGCATTCAACCAACAAAATTAGTATATCGAGGATGGCAGAGTCGGCAGCCATTAATACAGAATCAGAAGAAGTATAGTGTGTTAATGGTTGCAGACGTTATATACATCCATATACACATCACGCAGCGGTGTCTATTTTTCGGCGCTCTAAGGAAATGCGATACTTCGTTGCGAAATGATCGACTATCTTCGTCAAAACGACCAAATAAGCAATCTGGTTGTGCGCTTTAAAATTCCACACTTGCAGTTTGCAGTGCACTTTTCGCAGAGCGTGTGTAGTAATTTTCGTGTAGTGCTTCGCGTCGGATTGATTTTAATTAGATCATTTATTTGTTGTTTACATGTTCTAACAAGACATTAATATTATTATTATGGCTACTACTTCAGGTTGCTTAATAAGTGGACAAAATAATGGTGATGCAGTGATTAATTCAGTGGATAATATTTTAAAGGTTAACTTTTTAACTACTATAATCTATAACTAATTAGAGGAAAACTTGGTAAGTAGTTAATAACTATTAAGTTTAGTTAGTTTAGTAGGTAGGTTTTTTTATAATACATTTTCGGGGAAAAAGAGGTGAGCCCTTCATTTTTCAAATTTTTATTTTTAAAAAATTCACTAATAGAGAGGTAGCGATGGAGAGACTTTGCAAAAATTTTTTCAAATGAGCGCGAACTAGGACCCCTAGAACCCATATCCGGGGTCAATTTCAATTTTTATATGTCTATATATATATATATATATATATATATATATATATATATATATATATATATATATATATATATATATATATATATATATATATATATATATATATATATATATATATATATATATATATATATATATATATATATATATATATATATATATATATATATATATATATATATATATATATATATATATATATATATATATATATATATGAAACAAAACTCATTTTCCCGGAAAACCTTATCCGATTTTCCTGACTAACGAACGCATCCAATCCATTAATAAAAGAAAGGCACTTGCCGAGTTTCATCGAAATCAGTTGCTTATTTTTTGAGTTATCGGTTGAACATATCTATATATATATATATATATATATATATATATATATATATATATATATATATATATATATATATATATATATATATATATATATATATATATATATATATATATATATATATATATATATATATATATATATATATATATATATATATATATATATATATATATATATATATATATATATATATATATATATATATATATATATATATATATATATATATATATATATATATATAGATATGTTCAACCGATAACTCAAAAAATAAGCAACTGATTTCGATGAAACTCGGCAAGTGCCTTTCTTTTATTAATGGATTGGATGCGTTCGTTAGTCAGGAAAATCGGATAAGGTTTTCCGGGAAAATGAGTTTTGTTTCAAAAAAAATCTTTTTCTCCGAAAATTGCAAAGCTATTTAAATGAAATTTGGTGAATATGTTGCCTTGTAAAAGACCTTACTACACACTAAAATTCAACTGTCTACATTTTTAGAAAATTGAGTTATTCAAATTTTTAGTTTTCTTCTGAAAAAAATTTTTTCTCCAAAAATTACAAAGCTATTTTGATGAAATTTGGTGGATATGTTGCCCTGGGTAAGACCTTACTATACACGAAAATTAAACTTCCTAAGTTTGTAGAAACTTGAGTTATTCAAATTTGAAGCATTTAATAAAAAATGACTACCATAACGCACTTGCTGCGTCCATAACTTTTTTTTTCATGCGCACCCCCAATGCATTAAGGCACGAGCCGCTACTGCTTATAAAAACGATATTATTTACCAGAAGAGTCTAATTGAAACTCTATGACCCTGGCGATGAAATTCCATTGTCTCAGCTTTTTCAGAATCGTGATCTTGCTAGAAAATCTAAACCATTAAAAAAAGCCCACATCGACAGGAACAGGATCTACAATTCAAAATTCAGAAATAGTGTGAAGTAAAAAACCCATCACCTGAAGTTAATGATAAAAAAAACAACTGTGGAGTTTTTAAACTTGTTTTTCGATGAAGATGTCATAGAAAATATAATTTATCAGAGCAATTTGTATGTCTCTCAGAAAAACGTCGAACTTGACAAAGAATTAGTTGCTGGTTATGTTTGGAGGGCTTTTACTGTCAAGTTATGGAAAGTATCCAAATAAACGCATGTACTGGTCAAATTAAGCTAATGTACCAAAATTTTATCTGAAAACATTAGACTTAACAGATTTGAAATGATCTAAAGAAATTTACATTCGAATGGCAACAGTAAAATGGATAATCAAAATAGGTTATACAAACTGCAACTGTTAATTGACAAACTAAATAGTAATTTTAGGATGTATGGTGGTTTAGATGACCATTATGGTAAACAGTATGCCAAACAGTTCATGAAAGGTAAACTTATCAGATTCAGCTTTAAAAATCGGACTGTATGCACCAGTAACAGTTATCTGTTGTCTTTCGACATTTACACAGGCAAAATCATAGTTAACCCCATATAAGCAATTTTGGATTAGGAGGCGACGTAGTCCTGAATCTTCTAGAAATGGCATAAGTGCCACCAAATAACGGCCATAAGATTTACATGGATAACTATTTTATATCCATCAAGCTTTTGAGATATCTATCATCACTGGAGTATTGTGCAACAGGAACCATCCGGCACCAACAACTAGAAGAATGTTCTTTACAGGAACAAGATAAACTGAGAAATGAAAAGAGGGGTGCTTATAAATACTCTTGTAGTGATGTAATCATTTCTCAATGATAACAAAATCGTCATTGCCGCTTGCAGCTTTTGAGGATTCTGAAATAAAAAATACAACTCGCTATTTTACAGAAACTAAAATTTTAGTACCTCAGCCTGTTATATTTTTAATTATAATAAAGGTTAGGGTGGGGTGGACAAGATGGATGGATTGGTCGCAGTCTACAGAACAAGTATGATACAACGGAAGTGGTGTAGGCCAATATTTTCATTTTTATTTGATGTTTTGGTTGTCAACGCTTGACTACTGATGTGAAAAAGTCATGAGGAAAACGACAACTACAGTAGCTTGTTATTTTTAAAAGATATTTACCTTTAGCTTTCCTAAAGTCAAATGGACAAAAGTCAAATAAAGGAAAAATTACAAATGCACCCATAGCTGATGTAAAGTGTGTAAAGTGTGCAAAGTAAATCATTTGCCAGACTACTCGGAGAAGGAAAGGCGCTGTGGTCAGTGTGGCTAAAATGCTAAATTTATTTGTACGAAATCTCAAGCCGGTCTACATTCTAAAAATTGTTTTATTACATACCACACATGTAATTAATTTTTTTTCTGCTTAAAGTTATTTGACACATAGCGTTCGATATAACGAATACCTGTATTTTCTGAATGAAAATTCACTAATAGAGAGGTATCGATGGTAAGACTTTTGGTAAATTTCTTCAAATGAGTGCGAATTTGGGCCTTTAGAACCCATATCCAAGGTCGGTTTTGATTTTTATATGTTTATATATTTATTTTATATTTTATTTTAAATTTAAAAAACGGTTTTTTTCATGTTTGTATTTTCATAATTAGTTATAGTAAAACTCACGTTAGATCCTTGAGAATGAAATAAACTTTTCCGAAAGCTTGGCTTTTAATAAAGAGTTTTATTTTGCAACTGACGGCTTTCCCACAATTTTTTAAGTATATATATATATATATATATATATACATATATATATATATATATATATATATATATATATATATATATATATATATATATATATATATATATATATATATATATATATATATATATATATATATATATATATATATATATATATATATATATATATATATATATATATATATATACATATACATATATGTGTGTATATGTATCCATCTGATAACTCAAAAAATACTTGACCGATTTAGACCAAATTTGGGAATTACCTTGATTGTGTTAATGGCTTGGATGAGTTCGTAGATCGGCACTGTGCGTCTAATTTTTCCTTGAAAAAAATGTAAAGAAAAATTTGAAAACACAATATTTTTATGAAATATTGGAGTGATTTGAATGAAAATTTGCACATATATAGGAGACGTGATAATATAGCTGTTTTCCAAAATTCAAATTAAATGGCCCACGAGAAAGGGAGTTATTCGAAAATAAAGATGTTAAAGTAATAAACAGTCTAAGATATCACTTCGAATTACATGATGCATTTCACACGGTGAATGTTTTCAAGCATGGTTAGACTGTGACTGTGCTATTCTAAGTAGATAATTCAAAATCGACCAAGTCACCCGACAATTAAATATAAATGCGCCGGGTTGCCAGATATAATAAAATTTCATTTGAATCTTAAAATGTAAAACATGGTCATAACACATATTTGTACTACCTATGAATGACAAATAAAAGTTCACAATAAATTAATCCATCCATTAAATGTCGTTTAAGATTCATAAATGTTGAGTGACCAATTCCCCTTGTCTTATTTTCAAAAAATAACTACAATCTAATTTGTACAATATGACATCATTGCATGCGATGACAACAGAGTGCGAGCTGCGTCGAGACTACTCGAGACACTCGACACCTAACCTTAACGTTAATAATTATCAACATGGATGTCTTATTCTTATTAAAATAGAAATCTTATTTTACATTTTTATTATTATTTAAATAGATAATGTGGGACGCTAAAATAATTATTATTAATGGTAAGTAAAATATTACTTAAATAACTTTCGTGTAAACCAAAGTATTTGTTTTTGTTATTTGCTTATAGGTTATGTTATAAACTTAAAGTTGAAACTGTATATTGTATAGTGCTAATCTTATTATCTTTAAGTTTTGGAAAAACGCAATGCACCCGTTTTATAAAAGTCTAGACGCAGCAAGTACGTTATAGTAGTGAATTTTCATAAGAATTGTACACTATTAGTAAGATATATTATTAAAACTAATTCTTTAAATTTAAATGGACCTTGGAGATCGGTTTTAGAGTCCTAGTTAGCGATTATTTACAAAATTTAGATTTTATATGGAGCTACTAAATTAAAATTTGGTCTTAGATATAATATGTAAGTACTGCAAGTGCCTTTAAAAAAAATTGTGTTACAAGTTTCATTAAAGTTACAAACGTTTTGCAGAAAAAATAAATGATTTACAAAGGCAATGTACCTGTCGAATTATAAAAATATGTAAGTACTGCAAGTGTCTTAAAAAAATTGTGTTACAAATTTCATTAAAGTTACAAATGTTTTGCAGAAAAAATAAATGATTTACAAAGGGAATGTACCTGTCGAATTATAAAAATATGTAAGTACTGCAAGTGTCTTAAAAAAAATTGTGTTACAAATTTCATTAAAGTTACAAACGTTTTTCAGTAAAAAACAATTATTTACAAAGGGAATGTACCTGTCGAATTATAAACATGGCAGGTATTTTTCCTTATTAATTGCTTGGATGGTTTTGTTTTAGTCAACCCATCCAGTTTTTGCAAACAATAAACAACAAAAAAGGTTTTTTATGTTATGGTAGAAAATTTTCGTAAAAATATTTCAAATCCGATAGCTCAATAAATTTCCCATTAAGCCAGAATCTTCAATCTTCATGTGGGTAATAAATTAAAGAAAAATAACATATTGAGCTTCGTTTTGTTTTAAAAAATCTTTTTTGTTGTTTATTGTTTGCAAAAACTGGTTGGGTTGACTAAAACAAAACCATCCAAACAATTAATAAGGAAAAATACCTGTCATATTTATAATTTGACAGGTACATTCCCTTTGTAAATAATTAATTGTTTTCTGAAAAACTTTTGTAACTTTAATGAAATTTGTAACACAATTTTTTTAAAGACACTTGCAGTATTACATATTACATCTAAGACCAAATTTGAATTTAGTAGCTCCATATAAAACATACTTTTTTTCAAATAATCGCTAACTAGGACTCTAAAACTCATCTCCAAGGTACATTTAAATTTAAAGAATTAGTTTTAATAATATATCTTACTAACAGTGTATTTTTATAATTCAACAGGTACATTCCCTTTGTAAATCATTTATTTTTTCTGAAAAACGTTTGTAACTTTAATGAAATTCATAACACATTTTTTTTAAAGGCACTTGCAGTACTTACATATTATATCTGGGACCAAATTTTAATTTAGTAGCTCCATATAAATATAATTTTTTTCAAATAATCGCTAACTGGGACTCTAAAACCGATCTCCAAGGTTCATTTAAATTTAAAGAATTAGTTTTAATAATATATCTTACTAATAGTGTACAATTCTTATGAAAATTCACTACCACAACGTACTTGCTGTGTCTAGAGTTTTTTTGTTATTAAAACGATTATTAAAAATTTTAATATCATGTGTTTTCTTCATGTATTCTTACTAAACTATATCAACGAAACATTAAAAACATAATTTTTATAACTTTATGCACTAATGGGTTAAACAAGACAAAGTACACTGGCCTAGTTGCTACTGTGCATTCAAGACCAGGCTTCAAGTGAAGTTGGTTGACTTGCAGACTATTTAACATTTGTTGAGGAATTAGCTAACATGCCTCAAAATGTATTTAAAAGTACAATTTAATAATTATCGCATAACCTACTTTACTTGTAACTTACCAGTCATCAAATATTATTCGGGAAGGCCATAATTTATCTTGTTCAGTCTTTTCTTTTGGTAATGATAAAACAGGGTGTCCAATGGGTCTTGTGCCATGATGTATTTGAGCGGCAATTGTATAATTCTCATATTTCCAATCTGCTAAAGGTCTGTATATAGCACAAACTCTCACCAAGACAGAATCTGATATGTCATGCACATATCTAGTAGCTGGTGATTAAAATTAAGTCAATATAATAGCAAATAACACTTAAAACAGTTTTATCATATTTACCTTCAATTGGTATAATAGGATTTGTGATTTCAAAATCAACTTTAAATGCTTGACAATACATTTCTATCAAATTGTGTATAGCTAGTCTAAGTCTATTGCAACTGTTGCTAATATTATTGGAAAATGATGATGTCTGAAACAAATAAAAAACACATAGATAGATAGATATATTAGCCATGTTACGTAAATAGTTTATGTTTATAGCAAGTCAGTGCACATGTTAAAAAGTAGTTGCGTTAACATAAATTAAAAACACCTAACATTTATCTATCCCAACAATAAAACACAATGAACCAAGATAAAACACAATAAAAAAATAAAATTAGGCGTGATCAGAACACTGCAATAGCAGTATTAGTATATTCGTTGATAGAGTAAAAAAGAGTGCTGCAGAATAAATGACTTTATCATATACTTGAAGGTTTCAAAATTAACAGACCTAATCTTTTCTGATAAACGACTATATAATTCAAATTCTATAGAGTTTCTGGAAGACATATTTAAACAATAATGTGGGACCGATACTAGACTGACATTACACATGCCATATTTATGAATATCACTCTGCAAAAAATAATTTCCCGCTGTTTCATGTACCCTAAAAAAAGTGGCATAGATATACATCAAAGGAAGAGACATTATTCCATGCTTTACAAATAACGGATAACAATGCTCCCTGTGACCAACACCCTCCAATAGCCGAACAGCCTGGTTTTGAAGTCTAAAAATGGTTACCAAGTGGGTAGAGTTACCCTATAAAATAACACTGTACGTAACAGATATAAAGTAGCAGAAAGCTTTTTGCTTAATTGCTCAACGTGAGGCATCCAGTTTAGGTCATCATCCAAAGTCAGACCCAATAATTTTACAGGCTCATTACCTGCTATGTTACAATTTGAGTAAACAATAAGCTATGTCTTATCAGAGTTAAGTTTAAGTTTGTTACCAGTGAACCACAGCTCAGTCAAACAAGTCGCCTCTCCAATTGAGTCAGTCATATCGATAGTATTTTTGTGCGAATTAATAAATATCATCGCCATAGCAAATAGTCTTGAATGGCATCATGTAAAAATACAGATCATTAATGTAAATCATAAGTAAAAGTGGTGACAAAACCGAATCCTGGGGTACACCATGCCCAACCAACTTAAATTCCGTGCTTCCCGCATTTACCATCGGAATAGCCTGCCGTCTGTGACTAAGATACGACTCAAAAAATCTAAAAGAACTTCCCGAAATTCCATAGAATTCCAACTTCATAATTTAGACATGTGCCGATATAACTTGGACAGTTCAAGTTGTACAATGTTGGACATGGATAGCACACAGGTTTGTTGAAATATGTAAGGTGTCCTGCTCTGATAACCACAGCAGCTAACAGAGATATGTTGAACTGTAAAAAATTGGGAGAGAAAAATCGCCTGAAGCTAGTATTTTTTTGGTGCAAAAATGGCAGGAAGTGCAAAAAACCTTGAAAATCTTATGGTTTCTATTAATTGTTATTACCTATACTTGGTAAAACCAATACATAATAAATAAAAATGTGGATACTTTTTCCCTGGCTTCACAATTGCTTATTTCCTTCTCAGTAACCAGTTTTGCCATTTTAAGCCAAGCCGGAGAAAAAGTCTGTACGTCTGTATTTATGGTTTTTACTCTAAAAATGTCAAAGTGACTATTTAAAATGTCAATACGGGTGATTTTTAAAAATATTCTGAAAATAATGTGGGTGCTGGAAAACAGATGTTGCAAAAAATGTGTTACACAAGGTCTTATATTTCTGCTGCAACAGCTATTGTTCTTCATTTGACTACAATATCTGCAGAACATTAGTTTGGAATAGACCCTTTTTCCAATGTTTTGCAGAAGTTTTAATTATCGTTTGTGATTTAAACGTGATATATATTTTTTTTTACAAAATAAATTTATAAAAATCCCCCTATTCAGTCAATAAAGCTTTAAATGGACAAACCAACACATAATCAGTAGTAAAAGTTAGGATGCAGCAAATTCGTTATGGTATATTTTCATAATTTGTTATATATATATATATATATATATATATATATATATATATTTGATAAACTATTTTGACAAATGACAGATAAAACTTGAAATTGACATACTTGATAGCCTAAGTATTTCTGACTTGTGAAATGCAAATGAATGGCTAACTCGGAGGCGCATACATATATGTGTCAACATCCCTTAATTGGAGTTAAGCAACGCAGGACACAGTCTGTACTTGGATGGGTGACCAGTTTGTGATCTTGTTTGTGTCTGATGTTTGTAGACATTTTTAGTGGATTTTAGTTATTTTAATAAAATTTAGTGAATATGTTGCCTTTGGAAAGACCTTACTACATAAGAAAACTCAACTTTCTAAGTTTATAGAAAATTGAGTTATTCAAATTTGGAGCATTTAATAAAAATTCACTACCATAATGCACTTGCTGCGTCCCGAACTTTTTTGTTTTTGCGTTTGCAATTGTTTTTCATGGGTAATGGTAGTCAGAAGTGTTGATTTTATTTTGCCTGTAGTTAGTAAACGCGAATTAGGATCCTTAGAACCCATATCTGGGGTCAGTTTCGATTTTTATGTTTATATATATATATATATATATATATATATATATATATATATATATATATATATATATATATATATATATACAACCGATAACTCAAAAAATAATTAACTGATTTCGAAGAAACGCGGCAAATGCATTTCCTTTATTAATGGCTTGGATGAATTCGTTAGCCAGGGAAATCGGACAAGGTTTTCTGGGAAAATTTTTTGTTTGAAAAGTTCTACCGGCCCTACGAACAAGTAACTATGTTTACTTCTGTAGCATTTTACTTGTGTTTGTAAAATCGCTGGTGCAATAAATAAATATGTTATCATATTAATGCTATCTGGGATCAAAAGGATATATTTACCTGATGCTTATATAGAAAATTAAAATCACTGTCTTTTATAAATACTAAAAATAATATAAGACACTAATAGAGTTGTCACTTACATTTCGATTGGACATTAGGTCTTGGGAGATATGTATGAGATTATCCACGGTATCCATAATATCAATTGTGCAGAGATTACCCATGAGATTAACGATACATTTGATTGATTGCATAACTTTAGACGGCTGAAGAGCAGGCATTACTTGAGGACTGGTACTCTTTTCAAGTTGGTCTGCTGCCTCTTCTAATTTCTTCATTTCATTTTCAACAGTCTCTGAAATAGCAAACAATGTCGTCATATAGAAGAACCATAACTCAAACAAATAATTGTAACTGAACATTAAATTATTAACTCACCCAATAAAATTTTTATTTTATCATACGATATGATAGAACATACATTTTCATTTGGTACGACATCATCAAAAGTCAATTCCTTATCTCGATTGTCATCTTGGGGCTGGTAAATATAAAAAATATAAAAATTACATATTTGATACTGCTTGGAGGCAAAGTTTAAAAATCTATATTGTAGTTAAAAATTAAAATGACAAAAAAAAGTTTTAATTTTTCCGCCACTTGTCAACGGTGTTTCTACTTGAGGATTGTTCATGGAGGTTCGGGTATCTCTTCTCGCACACAAGAAAAAGAGGAAACAGGGGGTGTTGGGTAATTTTGGTTCAGCGAAGCTTTTGCGGTTTTGTTTTGTTACGAAAAAGAGGTCAATCGGATAAGCTGGGTGCTCTAGATTGAGTTATTTCTTTTTATAAACATAAGTATATTTGATTGGATTGTTTGGATTTTATTTCATGTAACCAGTGCTTGTTTTGGTGTATTAAATAACCAAACTTTTGAAAGTAACCAGTGTCTTATTTCAGCCTGATACCTTAACCTGCCTGTTCAGCCAATCTACTCATTTTACTAAGACTTAAATTTCCTTTAAATTTCCCTACAATATATGGTTAACATTATAAACATTTCCCGCGAGTTTTTAAATCACACAGTGCGCCACCGTTGACAGCTCAGATGTCAAGCTGTCTTGGACATTGATTGTGCGCAAGCCCGACGACCGCGATGAAGAAGGACGGTGAATGAAGACCATCAATCATTCTATTAGTTTAAAAACACCGATTCTAGTGCTTCGTTGAGCACGCCGCTCCGTCTTGTATATTTCCTCTTCTTAGTTATAAGTAATGTAATTAGCGTAAATAGTTAATACATGTAAGACTAGATGCATTCTCGCAACAATTAGAACCATAGACCGGTTTCACTCTCATTAGAGCTCTTCAGTACGGCATACTAATTGTAGCAAAAATGCACCAAAAATAACACGGCTGTAGTATAGCCAGTTTTAAAACACTAAGTGAGTGGTGAACGTGTCGCACACCTAGTTCGGAACGAAGTACTATGTTGTCACGCCCGCTCCAAATAACACAGAGTGTTAAAAATAGAGACAGTATACAACTAACTAACAATTAAAAAATTGTTAGCCCTGGCCCATTTCTACCCCAATATAGGGACAAAGTATGTAAGACTAGATGCATTCTCGCAACAATTAGAACCGTAGACCGGTTTCGCTCTCATTAGAGCTCTTCAGTACGGCATACTAATTGTAGCAAAAATACACCAAAAATAACACGGCTGTAGTATAGCCAGTTTTAAAACACTAAGTGAGTGGTGAACGTGTCGCCACCTAGTTCGGAACCAAGTACTATGTTGTCACGCCCGCTCCAAATAACACAGAGTGTTAAAAGTAGAGACAGTATACAACTAACTAACAATTTAAAAAATTGTTACACTCTGTGTTATTTGGAGCGGGCGTGACAACATAGTACTTGGTTCCGAACTAGGTGGAGACACGTTCACCACTCACTTAGTGTAGTTAATACATATTCTACAGAAATCCAAATTGCTTTAATTCGATATTCGATACAGTCCACTAAATCGATCGAGAACCAGCCAAGAAAATCAATTCGACGGCACCAACGCCGTAACCTCCAAAAAAACAGAAAGCAACGATCATTGTGATAGCGACCCTGTCGTACATCTCATCATGTTCTGAGAGGCTGGATACCATAGCCGTAATACTTTATAGGTGTGTTCTCGTTGTATTAGTATACCGAACTGACAAGCTCTAATTAGAGTGAATCCGGTCTGTGGTTCTAATTATGGTGAGAATACATCTAGCCTTAAATACATTGTCCCAATATTAGGGAAGAAATGGGCCAGGGCTGACAATTTACAAAATTGTTACTTGGTTGTACACAGTCCCTATTTCATGACATTTTGTGTTATTTGGAGCTGCCGTGACAACATACTACTTGGTTTCGCACAGAGATGGCGACCCTGACGTACATCTCACAATGTTCTAGGAGGCCTGGCTACCATAGCCGTATTACTTTATAGGTGTGTTTTCACTGTAATTAGTATACCATACTGACGAGTTCTAATTAGAGCGAAACCAGTCTGCGGTTCTAATTATGGTGAGAATACATCTAGCCTTACAGCAGCAATGGTATACATGCGATCCAAAATTAATGGTACAGAGAGTATAATGGTTTATAGTTATACAAGATGGCCAAAAGTATTCTTACATAGAGCAACAGTATACACTTGACTGTGACATCAAAATATTACGATTTGGGAAATTCACCTCAGTCCAAAAGTCAAAATTAAAAGAGATCCTTGATATCTAGAAAACTATTTGACATATTGTCTCCAAATTGGTACAGATAACTTTTTTATAGTGATAAAACATAATTCATTTCCATTTTGCCTCTAGCTGATAAAAGACGCTGCTTACAGTAACTTAGAAGCCTTAAAAATACAATTATTTGTGATAGTTTTCAGATCATATTTTATTTACTGCATAGTATGTTCCTAATAAGTACACTTTGGAGAATGTAATGTTAAGGTTCGTATTGAACAAAGGCAACACAGTTCAGTGAGATTAGATGTGGTTAATTAGAATGTAAAATTAATGAACAACACTAGACTGTATTTTTCTTTGGAAATTTTACTTCGCATTCTTCATTAAAAATAACGTCATTCCCATCTGATTGTTATAAAGTCTGTAATTTGTGGAGTTGCCTTCATATCCTACAAACAACAGCTTTTCGCTTTTCTTGTCGAGTTTGTTTTGTAACAAATCTGGTACAAGCAAATGAGCACCACATTCAAATACTTTCACATGTTCTAATAAGGATTTATTTCTGGTCCATTTTTCAAAAGGTGTTGAGCCTTTCCTTTATACAGTGAATATCCGGTTCAATAAATAGACAGCAGTGTTTACTGCCTCAGCAAATGCAAGGGTGAATCTTCAAAAGGTAACATTGCGGAGTACTTTTAACAATTGTTCGTTTTTCTCGGTCACACTGCCCGTTTTGATCAGGTGTGAAAATACCTGTTGCTTCCAGATTCATTCCATTATTCCTTAGCATTCAAAACAGTTATATAACTAGTAGAGCCTTCTTTAAACACAAAGTATTAACAATTGTTCGTTTTTCTCTGTCACACTGCCCGTTTTGATCAGGTGTGAAAATACCTGTTGCTTCCAGATTCATTCCATTATTCCTTAGCATTCAAAACAGTTATATAACTAGTACAGCCTTCTTTAAACACAAAGTATTGGCAACTACCAATTGATTTTACGCTCATTGGACCACAGACATCACTATAGATCAGCCTGGATTTGTAACTCGACGTTCAATTTAAGGAAACTTGAGTTTGTGCTGTTTTCCAAAAACACAACTTTCACAAAAGATATCTTTGCTACTGGTTAGCTATACATTTTCTCCTAATTCTTTGGCGAACACTTCCTTCAATGATGTAGTGTTTACATGTCCTTATTATTTCATACTATTGTCTTAGTGTTCTTAAAGTTGTAAAATTTACTTCTGGGGCTGCTTTCTTAACACGTATCGACATTTTATAAAGGTTATTGTCATCACGAATTCGAATTCCAACAAGTTCATTGACTATCAAGATTTTAGCACTTTTATTTCCTTTCATACCCTGAAAACCTTTCTTTTCAATAGCACCTTTTTAAAATAAATTTCTTCACAATCGTGGGACATAGCACACGTCTTCTAGTGAACAATCAAACCATTTTTCACATATGAACTTCTCAACGATAATCGTTCCAACTCCACTGGCTGGCAGAAAGTTATTGTTGCCAAGTTTTACAGTGAGACCACTTACTTCCGACAAATTTGTAAATACACTTCTGTTAGAACTTATAGGTCGAGGTCCACCACTGTCCATCAGCCATGTTGTTTTTAAATTGCTGTAAGCACTTCTATTTCTGCATTAAATGCACTACCCTGAGCAGTGTTGACATAATTATTTAATTGATTTTGCTTCTTTGCAGTGTAACAATCTCTTGCATAATGGCCATTTTTCTTGCAGTTATAACATGTTTCTCTGGTCGTCTATGAATTTTTGATTACATTAGTACCTTTGGAACTACTTGACACAAAAGCATTTTCAATATCTCCTCATCAAGTAACTGACCGAGCTGTCAATTTATCTATTGTTTGCTTCACTCCTCCATTGACAACGATGCTTGACTAAATGGCCAATATTTTGCTGACATTAAGCTCACAATTTTCGTATTTATAGCTGTGCACCTAATGGTGTAATGATTCCTTTATCTGCTGAGCTGGGCATTCTACTTTCGTGATGTGTTGTGCCACAGAATCTGTAGGTTCCATTTTGTACTGGTAAAACCTTTCATGTACGAACATTTTATTCTTGCCGGATTTTTGCTCATGTACTGAATCGAGCTTGTCTAATATAGCTTTCGCAGATTCACAGTTTTCTACTAAAGAGATCTGGCTCAACTCCATTGTAGATGTCAAAATTCACATAACAATTGCAACTTCATGGTTCCATGTTTGAATTTTCTGGACATTTTTCTCCCTTGCCTCAGGTTTTGGGAAGCTGCTGTCTACTAAACTGTATACGCCTTTTGCATGTATGGCACACTTGATCTGGAACTTTCATTTTTGGTAGCTTTTTCCATTGAAGTTGTTTATTTGTACTAAATATCTAGAATGATCTGCCATCTTGATAACTTTTTGCCGTTCCACATTCTTTACGACAAAAAGGGATTACAAGCCCTCCTTCGTAATTCGTAACAGATGACGACGCATGGCACAAAAACAATACAATAAGAAAATGGACGCATTACTAGGTTGCAAACTTTTCTACTCCCGTTAACATGTTTTTTCTCTTCTGAACTGACCACACACCAGTCCTGGGCCATAACCTGTTAAGGTCCGTAATGAACAAAGGCAGCACAGTTAAGTGGGATTGGATTTTATTAATTAGAATGTATAATTAATTAACAACAACACTACATTATTGTACAATCAAGGGCCACATCTTCAACTTATACAAACAGAAGAATGACATGTTCCAATGTTGGCAATAGAATTCTACAACATTTAACTTCTTGAAATGTAATTCATCAACACATTTTTTAGATCTGACAATCGTTTCGCTAACAAAGTTAATGTCATCAGAGGCATGCATATGCACTTTATTCATCCATTTGGGTTCCATTCTTTACTAAATAGTAGGTGCCTGTCATAAACAAATTTATGATTCTGTTCTTGTCAAGATCACGTCTTGGAGTCATTAGTTGCTATTTAGATTATAGTGAGTATCAATGTTTTTCCGTCATTTAATCTTAATTCATTCGATTCGAACCGCATGACCTTGCTTCATCTAGAGTGGAGTTTGTTTTTTCTTCAAGCATTTTATGGTCCTTATGAATGTTTAGGAAGGTGGTATCATCGGAAAAGAGGCAAACATCATCATGCTCTTAAAGAAGTAGACACGCCATTTAAATATATAAGAAATAATAATGGTCCCAAATGAGAACCCTGCGGGATGCCACTTTTGATTTCTTTCCAGTTTAATGCTTTAACATCACGCATAATTCTCTGTTTCCTGTTGTTGAGGTATGATTTTAGCACAGTGAACAGCGCCGCGGAAAGCATAACAGTACAGTTTATCAAGCAAAGCACTGAGATACACTGTCAAGGCTTTACTCAAATCACACAAAACGAGTTGAGCCAGCCAACCATTGTCAAAAGTAGTAATTTATTTACATCCTGGGCTAATGCTGAGATGGTAACTCTATTCTTCTTAGAACCATCTTGATATTCTGTTAGCAAAGCATACCTATCAAGATATGCAATAGCCTGTTTTTCAGAATTGCTTTAAACCCTTTAGATATAACTGGCAAAATTGATATACATCTGTAGTTACCCATGGTAACAGTGTCACCTCCTTTATGTATGGCACTAACTTCTGCCAATCTGAAAAATGGCCCTCTTCGAAGCATCTATTTATAACAAACGGCAGTGGAACCAGTATTCGAAAAAAACAGTCTCAAAGAAACTAACATTTCATGCCATGTACTTCTTGGGTTTTCTTATTCTTAAGTGCATGTGTGACCTAATCTGACTACACGTTATCGCTCATATCCGTGCACAACTAAAGGGTCTAAGTTCTTTGGCCGAGTCAATCCCGCAAGAAACCCACCCAGAAAACAAGCAGAGGAACGGTAGTACTTCTTGAGTGGTAACTTTCTCCATAAAATAGGAACTTTGCTAACAGAACCATTTTCATTAGATTTTTGGATGACATTGAGGCTTTTCGTAGACCAACATTGATAAAATAGCTGTTTAGATTTTTAATATTCATTCCCACTAGAAGTTTCGCTCTTGCCCATCTATTCTGATTTGATTTCCTCCTCATTATGTCCCAGGCGGCTCTCTGTTTATTACTAGCATTTAGCATACATTTTTGAATGTTTGACCTATTGTTCTACATTATGGCTTCATCATATAAGTTCTTATAAATTTCATATGCACTGCATGATGTCTCATCCTTTCTCACCATTGCGATTATATATAAAGCATCCACAGCATTTTTTATTAAATTGATTTCTTCACTTGCACATTTTGATTGGTATTGTGTAGTTTTTCTTGCAAATTCTTTAGGGCATGTTTCATTAAACATTGATAGAAAGATACCCTCGAAGTACCCTTAGCAACCACCTGCTGACTCAAGTGAATCGAAGACCACTCCAATCAACTTCAGAAACCCTTCTGACAAAACAATCAACATTCTCTGGACCCATCTGCTGAGTTTTTGTACAAAAACACTCTTTTTGTCATCCACTTGTATGAAGGTCAGCATTTGGACCAGATGATCGGCAAGATGAAGGTTATAACTGTGTTATGCTGTAACATGGTTTTAGAAATATTTGTTAAAATGTTATCGCTACAGGTCTGTGTCTCTCTTGTTACACAACCTGAATTACTAGGTACCAAGTTAAATACTGTGACATAATAAATAGCCAGAAAGAATTATGACAAAAATTTGTAGAAGCTGTCAATTTCTTCAGAAATGAAGGAATCCTATTTAAGGTTAGACAATCTCTTCTCATGCATATATCAAAGTGTTCTCAGGTTAATGGTGGCCTTTATAAACAGTTGTGGTTTAATATTTAGGTTATTAATCATTTATTTTCCTAATAATAATAGTTGATAGTCGTTAATCATATCTTTCTATTATTTGTTATAGTTCTAACAGCAAAATTGGGGTGTAAAGTTAGTTCGCCTCCACGTGGTGCACCCTGGATAGCGTCTACTATTAGACGTGAACTAAATGAACTAACCAAACCGTAACCTTCCTAGCCATGTCTTAGGAGGGCCGGGAATGCTTGCCTTAATTGGCCGGCATTGCGAGGAGAGTCCTCTATAAAAAACCCACATCGCAAGGTCGTTGGCGGGTTGGTGCCGAGGCGATGATGCTTCTGGCCGATATGGCCGAGCATTGGCAGGTTGGTAATTCTGTCGCTAACGTTAACCCTCCCCAGGGAAACCGGGCGACCTCCCTGTGTAAATGCCTATTCATGGGATGCGGGGCTCTTCCATGGAGGTCTATTTTCCCTTGCTGCTCGTGGGACCAAACATGGAAACGACTTACACAGACCCAATAGAGGAGGTGGCAGGATTCAACCTTCAACTGGAACCTCCAGAGGGTAAAAACAGGGGAAAGGAAAGTCCACCCCTAGGACGACTACCAAAGGTAGACCCTCCTATAGGAAGCTTGGTTATCGAGCTCCTAAAAAGGAGGAGGAACCTGCACCATAATTCCCTTTTCCTTTAAGCTCCTTAACCTACTCCTTTATCCTCTATACACTCCTATATTCCTACCCCAATGCCCACCAACTTAAGGTGCATTCAAGCTAATCTGCATCATGCTAAGGCTGCAACATACCTCCTTAGCATGAAATTAAAGGAAGAGCAAATAGATATTGCTCTTCTCCAAGAGCCCTGGACCGCTAATTCGGAACGAACTAAAGGGCTGGGTAACACTTCTGGTAAGATAGTAGAGGTGGGCTCTGGTACTAAACCCAGAGCCTGTATCTGGATCAGAAACAACTTGCAGTATTTTACACTTTCAGAGTACTGCACCAAGGACATGGCATCCATCCATCTCGTGATCACATCCGGGGGGACCAGGCTGGAAGTAGTGGCCTGTTCGGCCTATTTCCCTGGAGACAGAGATGCAGAACAACCACCTCCAGCAGAAGTGCGGAAATTGATCGCCTACTGCAAGAGGAACAATTATCACCTCGTAATGGGGTGTGATGCGAACTCCCATCACTTGGCTTGGGGGAGCACGGACACTAACAGACGAGGTGAATCATTATTTGAATACATTTTAGGGGAGGAGCTGGTTGTCAACAACATAGGCTCGGAACCCACCTTTCTTACAGCTAACCGGAGAGAGGTTTTAGATCTTACGATCAGCTCAAGGCTTTTGAGCTCAAAAATCCTCAAATGGAGGGTGTCGTCTGAACCCTCATGTTCAGACCATGCCCATATCCTATTTGAAATTGAAACAGGCCCTAGACCTGTGTTAGAGTATCGGGACCCGAGGAGGACGGATTGGGAGGGATACAAACAGTCCCTCGCCGGCAGACTTGGGTCCGCAATCCCCACAGTGAGGGATCGTGATGAGATCGAGATTGCGGCCGAACAGGTTAGGGAAGCTGTGGTCTCTGCCTATCACGAAAACTGTCCACTGAGGTCAAAGAGAGACAGTCGGGGGTCTACTTGGTGGAATAATAACCTCGATAAACTACGAAGAGAAGTTAGACGTCTCTTCAATCGTGCTAAGATTACAGGCAACTGGGAGCACTATAAAACTGCTCTAACGCATTATAATAAAGAGATCAGGAACGCTAAGAGGGAGTCCTGGAGGAGGTTCTGCGGGGACATTAATAGTGTGCCCAGCAGCGCCAGAATCCACAGGATTCTCTCACGCGACCGTGTACAGGAACTGGGATCGATAAAACGACCAGATGGTTCCTTTACTGAATCTCGGAAAGAAACGTTAGAGCTCTTAGCACACACACTTCCCAGATTGTCTGATCCTGAGCAACGGTGAGGTCCTACCAGCTGAGGGACGATCTAAACGCCCCCAAAGGGAGGACTGGCTAGTTGCTCGGAGAATAGTTACAGCCTCGGCAGTGGAGTGTGCTGAGATTCATTTCCAGCCATTCAAGTCGCCAGGGGAGGATGGGGTGGTACCGGTCCTACTACAAAAGGGACTGGAGATTCTCCTACCCTTCCTTATCAGGCTGTTCAGAGCCAGTCTGGCCTGGAACTATATTCCTTCCAGCTGGACGGTGGTTAGGGGGGTTTACATTCCCAAATTGGGACGTAATGACCTCCTACCTACTTCACTGAGACCTCTCAGTATTACATCATTCCTCCTGAAGGGATTGGAAAAATACTGGACGGACACATTAGGGGGAACATCTTACCCAAGAACCCCCTAAATACCCACCAGTATGCCTATCAAACTGGCAAATCAACTGAGTTAGCGCTCAATAACCTCGTCGAGAAGATCACACACTCTCTGGAAAATGGAGAGGTTGCGGTGGCGGCATTTCTCGACATAGAAGGAGCATTTAATAATGCATTACCGATCTCCCTCTACGAGGCCACTATCGCTAGGGGGGTGGAACCTACCATCTGTGGCTGGATCGGAAACATGCTGCACAATCGGAGCATTATTACCTCATTACGGGGAGAGGCGGTCAGCGTTAGGGCTGCGAGAGGGTGTCCTCAGGGGGGCGTTCTATCCCCCCTGTTGTGGTCCCTCTTTGTGGACGACCTGCTGGCTATCCTCGGACTCTGGGAGGTTGAGGTCCAGGCGTATGCGGATGATCTTGTCATAATGGTTAGAGGCAAATCTGAGGAGGAACTGTCTAGTACTCTTCAAGAAGCACTAAATGTAGTCAATGATTGGTGCCGTAGGGAACAGATGTCTGTGAACCCTCGCAAAATGATCATTGTCCCGTTCACCAGAAGAAGAAGGTTGGACAAATTAAAACCACCTAATCTTATGGGGGAAAACATTCCATTTTCGGACCAAGCAAAATATCTGGGAGTTATCCTAGATAAGAAGCTCAACTGGGACAGACAGTTAGAAAATGTTATCCGCAGGGCTAAGATGTCCCTGTGGACCTGCCGGAGAATCTGTGGGAACAACTGGGGAACAAACCCCCAACAGATGTACTGGCTCTATGTAGTGGTTATCAGACCTATGATAACATATGAAGCCATAGTTTGGTGGCCTAAGGTGCTACGTGGTACCGCGAGGGCCAAACTGGCTCATCTACAGAGACAAGCATGTCTGATGATAACAGGAGCGATAAGCACCGCACCATCAGTCGCTCTGGAGGTCCTCCTCAATATTCCCCCACTTCACATATGGTTGGAGAGGGTGGCCAGGTGGACAACGTACAGACTAAAACAAACGGCAGATAACATGCCGAGGGAAGTCAGTCTGAGGGGGTCCGGACTCCTTGATGACAGTGATTGTCACAGGATTCTGGGAATGGTCTCGGACTTGATGCCTACAAAATCAGCAGAGATCTGTCTTTCAAGACCGTCCTCCCGGAAAGGGAGAACTGGGACCGGAACCAATCGACCCTGTTGAGAGCGGACCTCTGCTGGTACTCTGACGGCTCCAAAACCAATATGGGAGTAGGAGCCGGCGCATATGGGGGCAGCACCGATGCTAGACTATCAGCTAGCCTCGGCAAGTACGCAACCATACACCAGGCAGAAGTTTATGCCATCGAGATGTGTGCAAAGGAAAGCTTAAAAGACCTATGCACAAACAAATCGATAAAGATATTTGCAGATAGCCAAGCTGCAATAAAGGCTCTTGGTTCCTACCGTTGCAATTCAAAGACGGTATGGAGTTGTAAATCTGCCCTTAACGAATTGGGCAGCTGTAATGAGGTGTCGCTGGTCTGGATACCGGGTCACTCGGACCTTGATGGCAATGTTGCGGCCGACTCGCTTGCCAGGAGTGGTGCCCAGTGTGACTTTGTCGGACCAGAACCGGTGCTGGGAATAACATCTTGCACAGCAAAACGCACCTTAAAGACCTGGACAGATAGAAGGACAATTCAATATTGGCAAAATCTTCCAGGATTAGCTCACTCTAAGGCCTTCATAAATGGCCTGTCTGAGTCAAGGGCTAAGAAACTTCTAGAGTTGAACAGACAACAACTGAGTACTCTAGTCGGCCTGTATACAGGACACTGTCGCTTGCGGCATCACATGCACCGTATTGGGATCGGTCAGGAGACCGAGTGCCGGCTGTGTATGGAGGATGACGAAACAGCAGAGCACGTGCTGTGTTCCTGTCCGGCAGCGGATAGGACTAGACACCTGCTCTTTGGCAAGGTAAAGCTTGCTCCAGAGGATCTGGATCAACTTTCGCCCGCAAAGGTTATCGACCTCTGTAGGAGGCTGGATTTGTTGGGCAAAATATAGACATTAGGCGTGAGCCACAATAGACCTTATGGTCGCGGTGGAGGGACCGATATGGACCACTCACAAACTAACCTAACCTAACCTAACAGCAAAATTATTTATTTAATCATGTTTTTTCCTTTACAATTCAAAAATTAAAAAATAATTACTACCTATTATGTATATATGTGTCATTTAGTGTCGATGTGTAACCAACCAGCAACATTTAATTTTTTTTGCGCCATTTCTCAGTCAGCGCTAAACACTTCATTGTTTATTGACAAAAATCATACATTATGTTAATACAAAAGTCTCAGATTTGTGCATTTTTATTACATAATTTATCAGGTTACATCCAAATTGATTTGAAACTCCTACATCAAGTTAACAGAACTTCAAATTTTGACATACCAAATCATCGATCTTTTCTTTGCATTACTGCATCTACTTTTAAAATCGCAAATATTTCAAAAACAGTTAATTTTAGCGTCATTTAACTATATATATATATATATATATATATATATATATATATATATATATATATATATATATATATATATATATATATATATATATATATATACTTGTTTTGTTAAGAAAATGCAAGAGAAATTTTCTAATGAAAAGTTTCGTAGCAATGCTAACAAAAGTGTGAGTATTTTAAGACTTGAAGGCTACTGCAAGCAGCGTCTCTATCTACAAGAGCCAAATTGGAAATGAATAACTTTTTATCATAATAAAAAACTCATCTCTACCAATTTTCCAGACAGTATGTTAAATACTTTTTTAGATATAAAAGAAAATCGTAATTCAATTTATCATCTAACATCCTGAATCACTTATAATTTTGACTTATAAGATTAAGGTGAATTTGGCTAAATTGTAATATTTTGATGCCAAGAATCAACTGTTGCTCTGTGTGTGGCATTACTTTCGGACCACTTGTATACACACTGGACATATACAACCCCGATCTTTGACATGTGCGATTTTCGGGTCCAGAATGTTATGTCCAAAATTTTGTTTTATATATGACGACTTAACCAGAAAGGTTTCTCCATTACAATATATTTGACTTCATCAAATAGGTATAATGAAATATAAAGAAAACAGAACAGCAGCATTAATAAAACATCATTCTGCATCTGCATACAGCGGTGCTGCAACAGAAAAGTCATTACAGATGTTAAACAACAAGGGACCAAGATTGGAACCCTGCAGAACACCAGAAGATGCCCCATACTTAGGTGATGAATAACCAAGATATTCAACAGCAGATATACGATCGGACAAAAAGGATTTAATTACAGTAATCCAGTAAGGTGAAGACAATGACTGTTCCAACTTTGAAATTAAGATGTCATGAAACAAATCGTTGAAGGCTCATGAAAAATTAGTACATATAGAACATCAACTCGAACGTTAGAGTCAAGAGCTTCGGAGATAAACTGTGTAATGTTTCTCAAAGAAGTTACAGTTGATCTGCCTTTCACGAAGCCATGCTGATCACAGCTGAATCTACTTTTAAACTTAAAATATACACGATCATAAAGTATTCTCTCAAAGAGCTTCGATACCATAGAAGACACCACCACAGACGGTAGTTTTTAAAGCACGAGGTATCCCCAGCCTTATGCACAGGACAAACTTTACCTTCTTTTCAATTATTAGGATATATAGCAGTGAGCAAGAACAAATTATAAATATGTCAAAGGTCAGCACAAGGCCGTGGCACAGTCACACACCAAAAAACTTGATATTATGTCCAGTCCACAAGTAAACTTTGGCCTTAAATTTTTTAATGCACCTTAGACGTCATCCGCTGTTATAAGCTCAGACTAATTAACATCACTAGATTGATTAAGATTAGATGAAACTGCTAAAGTTGAATTAGAGGGCAAAAATACTTGTAAAATTGATGTGCAAAACCATTTACAATCTCCTGTCGAAAGTCAATGATTTCTCCAAAATCACTAACTAGTGAGCTGAGAATACGAGATGTTCTAGACTTATTTCTCTCAAAAGACCAAAATGTTGATGGGTTGTTGTGAAACATTGATTGAAACTGCCTAATCTACTCGCTATATGCAGCAGCTGTTAGACTTTCTATCTCCCTGTGCAGACTGTTCTTATATCCTTGATGTTGAGGGCTACCATTTTCCCTGAGTTTTCTTGTTTTGAATTCTGCTTTAAGTATAATTCTATCAATTATTTGATGGTTATACCGCATTGCATATCTCCTCGAAGATGACATTAATAAGGGGACATAGAGGTCGAAAAGATCATATCAGGTGTCATAGAAGTAGTCACATGCTAAGTCTACATCCCAATAGCATACAAATGTGACCAGTCGATATTAACCAAACTTAATAGTCTGATTATAAAGACCAACAAAATTATGTTAGTGAATTTTCATAGGAAAAATTTAGGTGTAATTTGATTTTAAGTTTATATATCGTATTTTAAAATTGGAATATATTTATTTGTATACAGTTTATGCCTCATATCCATGCACAAATTATGTAAATCTTACTTTAAATGTTGTGTAATGAGGTGTTACTTAATAAATGTTTATGATTATGTGCTTTCTGTTTTATTTAATGTAATGTTGGTGGTCTATTCTTTAACACTGTTAAAATAGCAATGGATAATTTACACATCTAAATATACTTGCCCTTTTTACTTTCCCTGGCTGCTCTGCTGTGACTCTATCTTCAGTAGTCGGTTATAATTTAGAGAGAAACTGCTATATGCAATTAAATCTTATATACCTAAATGTGTCCCAAAGAAATATGTCATGTTTTTTTTTAAATAATAGCAAATATTTATATTTTATAATGAAAATTCTAGAATTTTGGCTTATGCAGATCCTCTATTATTTGATCTACTAACAAATTTTCTCTATTCATTAAGGGACAGGATTATTATTGTTTTAATGTTGACAAAATGGTCAAATATTGTTCTTTAAGTTTCTAATTTGATACACTATCGAGATAAAAAATTATACATCAAGCACATGTAAATGCAAAACTACAAAATGCATAAAAAAATCAACAAAAATACATTCATATTTAAAACACACAATGTTTGCTTATCACTAAAACAATGGATCACCTGGCCGTCAAGAATCTCACCTGTTGCACTACATTAAAATATTCATCTGTTATGTATAGACAGGCCTGTATTAAAAAATCTCTAATAATTGTTTTGAATGTATTGATAGGTTCACTTTTCAACCATGTTGGGAGTGCATTAAAAAGTCGAGCGTAACTGTTTTAGTTTTACTTAGTCAATGCCTTAGTCGGTTGGATTAAATTATCTACATGTCTGGTGTTATAACTATGCACTTCAGCATGTGTGAAAACTTTTACTTCTCTCTCTCCCCACCAACGTTTGTCTGTAAACCACCAGTGGATTATTATTGTTTTAATGTTGACAAAATGGTCAAATATTGTTCTTTAAGTTTCTAATTTGATACACTATCCGCCCTCTATGATTCTGCTTTTGAAACGCTATAGGAATTTGGTTTGAATTTCAGTTTATATATGAATTTCTGCTGTTACCATAAAACATCCATTGCTTAACAAAAATATTGTTAGTTTGTCTATATTTATACTTAGAAGAATCTTCCTTTCTGTGGTGATTTAAAATAAATAAATAGATTTGCGATACCTTGTATCCAATGGTTGCATCCTATAGGTAAGTTTTGATGTTATTTTACCTGTATATTCAATTCATCTTGTGATTTTCTTATTTGGATCATCTAATCAACTTTTTATGTTACTTCTAGGACTAAAATGGGTATTATACACACACAAAATTCATTTAAATATTTATATTTTATCTGGACGGAATATGACGCTCTTTACTTCGCGTTCTAACCAACAACAACCTTCTCATTAAAGCGGAAAACGGATATCGTCCAAAAAAATAATCTCGAAGCCTGTTTTCTTTTCCAGTATTAAGATCATGGCAAGCTTTCTGGAAATTATTTTCAATGTTCAATGTTATGGTTTTTCTTGGCCTTAGCTGCAGACTTTGCCAGCCAGTGTAGTATGGAAATTATAATTTCATCTCTTGACAGGTATGTCTAATTTAGAAACCCGCCAAATTCAAATCCTGCAGCCTAGTTACATTCTCAACACTAAAATTACTAAATATATAAATAACATTTTGATAACCTTACTTATTCTAAAAATAAACAATGATTTAAATTTGACACGAAAACACTTTTATATGTTCAGATCTTGATTTCAAGTCTCTCAACATCACTGTTGTCCATTGAAGTATTAATATTTCACTTCTTATATAATATACAGAGTGTTTTTCAATACATCTTATTTTAAATTATGCAAGTAAAAATCTTTTGACCATAATTCTT
>OZ023262.1:107352737-107655237 GCA_964006375.1 Tillus elongatus | reverse complement strand
ATCAAAGGCTTTTTTGACATCCAGAAATACGCAAAGGGGGGTATTTATCGGTGTCAAGTGTTCTATAAACCTCTGTCATCAGATTCTCTATTGCATCCTCAGTTGACACCCGTGCTCGAAACCCGTACTGCCTCATTGAGATGACTTGATGCTTATCCAGGTAACTAATCATTCTCTGTTTTATTAGTTTTTCTACGATTTTTGCCAAGTTGGAAATTAGGGATATTGCGCGATAGTTTGAAATATAGTATATATATATATATATATATATATATATATATATATATATATATATATATATATATATATATATATATATATATATATATATATATATATATCAAACCGATAACTCAAAAAAAGGGCCGATTTTGATAACACCGATAACTCAAAAATAATACGCCGATTTTGATAAAGTTTGGCATGTACCTTCCTTTTGTAAGTGACTTGGATAAGTTCGTTAGCCAAAAATTTGTTAGTTTTCTTTTAAAACAAATTTTTATCACAAAAAATATAAAGCTATAGTGACCAAATTTGGTAGGTAAGTTTACGATATAAAAAGTAAAGTATACACCAAAGTTTAGATTTTTATGTTACAAGGGAAAAAAGTTATAAAAAAATATTTCGTGCCAGATCATTTCTATGAAAATTCACTACCACAACACACTTGCTGCGTCCAAACTTTTTTGACAATATAAAAAAAATCAAACAAGCAGGATGATGTCTATTCTCCGACAACAGTGGGCAGGAATCATGTGTTACACTTACATCAAGGATACTTAATATTAAATCTAAAAGACAGTTATTAGCATTTAACACATTATTTTACTGGTTAATAATATACAAATGATAACACTTACTGTTCGTGCAAAAGATTTATCAACCTTGGAATCAGGAATAAGTATCAAAAGAACATCTTCTTCTAATTTGATACAATTATGGATATATTCGTAATCAGATAATAAAGTTGTTGGTACCAAATACTCATTATAACCCCACACTTTTAATGTATATTTATCTTTAGATGGTGCTTCTAGTTCATATACCAATTGCAATGTTACATGTTCAACACTGGTTGTGACTGGAAAGAAGAAATATTATTTTCATATAAATTTGATATAAAAACGTCCAAACTCCAATTATCATTAAAACATTAGTCCAGAAAATAGGGGCTTACTGTGAAAAAAGTCGGGTTATTTTGATTTTTGAATATTTTGTTAGCAATGGGTTGCTAAAAATTAGTGCTAGGAACGAAAACCTGTTAACCACTTGACCGGTCATAATCTGATTCGAAAACTACAGTTATGGATAAGCAAAAACCAGTTGACTAGTCATTTAGACTATTATGTAATTATTATTTTTTACTATTATAGAATATAATCGCTTTATTAGCCAAAAGAGCACACACAAAAATGAAATTGGCCAATCGAGATAAAAAATTATACATCAAGCACATGTAAATGCAAAACTACAAAATGCATAAAAAAATCAACAAAAATACATTCATATTTAAAACACACAATGTTTGCTTATCACTAAAACAATGGATCACCTGGCCGTCAAGAATCTCACCTGTTGCACTACATTAAAATATTCATCTGTTATGTATAGACAGGCCTGTATTAAAAAATCTCTAATAATTGTTTTGAATGTATTGATAGGTTCACTTTTCAACCATGTTGGGAGTGCATTGAAAAGTCGAGCGTAACTGTTTTAGTTTTACTTAGTCAATGCCTTAGTCGGTTGGATTAAATTATCTACATGTCTGGTGTTATAACTATGCACTTCAGCATGTGTGAAAACTTTTACTTCTCTCTGTCCCCACCAACGTTTGTCTGTAAACCACCAGTGAGTATAGTGACATTATGTTAAGTTCCTGAAAGATGGGTTTAGAGTGGGCAGAGCAACCTGCCCCAACAGCACCTCAGACAGCTGCTTTCTGAAACACAAAGGGTCTATCCAACTGCACGCTCGCTGCATTTCACCATGCAAGCAAACAGTAATTCAGATGTGAGTAAAACAACATATAATAATAACCCATAATAGTTGATTAAAGCTGCCTCAGGTCCAGCCATTGCAGAACACTTACACACTGCATACACTGATGAGGCTTGCCTACCAGCCAACGAGTCTATTTGGGTCTTCCATGCAAGAGCAGGGTCGATGTTGAGACCAAGAAATTTCCTAGCAGACTTCGACTCATTAGAAGTTACACCGCCATGAAAATGGATGAAAGCTGTCTTATCCTCGTTGAGGAACAGCTCATAATCACTAAACAAGCTCCTGCCTCACGAAGAACATTGTCCACTGTCTCAACGACATCACTACTAGCATCACAGTGATAAAAAAAGTTATGTCGTCTGCAAAGAGGGCTGTGGCTATTCTGCTCTGTTGGATGGCATCAGGAATGTTAGGAGGAAGATCATACATATATATATATATATATATATATATATATATATATATATATATATATATATATATATATACACATATACATATACATATATATATATATATATATATATATATATATATATATATATATATATATATATATATATATATATATATATATATATATATATATGAGAAAGAGAAGTGGCCTGAGTATAGAACTCTGAGGCACCCCTCTACGAATAAATTCCTCCTCATTGTATTCCCCAGCATGAAAAGCTCTGTGTTCTATTATTAAGGTATGACCACAGAAACTCCAGAGAGACTCTCCTAATGCCATAATGACTCAACTTTGTCAAACATATTTCATGTGAGACACAATGAAACACCTTTGTTAAGTCGGTAAAAACTGCACAGAACTGTTTTCCCTGTTCAAAGCATAATTTACCATCTCTAGACGATATTATATCGCATCCATGGTGCTGCATCTCTCACAAAAACCGTACTGATGTAATAGAATAAATGGTTATCCTCAAAGTAACTATAAAGTTGTTGGAAAATAAGGAATTCAAAGATTTTTTAAAGTATTCTCAAAACTGAAACCTGCCTAAAATTGCCAGGATCACTGCAGTGAAAAACGCAAGTACGTTCATGCACGTCATTAATGCAGGGCAATAATCCCATGTGATGCAGAGATTAAAGATATGTGCCAGTGGCAGAGTAATAACATACCTAGACCTCTTAATGACATAGGAGTCCATACAAAATATATCCTTTGATTTTGTATTTTTAAGTTTATAGCATTTGTGACATCCTCAACAACTGGTTTCATGAAAAAAGAGTTTGCTGGACTTTGCATCCCGGTGAAATAAGATTCTGCGGAATTCAATTTATTTCCCAATAAATCACTTACCAACCTCTCGGCATGGGATGTAAAAAAATTCGTTAAATGCATTTGCATATATTAGTTCAGAATTCAAGATCTTTTTTTTCTCTCCCTCAGGGCTCGTCCGCAGCCTCGCCGCCCCGATAGCACTGAAACCTTTGGTTTATTGTGCATGCCCTTAGTCTTTTTACTCCACCCACTCCAAAATCACTGTGCCTTGAACTAGTCTGCACATCGATTGGTAGGGTGAAGTTTTATAATGCTGTCTCCGGTCTAGACTGACCGTAGATCAGTTGTCTTCTGCGGTTCAGAGCTTTACACTCACACAAGATGTGCTGGGCTGATTCCTCCCCCTCGCCGCAGAGTCTGCATGCGAGGTCCCCCTCGAACCGCCCCATTTTATGCAGGTGTTTCTTGACGGCCATGTGTCCCTTCAAGATACCTGTTATGTTTCTGAGCTGTCCTCTGCTAAGATTTAGCAGCTCCACAGCTCTCTCTGAACTGGGTTCGTCAATTATTGACTTACCATGTCTGAGCCCTGTGCAGTACACCTTGTGTTGGTTTCTGACCCAGGACTTAATGTCTCCCCTGGCAGTGCTCTTTTGGATAGCTTCAGTTGCTGCTCTAGCTCTCGACTGCCTCAAAAGTAACGTAAATCATATCTGGTCCTTATTTCTCCATAAGCTGTTTATCCGATGGCACTTTATAAACACTATGTAAAAACAATACTTGATCCTTTAACTCCCTTTGCTCTGATGTGTTACCATCCTCAACACTCGATTGTTTCCCCCTCTACGATGCAATAACGGGAAACTGTTCTCAAAATAATACTGAAACATATCAAGGAAAATGACCTATAAGCGTCCTCTGTAGAATCAGTGGCATATACCTCCTGCCAACTCTCAGAAGCCAAAGATGTTCAAAATTATTGAAACTATGCTGACCATATGACCTCCTCCATTTCATATATGGAAGCTGTCCAGCATTAGTCCTGTATTCCAAAAACTGTGCTTCATGATCAGAGGCAATTACCAGGAGAATTCCGGCACTCATGAAATCAAAATTAACAAAAATGTTATCAATGCAGCTGCTGCACCCATTAAACTGTATAGTGGGAGAGAACACAATTTGCTGAAGGCCCAAAGATGGAAATAACTGCATTAAATTGTTTTTATTATCATTTTCTGTTAACATACGGACATATCAGCGAAAATAATAGATGACCTGTTTAATGCATTTGTAGTGGTACGATGATGATGAATAGTGTTTAGGGGAAGCCTGGTAAGAAAGGAAAATACCCTGAAACTAATAGCACCCATGTATTATTGTATGCAATAATAGAATAGAATGTTCACCTTAATTGTAATTCCAAATGTAGTAAAGGATACAAAGCTAATTTGTAGTCGTAGTATATTATAGTATAGAGAATATATTAAAATAAAACCTGTTGAATTTCTGTGTTAAAACTTATACAAACGATGGACTAATGGCATACATCATATACTTTGATCGTTTGTTAACTGATAACATTAGGAATATTTTAGATAACTGTTTATAGAGATTTTAACCTTCAACCATTGAAAAGAACAGATTTTTAACTGTTTAGTCAGTCGGTCTTTTAAACACTGAATCTGTTGGTTAGGAAAACTCTCAATCGATTTGTTATTTAACCGACAGTCGATTGATAAGACGACCGGGTGGTCGGTTTTGTCAATCGGTTGGTTGGTTTTATTTGCTTGGCGATGAAAATCAACGCAAACAGTTTTTTAATGGCTATTATTTTACTACTGATAATTGACAAAAATCTGAAAAACTCCCAGCACTAGTAAAAATCTAAATTTACGACCTTGGCATGCCACTGGCCATTACTTGGCAAAACATTATAATTTTTGACCTTTAAATTTTATTAAAGTTGACCGATGGGTCTTTACCTAAGACTCAGTATATGAGGTGATGTTTAGTTGTAAGTAGTTTAGAACTTTTCATCCTCCAATGAAACTAACTTTGTTAGTGAAACGATCATCAGGTCTTTAAAAAGCTGTGTTGTGGTGACTAGGGTTCTCCAAGTGTACTTATCAGTGTCCATCACAGGTTCCAATATTCACTTAGCACTAACAAGATATCAAAAATTCAAGACTACTAGACCTTTTGCACATACCAAAATGTATCATTTAACTGGACGACAATATGAAATTATTGAAATTTCAGTATAATCTTTAAGTAAAATATAACTCACCATCACATGTAAAGCTAATTGGTTTGTTAAAATCAGCTCCTATAAAATCAGGATGCACACACAATTTAATACTTGTGCCTTCTTTATACTCATAGTAAACCATTGGACTGATGACCAGACCCATATTAGTATCAGGATCATTGTAGCGATGTTTCGTCCTCACAGTTTTGACGGCTTTATAAAATGCAATCAGATCTGAGTCTCTAATGCTATGTGACTTTGAATCAGATTTTGATATGTTATCTAATAAATTCCATTTGGCCTGGAACAATTTTGAAATAAGATTTCAGTTCTATTTAGTTAATATAAAAATATGCTTTAAACTAATTTAGTACCTTAAAGCAAGTTAACAGAAGAAAGGAAAATTGGGAAAACGGCATTCCTGTAGTAACACAAATAGTCTGGTACATCAATGAATCCAACAGACTTAGGCATTGCATCAAGGCTTCACAGAATATAGCCAACAGTCAAAATTTCCCTAAGCCTATTTCATGCTCAAGTGAATGCAAAATACAACATTGGACAAAAGAAATTGAGCAAAGAACGATGAAACAGTCAATTGCCATATAGTCTCGAAACCAAGCGGCACTTGAAGCACGTTTCTATGAAGATCAATTCAAAGGTAGTATAGTACAGACTGTTGACACTTATAGAGCTGGCAAGTCAAAACAAATTGACACTAGAATAAATTCCTCACACAAAGGTCATAAAGGGACTGATAAGGAAAATGACATACCCAAGATGGGGGCGTGCAGGCCACTAATATATCCCGACCTACTTGCCACCAAACTGAGACTAAGCAAGTCTGTCAATGAACATACTTAAAATAAAACATGAGGTATGAAAACTCCCCACGACAAAGATGGCAGACTTCACAAAAAGCATTTGTCAAAATTCACAATCTACTACACAGGAAGAAATATGTACTGGCATATGTTCAATTTTGCCTTCTTTCATCTGCTTTTTTAGTAATCAGCAGGCTTAAAATTTATTACAAGTGGTAGAAAAACTCTCCACAACAGTGTGTCAGAATATATCCAAATTTTATTTTTTTCCTCTTTATGTTTTTCAGTAATGAACAGGCTCAAAATAAACACGAATGGTAGAAAAACTCCCAACAACAGGAACGAGAGTGTGCACAAAAAAAAAACCTTCGACAAAATTCACAAACAACCTACTAAACAGGAAGAGACATGGGTTCGAATATGTTCAATTTTGGCTTTTTCCTCTGAATCTTTTTCAGTAATGAACAAACTCAAAATAAAACAAGAGTGGCAGAAAAACTCCCCATGACAGAGACCAAAATGTTCCCAAAAAACTTTCGGCAAAATACGGCACAACCTACTAGACAGAAAGAGATATGTGTCAGCATATGTCCAAATTTGCTTTTTTTCCTATCAATGTTTTTCACTAATGAACAAACTGCAAATAAAACACGAGCGGCAGAAAAACTCCCCATGACAGAGACCAAAATGTTCACAAAAAAAAACTTTCAGCAAAATTCACAACCTACTAGACAGAAAGAGATATGTGTCAGCATATGTCCAAATTTGCTTTTTTTTCCAGTCAATGTTTTTCACTAATGAAGAAACTGAAAATAAAACACAAGTGGCAGACAAACTCCCCATGACAGTGACCAGAGTTTGCAAAAAAAACTGTACTAAACAGGAAGAGATATGGGCCGGGATATGTCCCACTTTTGCTTTTTTCCTCTCAATGTTTTTCAGTAATGAACAGACTCAATAAAACATGAGTGGCAGAAAAACTCCCAATGACACAGAGCAAAGTGTTCACAAAAAAAAACCTTCCGCAAAATTAACAAACAACACCACTAGACAGAAAGAGACATGTGTCAAAATATGTACAAATTTGCTTTTTTTGCCTTTCACTGTTTTTCAGTACTGAATAAACTCAAAATAAAACATGGACAGAAAAGCTCCACATGACAGAGACCAAAGCGTTCACAAAAAAGACCTTCGGCAAAATTCACAAACAACCTCCTAAACAGGAACCGATATGAGAGAATATGTCCAATTTTGCCTTTTTTCTTTCAATGTTTTTCAGTAACAAACAGACTCAAAATAAAGCATGAGCAGCAGAAAAACTCTTCATTTCAATATCTTTTTATGAAGCAGATTAATGAAGTAATCATAAAGCCGTAAATTATATATAGTTCGCCGCCATAAAATTGATATATTATTCGTTATCATAACACACTTGCTGCGTCAGTAATGTTAATTTAGTTTTCCAATTAAGACAATAACTTATTGGTTACCATAACGCACTTGTTGTGTCAATATATATTTTTTCAAGTTACCATAAAACATACCTTATTAAGTCGATCAAGAGAAGGATGTGGCAACAACGCTTAATCTCAAACACAAACATTTATGTGCACAGGGACTTTGCCGGCTAGAGAGCGTAAGTGTAGGGTTACCATTTTTCCCATAAACAAATAATATACCACTGAGTTTGAATTATCCTGTATACTTATATTTTTGGATTTTTGAATAATACAAAAGTTAAAAATGCCATTGGATTTTACTGCTGTAAATTTCTTAATTTATGAATTTACTTTAAAGTAGTATTATCTTACTGCAGAAAAATAATGTTTTGTGAAATATAAATGCAATAAACATAATCAATTGAGCAGCTCTAACTTTCATACATGTGCCAATGTAAACAATGAACTGTCATTTTTCCAACCTAACCTACAAAAATTCCTGTGTTATATAACTGCACAGATAAAATGTATAATTTATTAAGTCTAATTCAATTACTCACTTTGTTTTCTTTAGAGCTTCTTCTTCTTTCCAAAGTGGACATGTGAACTCTAGGTGGAACAGGGGGTGGTGAAGATTGTAGCATGTTTTCAGATTTAACAACTGCAGCATAAATTGGATCAGCTAAACTGTTATTTCCAGAGCCTGAATAAATAAAATCATATGGATCATATTCATCATAGACACTACCACATACTGATAAGGAATCATCTGCAAGGAAAAGAAAAACCAACTATTATTTAATCAAACTATAATCCCTAACTACAAATAATAAGTAATCATACACCATAGAGGGGTGATAAAGTTTTAACACCTAAATCAAGTAGTCACAGGCTAAAAGTAAACATAACAAATATTATAAACAGATATATTTTTCTAAGCAACAGGTAAATAGTGACAATAACCACATGGGTGCCCTTTTGCAGGTATTTAACCTCAAAATGTGTCACTTCATAATTTCTCACAAAGGATTAAAATCCTAAGATGTGAATCTAAAGAATCACAATAAAATGACTTCTTGGAAGGACTGATAAGTTGCTATTCTTATTGTAAAGTTGGACATTTCTTTTTGGATTTATGAATAACCCTGGGAACATTTTTAATGTTATAGAATTAATGAGTCACCTTCATTTTATACTACTGTTTATATCAGGTGCCTTAAATTGTCTAGTATTAATTTATATTGATTAATAATGATAGTAAAAACAACAATATTATCAACTTTAGCTCATTGCTAAAAAAAGTGTAGAAAAGTAAATTTTCAGATATATGATCAAACAGACAAAACTACACAGTTAGTGCCATATGGTAGCGAATTTTCATAAAAATATCAAATGACGAAAAATAAGAAAATAATGTTTCGGAAATATAAATTTGTGTAAAAAAAAACTGGTTCAATTGGGTTGGCTAAGGAACACATTTATATAGATTGTAATTCATTTTTTTTATGAAAGCAGGCAACAAATTGGGTTACCAGTATAACCTATGTAGTAGAAATAACGCACCACATTGAATCAAAATGACTTTGTTGTTTGGAAAATCACAAACATTAGCAAATAATATAAACAAAAGTATCTCTGAAGGCATCATTTTCGTGGGATCCCCTATCTGTTGGTAAAAATGCCGTATGATAATTTTTGATGTAAGCAAAACAATTGAAATAACTCGAAAATAAAAACACTATAAAGTTTTTTTCCTTACAAACATGCTTTATAATTCAATGAACAATGCAAAAATGCAATAACATATGGGGTGTTCGATTAAAAAACGACTTATGAGACCCCCCCCATTTTGTAAGATGCAGCTTAAACACCCTATAACTAACATACATATTTTTTTTCGTATCTTGTATAATAACACATACTAGTGGACCCCTGCATTGGTAAAAATTCGACCGTCATTCAATACATTTTTAAGTTTGAACGTTATAGATGTTTTTTGTCATAGAGTATAACTCTATATTCTCAGTGCGACTATCTAACCACAGACTTTTATGTGTTTGAGATTCAGTATGAATGCATCTATATACATTTGTTTGATATTGACAGGTTATAAATTAACGGTCAGTTCAGAACTGGCCCGGAGCAGGGGATTCCGACTATCTAATTAAAACAAAGCATTGATTAATCTATTTGCACATAAATTTTATCTTTCTGAACTCCTTCTCCATATGAGTTTTAACTAAGCAAAATTTCACACCCCTCCGTTCGCACAATGTGCTTAAAAAGGGGTACAATTTTTTTGTGCACATATTAATATAAAGATATTGAGCTGTACCGTAGAAATGCACGCATACGCACGCACGCACGCGCACGCACACACAGCCACACACACAGACAGATATATAAACATATGAGAATTGAAACCGACCCCGGATGTGTGTTCTAGGGGCCTAGTTGTGCTCATTAAAAAAAAAAATTTAATTCAAAGGTCGAGATCTCCTCATTAGTGAATTTTTTTTAAAGAAAATACACTAAAAAAGTTCAACTGGTACTTTTCCCACATATATGTTTACCTGCTTAAAAGAAAACTCAGATAAACTCCATAAGTAACATATGTGACATTAATTAATTAAGTATAAATGAGGTCATTAGAGTCGCACATACTAGTTTTTGTTTGTAGTCCTTTTAGTTTTACTTATGATTATAAAATGATTATGTTCGCAGTCCTTTAAGTTTTTAAAATAACTGCTCATTGATGACTATACTAATGAATGCTCTGTAAATTTCTTTCTTCTTTAATTGAATGTAAGGCTGTTGGGCAATAAAGTGATAAATAAATAAATAAAATAATTAGTGATATATGTTATAAACATAAAAACTCACCTAAGCAATCTGGGCTCACAGTTCTCAAAGATGCTGCATAATCAGATGATGAGAGAATGGGATCAAACTCCTGTAGAATACTAACTCTAACACTGTTCTTGTCATCAGTGGATTGAGCAAGATCTATTAGGTTGGTGGCGGGCTGTGTATTTTTGACATCAGGTAGTGACTTTACTGATAATAAGCTTTTTGATGGAACTATAAGTGGTGGTGGTTGACGATGCTGATTCTTGGGTGGTAAAGCAGGAGGCTACAAAAATTACAGGAGACTCATGAATAATATAATATCATAAGTACAGTAATACAGGTCATAGTAATATACAAAAAACAATAAATATCTATAGAGGTTTCATTGTATAAGGTATGCAGATGACCTGTTTCGCTGATAGATGAAATGGAAAAAGAATTGCAAAGGTGCACAGTGTACTGGACGGTGTGTTAACTGGATCTAAACTAAAAATCACTGTGATGAAAACAAAAGTAATTAAGTTAAGTAAGGAAAAGACTGCAAAAATGGATATTAAGCTGAACTTGTTGAACTTTGTCACCCATTCTTGGAACAAGTCTATGGAACTACACAGTGAATCCCAGATTGTGGCTCTAGACATATCCAAAGCATTCCAGGTCTGGCACGCAGTGCTGCTAAATAAACTTCCGGCCTATGGCCTACCTCCAAAACGCTTTACATGGACAGCAAATTTCCTCTCCAACCGGAACATTTCTGTTGTCGTGGATGGCCATTCCTCTAAACTGTATCCAATTAATACACGAGTTCCTCAAGGTTCAGCTTTAGCCCCTACTTTGTTTCTTCTCCACATCAACGACCTCTCTAGCACATCCAACCCAGTTCACAGTTACACGGGCGACAGTACCCTCCAATCAAATATACAATATTCTAAGCCTGTCTCTTTAGCCCAATTAGATGAGGATCGCAGACTCGTGGAGGGTTCTGTCTCCGTGGATCTCCAAAAAATATTAGACTGAGGAAGTAGAAATCTTGTACAATTCAACCCCACCAAATCTCAGTCTTGCTTTCTTTCTCATAAAATATACACCAGCCCTAGACCCATCACAACCAAGTTATTCAAAGTAATGAGTCATTTTCACTTGTTGACATTTCTGTGGATCGAAATCTCAATTGGCACCAACATGTCACATCAATTGCAGAAGCGGCTGCTAAGAAATTAGGTTTCCTCTTCCAGGCTCGCAAATACTTTTCACCCTTTAAGCCCTATACCTTATATACTTCACAAATAAGGCCAAACCTCGAATACTGCTCCCACATCTGGGGTGCAGCTGCCGCTTCTACACTCGCTATCCTGGACCCCATTCAGAAGAGAGCTATATGTCTCATCGGTGACCCTACCCTCACCCAAAGGCTGCCATCCCTTGCCCACCGACGTGCCGTTGGTGACCTCTCTCTCTTTTATAGATATCTGCACTGGTACTGCTCAGAGGAGCTTTCTACCATAGTTCCTCCACCTGCTGCCCCCAACAGATCTACCAGGGGAACAGAGCGAATGCACCCCTTTACTGTCCAGGTAACCAGATATAGAACATCTTGTTATGCCCGCTCTTTTGTCCCGAGGACTTCCAAGTTGTGGAATTCCTTGCCAGCACATGTTTTTCTTTCTCTACCGAACCTTCAAACCTTCAAGTCCAGAATTAACAAGTTGCCTCCTTCCTCCTTGTCGACACTCACGGTACGATAGTATTTAGGCTGTAAGCCCTTGTGGTGTGTTGTTGAAATAAAAATAATAATAAAAAAACTGGCAACACGTTAAAAATTTAGAAATGTTCACGCACCTTGGGTCTATTATTACAAATGATGATTACAACCTATGTATGTTGACATTATCTGCTTTTAAATAGAAACAATCTTTCCTCCTCAAATCACTTAGTTTGCATTTCGCTTTTTGACTGTTGATTTCTTTATTTTGAGATTTGGTTTAAGTAACATTTGGATAATTGACACATGGAGCTCTTAGTTTGCTCGCCAAGAAACTTGACTGAACTCTCCACCCCAACAATGACATGTGTGACTGGTGGGTCAACGAGTGGGGAAGCATCTTTCAAACACTTCTTGAACAAATCCAACTCTTTTCTAGTAAGTAAAGCAGATAAAGGCCACAAAATTGTTATTCTTAATCAGGTCGAATACTTTGATAGAGTGGAAAAACTCATCAGAACTGGTCCTTATTGAGAAATAACAAAAAATCCTATTCCTGGTATGACAACTCCGTCTAAAAGTACAGTCAAAACTTGTGTCAATTTAATAGATGAAAATACCAGGAGGGTCACATCCAATCCAATTGTACGTTGCATGTATTGCCTCTCAAAAGTTCATAACTCGAGAAACGAGATGAGAGAAATAGTTTCTGGTATCAGTTCCCAGACTTGTGAACTTTCCAAATGTTTATTAAAAGAGCTCAGTACATTGAAAGTTCAACCTTCTAGTTTTTTGGTGAAAAATTCCATTGAATTGATTAATAGAATCAAAGTTGTTATTCCCCAGCATCCCTATTGACATAGCTCTTCAGTATCTTCATGACATGCTTTATGATAACCAGCTATCGGAAATATATGTGGAGAAATATATTAAGTTCACTTCGCTTTGTATGTCTGAGAGTTTCTTTAGGGTCGGTGGGACCACAATGGAAAACCCATTGTCTCCCTTCGTTGCTGAACTCATCATAAGCCGATTTGAGAGTGACTTTGCTGGGGCAGTGAAGTATTTTGGGAGGGTACGGTTGAGTTATGTCGATGATATTTTGGCCATGCTTGCCCATAGTAAAGAGAAGATGAATCATTTTGTTCACGAGTTGCACAGTAGATTACCTCCAATCGAGTTCACTTACGAAATGGAGAACAACGGCCCATTATCCGTCATTTATATCTTGTAATCAAATATATAGATAGGCTAGAATTTGGCATTTATAGGAAATAAATTTCTACAAATACCATGAGATTCAAATCATTCTTTCAGTCACAAAATCTCGAATTCGAGCTTTCTTGTTCGGAGGTTACTCAGTTTTCCTTTCAGCAGTAAGTGATACAAGTCAGCGATGAACAAACTTATATAGATAATGCAATTTGTAATGGTTTCTCTCCAGACATTGTGTATAGATTAGTTACTAACCATAGGTGGAAAATCTAGATAAGTAACATTGCAACATTTAATCCTGAAGCCGATGGGCCACCCAAAAAGTTTGCTATATTTCCTTACTATCTTTTTCCTGCAAAAAGGTTAGAGAGATAACTCTACCAGGCATCAAAACAGATATAACACCACATAAATGACACCCTCCCAACCTGAAGCTCTGATCAGCTTGTGCGAGGGGAGGTTACCCAGCAAATACAATGGATACACACCCAACATACAGTGACAGAAACTGCCCCCACCGGGAATAGAACCCGGACACTTTGTGTAGCAGCCAAACACACGCTCCACTGGACCACCATTTAGGTTAAGTTATATTTATTGAGTTGTACATTAAACATATCATTATCTACCGTTATGACAATTCACTGATTTAATTATTGAATATAAAAATAATCTTAAACAATTAACATCCAATTTGTAATATTGTTGCAGTAATGTTTACAACACCTTAAAGAATAAACTATTGAATCTAAGACAATAGTTACCCCCCCCCCCCCCCCACACACACACACACACACACTTAGTTATTATGGGGGAGGTCAGGCTAGGACTATACAGACTAGCCTGCAATGGTAGACTGAAGATCAACCCAGGCTTCAGGGGCTACTGCAAAATTCAGGAGATCGTGAAGGAGCCCATGCTTGAAATGAGACCAGACTTCGCGAGCCCGCGAATCTGCAGGGAAAACAACTTTACAGTAGAAATCCCCGACCGCGAGGCATGGCTGGAGGAGACGCTGGGCATATAACAGGACGCGCTTGTCTGGTTCACAGACGGATCCGGCGGGAAGCGTGGGACGGGGGCAGGTGTTTATTCAGAAGGACCGAGGGTGTCATAGTATTTTCCTCTGAGCCCATGCAACGGTCTTTCAGGCCAAAATGTACGCCATTCTACACTGTGTGCGGGAGAACAAGAGGAGGGGCTACACCAACACGCGGATCCTTGCAGCCACAGACAACCAGGCAACCCTTAAGGCCCTAAGTAGCCCACTGGTAAATTCCTGGCTGTTGAGTGAGTGCCGAGATGAGACGAGCGACCTGGCTGGGCAGAATGAGGCCACCCTCATCTGGGTGCCGGGTCACTTCACTTCACTTCACTCTTTTACTTTTCCTGCAAACCTCCAAAATGTCCCAACATCACTGATCATAGCTTTGAGCAATTAATTTCTGATCACATTTGTAGGTGTTTAAAATATTACATTCAATTTGGTACAAAGATTAAACTGATCAGATGTTACACAAGTGAAACTGAAAAATCTTTCTGGAACAAGGCCATCTTTTTGTTACATATCATAACACAATTGTTAACTAATTCCTACATAAGAACCCAAATCACCACAACACATTTAAAAAACCTGACGATCCTTCACTAACCAAGTTGGCGACATCAAAGGATGAATAATTATTCTAATAGTCATCCTCTGATGACGCTAACTTGGTTAGTGAAATGATCGTCAGGTTTTTTCAAATGTGTTGTGGTGATTTAGGTCTTCCAAGTGTGCTTATCAGTGCTCATCACATGTTACAATCTTCACTTAGTGATTCCTCCATACGTGACAATAGATATATACTTTAAATGTTCTATCTCAGTCTTGGTTTTATTTAAAACAAACCTCGCTATACTTTTTATAACGTCATTTTGGATTCTATTTGATGTCCCCCGAAAAACTGTACCTTGTTCAAGATGATTACTGAGAGTTTTTGCAAGCAAATTTAATAGGCTTACATAGTTACTTTGATTTACACTGGTTTCTTCTTCATTATGTCCTCTGAAACTAAGTTCATGTTTCCCTCAAAAAGCAAGTTATGTCAATGAACCTCTTTATAACTCCGGATTTTCCCGCACCAACTCGCGTTACCTTTTGGGAATTTCCCTTAGTTGGTTGTATAACGCACAAAACCGAAACGTTTTAGCTTAAAACACAATTTCAAGTAGCACTCGCTTTTGCTATCTCGTTTAACAATTTTGTGCAAATTATGCAAGTTGGTAAAAATCCCAGTCTTCCACGAATGTTCTATTTGTGCAGACGTCAATGAAAACAAAAGACCGGGCCAGCAGAAGAATTTGGAAATTGTTTCAAAATCCATTAACCACTAATATAATGTTTTGGTAAACATTGCTATTGAAGCGGCATTCAAAATTTTGCATTTTCTTCGTTAGTTTTGACGTAGGCGTTGGTCGATAATCATTTATTATTTTCGTTTTCCTCGAAAGGATAAACCAAAAAATTTCTGTTTCTTAAATTGCATAAACACAAACACATTCACAAACTGGTACAGCACCACTCATAGACGGGCCAGGGAGAGATAATTCCATTGCACCTTACTCTAAAAATTCACACGCAGGCCAATACTGATTCGCATAAGCAGATTTTAAATCACTTACTGGCGACGATACGAACTGCACAGATTAAACATCGACCTTTGCATCGACTGCAGTGGTATATTTATTTACTGAATACATGCCCAACAGGATAATCCCATTAACAGGGCACCAAACAAAAAGAACAATATGTAACAATATGAACATAAATACTTCTAAAACAAAACTAAAATACTGTGCAAAACATCACAAGGCAGAAATTCCACAAAACAGTACATATAAATGCCCTTAATAACTGACAAAGTAAGATATAGCCACCCTACGAATAACTGCAGCTTTATCCGAATAGAATTCGCACAAGTTTGCAATATCATTAAAGTCATCGCTCATTGAGTACACAGGTGATTTCATATACGAGTTAGTCCTTGGTATTTATTTATTTATTTATTGAATACATGCCCAACAGGATAATCCCATTAATAGGGCACCAAACAAAAAGAACAATATGTAACAATATGAACAAAAAATACTTCTTAAACAAAACTAAAATACTGTGCAAAACATCACAAGGCAGAAATTCCATAAAACAGTACATATAATGGCCTTAATAACTGACAAAGTAAGATATAGCCACCCTACGAATAACTGCAGCCTTATCCGAATAGAAGTCACACAAGTTTGCAATATCATTAAAGTCAGAGCTTATTGTGTACACAGGTGATTTCATATACGAGTTAGTCCTTGGTATTGGAGGCTTAAACACTCTCATCACTCTAGATGTAGCCCGTGCAACTGAGAAATTTAATTGCATCAATAAGTCTGGACAATCAACTTTACCATGAAACAAGTTATGCAGGAACATCACAGATGCAACTTTTCAACGCGAATATAAACTGGGTATGCCAGTTTGCATCAGCAATTGGCCATGATCGCATCCCCTCTGTGGGTAGGTACCAGATGCCCTATTACAAGGTGTTTTAAAAACTTACGCTGAACATCTTCCAGAGCACCAATGTGAACACTATAAAAGGGATCAAAAACCAAGCTACAATATTCAAGCCTCGATCGAATATAGGCAAAATAGAGAATTTTCAAGCTATCTAAATTGGAAAATGATCTGTTATTCCTCATAATGAAACCAATCAACTTAAAACAGGATGCTGTGATTGTTTGAATATGTGAAATAGTGAAACTTAAATGTTCATCATATAAAATGCCAAGATCCTTGTGCGTTTCAGTCATAGCCAATGGTACACCACCCACTTTGTAGGGAAAAACTATACTGCTGGTTTTTCTAGTGTATGTCATCACTTTGCACTTCGAATCATTTAATTCAAGTCTGTTCTCAACACGCCACAGCTGCAAGTTGTCAAGGTCCACCTGGAGCCTTGAACAGTCACCAATATCGTGAACACTGGATTATAATTTTAGATCATCAGCAAATAATAGATGATTACCAGAAATTACAGAGCTTATGTCGTTGATAAATAACAAAAAGAGGAGCGGGCCAAGATTGGAACCCTGTGGAACGCCGGAGTCAGCAGTGAAGGGTTCAGACTTAAATCCATTATAAAAAACATATTGCACACAGTTAGTCAAGTAGGATCGAAAGAATTCCATCCGCTGTCCAACAAGGCCCGCCAAATGCAGCTTGTACAAAAGTGTTGAGTGGTCAACACGATCGAACACTTTGGAGAAGTCTGTATAAATGATATCTACCTGACCTCGTCGATTCAAACCTTCACTTACATACTGTGTGAACAGGGATAAATTCGTCAGTGTTGAGCGCTCCTCCATAAACCCATGCTGGTATTGTGACAAACGACACTTCACCGCAGGATAGATACAACCATACAAAACTGCCTCAAAAATTTTAGCAAAATTACATAAGATAGCTATAGGCCTGTAGTTGCTGACCCTCGAACGGTCCCCAGACTTAAAAACAGGACAGATCCGAGCAACCTTCCAAACCTCAGGGAAGCAATGTGTGCGCAGCGACAGGTTAAATAGGGTTCTAAGAGGTTTGAGAAGAGCATGTGCACAGTCCTTAATCAAGAAGGATGGCACCAAATCTGGTCCAGCAGTAAACTTGTTCTTGAACTACTTGATGGCTTTAAGAATTTCCTTATCACCAATCACTGTCACACTGACTGCCATATGCGATGGTCCAGAGGTATCCACTGGTTCAGTGATGCATTGAGGATGGTACACACTTTTAAAATGGTTTTCAAAACAGTTAACAATTGTTTGTGGCTTATTACAAACCAGGCCATTTTCGTCAGACACAGTAATTGGAATGTTACTTGCACGCCTCCTTTCCTGTATGCGAGACCAAAATCTAGAGGGATCAACCTTAAGAGACTCTTCAGTTTCACGGACATGCTCAGCATATGCCTCTCGTAGCTTGTTTTTACTATAGATCTAAGAAGACTATATACTCTGCATGATCACTGTCACGTTTATGCCTCCTATATATCTTGCATAGCACCTCTCCTTATTTTTCCTATCATTTATTACTCCATTAGTAAACCAGGGAGGAAATTTTCTAGATCACCTCTTGCACTGAGGAGCATGTTGTTCAAAGATACTGTAAAGTCTGCCATAAAAGTAACTATAAGCCTCATCAGTGGTAGTAAAGGACTCCAGTTGAGACCAATCTTCATCAAGTATTGCAGCATACAGTGCAGGGTAATTGGCCTTTCAAAAGCTGTAAGAGACCTGGTTGTTACATGGAAAGTATTTAGGACCATTGCGACTTTTCCTGAATTCAGGAAATATGCCTAAAGCAGGCTGATATGCATCTTCGGGCACTAGTGAATCCATATATGGGAGAACCGAGCAATTACAACTGGCAAGCACAGGGTCAAGCAGCCTATTGTTTCTATTAGAAATATTATTAAACTGTGACAGATTTGAAAATTTTGAAAAATCATGGATGGCTTTGGTTTTAGCATCAGTAATTTGTCCATAAATAAACTGAGGTGCATTAAAATCACCAATAATAACCAAATTGGAGGCTTAAACACTCTCATCACTCTAGATGCAGCCCGTGAAACTGAGAAATTTAATTGCATCAATAAGTCTGGACAATCAACTTTACCATGGAACAAGTTATGCAGGAACATCACAGATGCAACTTTTCTACGCGAATACAAACTGCGTATGCCAGTTTGCATCAGCAATTGGCCATGATCGCATCCCCTCTGTGGGTAGGTACCAGATGCCCTATATACAAGGTGTTTAAAAACTTACGCTGAACATCTTCCAGAGCACCAATATGAACACTATAAAAGGGATCAAAAACCAAGCTACAATATTCAAGCCTCGATCGAATATAGGCAAAATAGAGAATTTTCAAGCTATCCAAATTGGAAAATGATCTGCTATTTCTCATAATGAAACCCATCAACTTCAAACAGGATGCTGTGATTGTTTCAATATGTCCAGTGAAACTTAAATGTTCATCATATAAAATGCCAAGATCCTTGTGCATTTCAGTCATAGCCAATGGTACACCACCCACTTTGTAGGGAAAAGCTATACGGCTGGTTTTTCTAGTGTATGTCATCATTTTGCACTTCGAGACATTTAATTCAAGTCTGTTCTCAACACACCACAGCTGCAAGTTGTTAAGGTCCACCTGGAGTCTTAAACAGTCACCAATATCGTGAACAGTGGAGTATAATTTGAGATCATCAGCAAATAATAGATGATCACCAGACAGAGACAGTAGACCGTGGGAAATAAGCGATGCCTACCCCTGATTATCGGATTTGCGCACTTGTGTCTGTCACATATTCTGCAATGTCGCCGCATCTGTCCGGCGTTTGCGACATTGCCAATCTAACTAAATATTCCAAATATCTACCTGCAGTTAATTTCAAACTTAAAAAGAAAGAAAAATCCAATTTAGAGAAAAAATACAATTTTACTAGAAATAATTAGGAGAAGTAGTGCTTCCATGGACCACACGCCCCTAGGTATAAGTGAAATAAGAGCATAAATAAGCATTTAAGATTTGGCTAACATATCCATGTATGGACTAACAAACTATAAACATAACAAAAATTAAAGTTAATACCTGTGTAGGGTTTGAAGGGAAACATTTTGAGCCACCATTGACAGGTGTAAGTATTGGCATAGCACCCATTGATGGTGATGGTGATACCGAAGTACTACTTACTGGTGATTGAAAGCTCTGTGGTGTCATTACAGGTGAACTCATGGGTGACTGCATGCTTTGTGGGGTCATGACAGGTGAATTTGTTCCCATGGTGTAAGGTGATAAAAACCATCCTATAGGTCTCTGTTGGGGATTAGAGAAAATTTTGCATTTTAAACCATATTGCTGACCGCTTTGTTGCATTAACGTATTGTTGAAACCTATTTGTATCTGGTCCATTGGTGTAAATGTTTTGGCCCTCTGACTATATTGATGACTGGATTGTTGCATTATTGCATTGCTAGAAGAACTTCTTACAGTGCCGCCATAACTGTAACAAAAAATGGATTATTTCTTACAGTTTCTACATGTAAATCTGACAAATTTGTGTTTGATGTGATCCTGAGGGTTATTCCTTGGTTGCGTGTTCTTTTGTTGATTTTGAGCCTGTAATTCTGGCTGATCTGAATAAATATGTAAACATGATGAAGATCAGAGATCCTCAGCACGGAGTTTTTAAGAGTAACCTTTGGAGTGATTGGTCATGTAATTTTCAATTTGATTAATGTCTCCCTTAAATATGGTGCTTTTCTGGAGGCCCTTAAGTGCAGTAAAATTATACCAATTCCAAAGGGAGAGAAAGATGTTCGCCCTGTGAATACTCTGCCGAGTGTTGAGAAGCTATTGGAACATTTTGTATATTGTTAGTTAATGGATTATTTTCAGAAAAACAAACTGTTTGTTGGTTATCAGTCTGGGTTTAGAAAGCATCATTCTTGCGAGACTGCTTTGCAGGTAACAATTTCTAAGTGGAAGGAAGCAATAGATCAAACGAAACATGTACTAGCTGTGTTTGTTGATCTTAAGAGAGCTTTCGAAACAATCGACAGGGATATTCTTATGTGGAAGCTGGCATTTTATGGTATTGGTGGAAATGTGTTAGGATGGCTGAGGCAATACTTGACGGGCAGGACACAGAGGACCAGATTAGAGAAAGAAATATCAGATGAGGTGATGAGCTGCACTGGAGTTCCTCAGGGGAGTATACTCAGACCCCTACTTTTTATCATTTACATGAATGATATTAATTTCAGTGGAGATTTTGAATATATAAGTTTGTTTGCTGACGACACATTGATTGCCTGTACTGAAGACAATGTTGCAAATATGGTTACAAGGATGAATGAAGTTCTTGATAGGTTTGCTGCATACCTGCATGTGAACAGACTGGGGTTGAATGCGAACAAAACAAAAGCTATGTTATTGGGTAGTAAGTATAGGCTGAAGAAGATAGATTGTAATAATGTAACTTTGATGATTGAAAACAAGAGGATAGAATTTGTAAAAGAAATGAAATATATGGGTTTTGTGTGGGATGAGGCACTTAGCTTTAAGAGTCACTCTGAGTACATAAGCAAGAAAATAAAGAAAAAATATTTTTGTTCAGCAGACCCAGTCACAATTTGTCAGTGTATGCTGGTATCACGGTGTATCGCACACTGTTACAACCTCATTTTGATTACTGTGCTACCTTGCTTCACGTGATGGATCTGAACTCTCTGAATGTGTTACAAAAACTGCAGAATCGTGGAATGCGAATTGTCTTAAAAGTGAGCAGATATACACCTATAAAATTGATGCTAGCGACTTTGAACTGGCAATGTGTTGCAGATAGACTGTACCATTTAACGATGGTATTTGTTTTTAAAGTTGCAAAGAATCAGTTGCCAGCCTATCTCGATTCATTTCTGGTTTTTAACAGAGACATTCACCAATATAATACAAGGGGTGCTGATGGTCTACACATATATAGAACCTATACAAGCGGAGCAATGAAGTCAGTGTTTTTTAGAGGTATCAGCGAGTTTAACAGCTTACCTGATGATTTAAGAAATTGTGGTACATTGGGTTTATTTAGGAGGAACCTTTTTCGGTTATTGATGTTGAGAGCACATGTATGATTAAATGTTAATTTGTTTGTATGTATTAGGATTTCCTATATTGAAATAAACTTATTATTATTATTTGCCTCTAATGTGAACAATATACAGAGCAATACATGAGAGGCCAGAAGCCCAGTAAATTGTAATATGAATAATTATTTTTGCAAAAAAAGTCTGGACACAGCAAGCGTATTATGGTAGTGAATTTTGATAGAAATAATCTACGAATTTTTTTACGAAAATGACATGTGCGCCAAGAAAAATAATACACTGACTTTCAAAAAAATTCGAACACCTAGTAAGAGTTATCAATTTTAATAAAATTTATAGATAATGTGTGTTTATTCAAACTTAGAATAGGATTTAAATTTTCAAACTAAAGTATTAAAAAATAACAAAGTTATTTAATAATTAGTGGGTACACTGCAGCTTCTTACACATTTGATAACTCGTCGAGGCATGCTTCGAATTAAATGATTTATCGTATCCTGAGGAATGTCAAAATTCAGTGACGAAGGTCAACTAGGTATTTGGTGGCTGGAGTAAATTACCTAATCGATTGCCAATCATATCCCACACATGTTCGATTGGTGACAAGCCTGGGAACGAGAAGGTCATGGAAGCAGAGTCACGTTACTTTCTTGTAAGAACCTTGTAGCAACCCTTGCTGTATGAGGACGTGCTTCGTCTTGTTAGAAAAGGGTTTGACTAACCCCCCAAGGTATGTCAGTACAACAGGCTGCAGTACGTTTCGTATGTTATAATTTGCATTCAAATTTCTGTCAAAAAAAAACTAGAGGTAACCTGCTACCATATGTTATCGCACACCATTCCATCATCCCCATTTAAGGGTTGTTTGCCGCTGCACATTTTAAATTTCTGTGTTCTCCATGTAATTGTCTTATTCTTCTGCGACCAACGGGGACCCAAAACAGAATCGAGACTCGCCTAATAACACAACACGATTAATCTACCATTACACCACTTAAGCCGAGCAGCACGATGTCGAGGTGTCAGTGAGAGACATAAAAATGGTCTATAAGAACGAAGCCCAAAAGCGCGTAATCTGCAATATATTGTTGCCATAGAGACTATTTGTTGTAAAACTCCCTACCAAGCATTTACAATCCACCGTTTTGTGGAAACTCTGTCTTGTAAAACCACAATCCTCAAATTAAAATCCCCCTGTGCTGAAGTTGCTCGAGGTCGTCAGGAACTGAGACGACGATTATGGATTCCTTCTTCAGACCACACACCACTGTAACACTGTTGACACACTGCATCCTATGTGCTCGGAAATTTGTTTGATTGACAAACTGGCTTCCCGCATACCAATAATGCGCTCCCTTTCGAAGTCACTTAAATGATTGTAATTGTTCCATAAGCGCCTAGGCATAATAACTTTATAAACTGAGCATAAACCGCTATGAAATATTGCTTCAAGCTGAAGGATATGCAAATTTAAATAAGACAGTTTTTTGATAAAACAAAATAACAAAAGTATACATCTGTTAATATCCTGTTTCCATATTGTTATCGAGTAGTATTGAAAATTTCATTGCAATTGGTCGACTCTTACTTGGTGTTCAGATTTTTTCAAAAGCCAGTATTAAATATGTATGTAATATTTAATAGCTTTTGTTTAACACACAAATATTTTGGTCTTGTGCCCTCCAATGTTACAAAAAAATAATTGTTTTTAAATGCTTATAACCTTTTTCCTTTGAACTTAGAGACTAAATTTTGGTACATAGTTTACTTTTTACAATATAAACCTGAGTACAAAATTTGGGTGTCATAGCTTTGGTATTTTCAGAGATACAATTTTATAGAAAATTAAGAATTTTCCCAGAAAAACTGGTGTGACATTCCTGGCTACTGAACTTGTCTAAGCCCCTTACAAAGTTACCTGCCAAATTTAATAAAAATCATATATGGGATGTGGCGCGAAGACCTTCTACTAGACATATAGGCAGAACTGAAAGTAGTTCATGGCTGAAAATTTGTAAACAGGGGATACTTATAAAGTTTTGTCGATTAAAAATATTTGTGTTAACGTGCAACTTCCAATTCTACCAGAAGTTGGCATCAACTCGCTTATTTAAAATGGAATGTACCATGTTTTATTTCATTTTTAAATTTTACGTCAAATTTTAAAGTTATTTTATATGCATATCCTATTCTTAAACTCAGTCCCTATTTTTAAACTCAGTTGCTTTCGAGATATTTCAAATTTTTCAAAAACTTTAGAAAAAAACAACTTAAACTGTTCCTATTTTTTAATCTGGCAGGCTCAGATCTTAGTTGGAAAATACCAAAGTGTAAATAAATAAATGCAGCTTGTGAGTAAATGTTATACAGGATGTCTAAAAGAAACTGGCCATATGTGTCAAATTCAAAGTGCAATAACTCACTTATTTTAAACAGGAGACCCTGTATTTTATAAGGCTCCTTGATACCTCTTTTAGTTCTCTTTCGATTAGCATTCTCTATATGTAAATCTCTCCGATATTGAGATATTTGAAGATTATTACAGAGACGAATACCATCTGACACTCAGCAACAGGCTGTTTGTGAAAAAAACAAAAAAAAAAACAAAAAAAAAAAAATTAAATGTCATCTAATGTCATAGCTTATTTAACAAACGTTATTATCTGTTACAATAACTGTTCATTATTATAATTTTTATAGTTTCTATGAGATACAACAAAACAGTTCATCAAAACAGAAGTGACTGTAATTTTACATTCAATTTTATGCTATCGTAAGCAAAAATAGCGCTGCAAATTGAATCATAACATCCACATAGCTGAGATAATCTACTCTCCTCAGAAAGACCTGCTCATGAAATGAATTTAGGGTCCATGCCTTGACCACAAAGAAAATATTCGTATTTCTGTAGAGGGTGGGCCAAAGTAGACGCTTTCTTATGGAAACTCATGTTTCTGTCAGAGATAGAAAAAAATTGACCCCCGTCTTCCAGGCTCAAATTTTATGAGAAACTCACTGGCACAAATAAAATTTTGCTATCTCATATCGTTTTGTCGCTAGAGGACGTTTCTCGAATGTAGTCCATTTCCTTGATGTCCTATAACTTTTTTGTTTTGAAAGATAATTGATTTCTGAAAACACTTTCTCACAGCAGTTTTTGATTTCGAATAAGCTGTTGTGGTTTTTTTTTAATATAAAGTGACTGAAAAATTTGCTGTAGCAAAAAAAATTTTGGCTTCTGGGACAACCGGTCTATTTTTATATTTTCTTTTATTTTATATATATATATATATATATATATATATATATATATATATATATATATATATATATACATATATATATATATATATATATATATATATATATATATATATATATATATATATATATATATATATATATATAGTTAGTTTATTGTTACATAGATTGTAAAAAGCATCTTTCATCATTCAGAAATTCTGAAACAGTATAGTAAGGTCTCATCATCAGATTGCTTTTATATTTTTTAAAAAGCTTTTAATGTTTTTTATTGCCTTAATGTTTTCAGGTATCGTCTAGCATTTAGGTGAATAATAACTTATACTCCGTGTGTTCGCTAAGTGGTGATATGGTATTGGCAGTCTATTTCCATGGCGTGTGTTGTAATCATGGTTACTGTTTAATGACTGGATTGTGTTCTTGTTTTCATATGTATATTCCACATAGGCAAGTATAAATACATCAACACTGTCAATATACTTTGCTTTTTGAATAGTTCTCTACAGCTGTCTTTCCCTGATGCCCCACTTAAAATCCTTATAATTCTTTTCTGTTGCAGGAGTATTGGCTTTATCTTTGACCATGAGCCCTAGATCAGGATACCGTAAGAAATTACTGAATGAAAATTATAAAATATACACTTCTGGCAACCTGATAAGTGGAACACATTTTCAGAATATCACACATGACAATTTCTTTTTTGTTATTTCAACATGAAAACTCCATGTAGGTATTAAATTCATGGTAATACCTAGAAACTTGACACATCTCAAACCTTCCTTGCTGACATTAACAATGAATTCCATAGTCTGAGTTTTGTTTTTATTGAAACTTAAATAATCTGAAGTAAACCAATCTTTTGCCTATTTCAGAGTCTCTCTGCTCTTCATATAAATCTCTTCTTTATAGTGTGCAACAAGATGCATCCCTGAGAAAACCCATGTCTTATAATCTTGAAATTCGAAAGTTTGTTTTTCCAGCTGGCTAACTACATCCAGTTGAGGTAGAATTTCATTAAACTGAATGCAGTACCTCTGATTCCACAAATGCAGAGCTTTCTTAGTAGAATTTCATGACTGACCATATCAAAAGCCTTACTAAGATCACAGAAGATTACTCCACTTTCTGTTTTCGGTTGATAGCTTCCTACCCTGCCCATATCACTTCTGTTATGGCTGTAATTGTGAACTTATTTTTTGTTGAACCTCAAAGATCTTAGAAAGCACTGGTAAAAGTAAGACTCTGCGATCATTCTCCCATTTTGATAGTTACCTTTAATCACTCTAATAACTTGGCTATCTTTACCAAATAGGCATATATTCCAGACAAAAAGCATCTATTAAAAACACTAACCAATGGATCTAGGATTGTAAAGATGACCCTCTACAACATTATTATAGAAAATCCATACACATCCAACAATTTGTTCTTTTTTAAAGTCCGAACAATGCTAATAATTTCCTCGTGAGATGGGTGCATCAGAAACAAAGAATATTTATTATAATTTCCCTGTGGTGTTGTGTCTTCTGGCTCTCCTATATTCTTTGTAGCTTCACACTGATCTACCCCCCTATCTTTGGCAAGAGCATTGAAATCTTCCGCTTCCAGCTTATTATCACTAGCAGGTCAGTATCGTGTCATACTTAGGAACAACCTTATTTCACAAACGAGACTGAATGCAATCAAACAGGAAGTTGAACGTGAAATTACTAACATAGCAGATATGGAAAATAACGAGATGCGGTTTGATGTTAGGGACCTGCAACCTGTACTTACTGATGAAGAAGAATATATTGCAGATATGCAGGAAAATGAGAAACTCATTAACAAATTGTCCACATAAATGAGACTATTTTAGTTTTTTTTTTAGTTTAGGTTTAGCGACAGCTACTTATGAAGACAACTTTATTCTCGAAATACGTATCTAGCGCATAACTCTTTCTTATTATTTTGTGGTTTTTGGGGTGATTCTGTTTTAGTATTTGTTGTATGTGCAGAATCTATCATTAGCAAAATTAAAAGCTATATATATATATATATATATATATATATATATATATATATATATATATATATATATAACTTTTGCAGATGACACAGTGCTGTTGTATTCGCACGATTCCCAGGATTCATTGAAAAAAATAGTCAATGATAACTTGGATACATATTACTGTGGTTACTAATTAATAACTTGAAAATAAAATTAAGATAAAACAGTGTACAGGTGTCCCATTTTGGTTGCAATTTCTGGTTATCTGTGATTAGTAAAGAGAGAACCTTGCGGTTTGGCAGAACCCGAGCTACATTTTTGGGAAACAAAAGATCCCGCAAACAAATATATCATCGCCCTCTTAGGTTTCGAGCTACAAGGATTAAAAATATTGCATTTTCAGGTACCCCTTGTATTTCAGTTGTCTGACAACTTGTCAAAAAGGTAAAAATGAATTCTTTTAGAAATTTTTACGTAGAATCTAGTGGCGTTGTTAGTTTTTTCCTAAATATTACTGTTTTTGAAACATTGATCAATGTTTGATTTTTTATATGGGTCACCCTATATATTTTCCAAGAAATTAATTTGCGACTTTTCAAAATAATATTCTGGATACCGATGGCTATTAGCATATACAGTTGTATTTATCATCAGCAATTCGCAACGGAAATTGCTTTATTCACTTTTCACACTCATTTAAGGTCGGAAACTAAAATAAAAACAAACACTTCGAAGGGAAGCCCATTTTGAGCCATTTTCTCGGTTATGTTTATCATCGACAGCTGTCAGTAGAAATTGCTTCATTACCATGAAACATTGCGACTTTTCAAAATAATATATTTAATACCGTCTGCTATTAGCATATACAGTTGTATTTATCATCGGCAATTCGTAACGGAAATTGCTTTATTCACTTTTCATACTCATCTAAGGTTGGAAACTAAAATAAAAACAAACACTTCGAAGGGAAGCCCATTTTGAGCCATTTTCTCGGTTATGTTTATCATCGACAGTTGTCAGTAGAAATTGCTTCATTACCATGAAACATTTCAACTTAAAAAAATATACTGGATACCGTTTGCTATTAGCATATACAGTTGTATTTATCATCGGCAATTCGCCACGGAAATTGCTTCATTCACTTTTCACACTCATTTAAGGTCGGAAACTAAAATAAAAACAAACAGTTTGAAGGGAAGCCCATTTTCAACCATTTTCTCGGTTATGTTTATCATCCACAGTTGTCAGTAGAAATTGCTTCATTACCATGAAACATTTCGACTTAAAAAAATATACTGGATACCGTTTGCTATTAGCATATACAGTTGTATTTATCATCGGCAATTCGCAATGGAAATTGCTTCATTGACTTTACTAAAGTGATTCATTCACCTAACTGTCCGGGAAATTTGGGTCTTTAACGTGCCCAACATTGCATTGGCACGTGACCGATGGCTTTACGCCCCCTGGGAACGTGCAGATTACCTTGCTCAATCATATGACACAACTTCTGTTGATGTTACTGATGTACTTAAAAAGGGAGGAGAGGGGAAATCTGGGATTGAACCCAGTACCCTTGGGTCCAAAGGCCCACGTTTTTTCCCCTGGACCACCATGGCGGAAAATTAACTTTTTACATTTCCGTTTTCCTACTGCTTTCCGCAAAATATGTCAAATATCGATTTATGTAGATGACGCCATATTATAATTCATTTACATTATAAAAACATTTGTTCACCTCTTGATTTCCTTCTATATTTAAAATGACCCTTGGTAATACACATCTGGCAACAGTGCAATCGTCCAGCGTCCACTTCTGCGCTCCGATTCCACCCGAATTGTTTGTTTACTAGTGAGGTGTCTACAACACAGGATTACTGCTTTCTTTTATAAAATATGAATCTCCCAACCACTATTTCAATGCGAAACCAAAACTTTTATTTCACCAAATAAGGACAATAATTATGAAGTACATTAAAATAAAATTGATTAGATTGGGAAAATATAAGCAAAGTCTCACCATCAATTCACTCTCTATTAGCGAATTTTTTAAATAAAAATGAGTTAAAAAACAATTTTAATTAATAGCATTTTGTAATACCTACAATGAATTTAATGTAGAACTAGCTTTACAATCTAGATAGTAAGAAAGTTTCCTTATCCTCATATCAATAGTCCACAATAAATTGAATGTTTTTCAAGTTCTGTTTCACTGTAGGGCATAAGCTCAACTTAAGGGGTGAGAAATCAGTAAATTGAGTACACTCCTTGATGAGGAAATAATCTAGAGTTAGTGATCACAAAATGCTGGGCAAACATTAGTCATGTATTTTCTTAGCACACTTCTAACAATTTAATTCAATATTTGTACGATTGTTAATGACAGCTCTGTTATTCAGAAGAAACATATAGCACATACCTACCATGTGTTGAAAATAAACAAAGAATTTAAGTAGGTACTTACTTCTGAAATGTACTGAAATCTAAATTATCATTTGTAGGAGGTGGACTAGAAAATGAAATAAGATCTGGTGAATCTATCTGACTGGGGCAACTCATTTTTCTTTGTGAAGATGGCGGTGGTGCGATCAAAGGTTTTGATTGTGCTGCTGCACATGATGTGCCTGGCCTTGGTCGTGATTTGCTATGCTGGCGATCATATCGGGGATGGCCAGAGTCTGTCTCTGTTAGGGATGATGTACGTGAGACTGTAAATAGATTAAATAATTTATTTTTAATTTGCACTATTGGGCTCATTGCTATACCTGAAGCTCCCCTATTTCTTGTAGCATCAGATGTAACAGAATTCAATTCTTGTAGTCGCTTGTTCTTAAACTGTTCTAAGGCTAACGATTCTAAACTAAGAGCTTGGGCACGTTCTAAGTCTTCCTGGTACTTCCTTTCATAATCAGTCATCTCTCGAGCCATCTAAAAATTAAACACTAATACGAAACAACATTATAACAGTTTAAAGTATTTTACTAAGAACAGTCGCACATAATGATGTTAGGATTCCTAATTGATGTTTAAGTAATTAATGTAAGAAAGTTAATATACACAACAATATGTAAAAATACAAGAGTAGAAGTTGTACATACTTTCCTAATTACTTTTGTTAATTAATTCATTAAACTATATGATCCATTAGATGGTTTTTAAATTAAACAAAATTATCAGACATATGTCATATGTCATATTCATCAACAGTCCAACTTAACCTTAAATATATACTGACGTTACCAATGACGTATATGTCATTGGACGTTACAATGTCATCGCTTGTTATCCATATAAAATAATATTCATAAATATCATTATCCCTATTATAAAGCGAACGGCTAAAGCTAGTTCTACATTAAATTCATTGTAGGTATTACAAAATGTTATTAATTAAAATTGTTTTTTAACGAATTTTTATTAAAAAACTACCAAAAGTCAACTTTCTAGGTTTATGAAAATTCGCTACCATAACGCACTTGCTGTGTCTCGAAATTTTTTATTTGTTATTGCTCAACTCTTGCTGAAACGGGTATCGGACATTATTCCGACTGCAACCTCAGGTTTACACATTACACAACCACCGGACACCACATAAATATACCAACTTATTTGTACGTTTACTTTATTCGGAATTTCACCGTTAACTTACTTCTTTATTATATTCCAGTGCAAGTAAAATGAAAATGTGGAATTAATTTTCGTTCTCATTTTTAGCGAATTTACATATAGAAAATCTCGCTTATAAAGAGGTAACGACTTTCGAATTTTCGAAAAATGTTGGAACCCATATCCGTGGTCAGTTTCAGACTTTATTAAATGTTTATATTCTTCAAAAAGAACGTGCCATTTTTTATTTTATTCTTGCATTATACGCTAAGTTTTGGTATTATTTTATAGGGTGTATGTATTTTTGTTACTTTTTTGTAAATATTAATAATATATTTTAGTTAGTTGGGCATTGTAGGTAATAAATACGTTATTTTTATGCTACCTTTGCCATTTATTGCAACAGACAATGAGTTATGACGTTAAATGACATTTAATGTTTTCTCCACAGCCAACCTGCCGCTAAGTGTCGGATTATATGATATTCGTTTCTGTAATAATCTTCAAATATCTAAAAATCTGAAAGATTTACGTATAGGAAATGCTCATTCCAATCGGAAGAGAATTAAAAAGTGCAACGAGTAGTCTTATAAAATACAGGGTGTCTTATTGAAAATAAGTGAGTTATTATATTTTGAACTTAATACATTTGTTCAGTTACTTCAAGACACCGCCTGTATAACTTTTACTGAATTCTACAGACTGCCTTTATTTATAGGTACACTTTGATAATATTGTCCACTTAAGATGTGAGCCATCTAGATTAAAAACTAAGAAAGATAGAACCGATAAGTTTAAGTTTGTTTTAGTGAATTTTCTTAAATGCATGTGGTTCATGAGTTGACTGAGGATGACCTAGATCGCAGACTAAATTTTTCTGAAATAAAGACAGAATTTATTCAATCTCAGCCTAACTTTGTGAATGAAATGCTTTTTTCAGATGAAGCAACATTTCATCTGAATGGTACGGTTAACAGGCACAATTGTCGTTTCTGGTTAACAAAGAACGCTCATTGAATGGAGGAAGTCCATACGCAGTATCCTTAAAAAGTGAATGTGTGGGCTGGTTTGGTCGAAAACAAATTAATTGGACCTTCTTTTATTAGCGGTAATTTCAATGCTGATGGCTACTTTAATTTATTGAGAAACCAAATTGTACCAGCACTTGAGCACTCTTCCCAAATCAAATGAGACCTAAGCATCCAAGCGATAATATTTGATTGCAACAAGATGGAGCTCCACCACACTTTACGAGTAATGTCCGTGATTATTTGGACCAAATATCTCCTGGCGCTGGATCGGACGCAGAGGAGCAATCGAGTGGCCAGTCTATTCTCGAGACCTGTCGCCACTGGACTTCCTTTTGTGGGGTCACTTGAAATGCAGAGCTCTATCCATTTAATAGTTTTCTATTTGTTAGTAGATCTTATGTTAGTGGTGCCATCTATGAGTTATGTTGTTAACTTGAACCATATTGGAGCATTGCAGAACACCGTGTGTACGTCAGGGGCGTAGATCAAGTTTTTTGCTGCTCGTAATTTTTTGAATTAGTGACTAGTTTTTTGTACAATATATACAAATTATAGTGTCTAAGACATTCTATTTGCGAATGCCATAAGTGATTTGTGCTGTGTTGCCATAGTTTTTCATATAAAGGTGCCCAAACATTCGTGTATTAAATTGAATACTGTTGACGATGGTAAGTCTGACCTCACTTTTTAGTCTTTGTTGTGTAATTTTTAGTAAATATTGTTTTAGGCTGCCAAATACGATAGGAAAAGGCCACTTGCACATGCAGAATTATTAGAATTGATCGAATCCGGCCTCTCAGACATTGAAAATTTGGGTGACGATGATGATGACCAAAATGGGTGGGGGGAGCAGTCATAGGAGGAGAGTGAAGATGAAAATTTGGAAAATATCGATATGGATCTAGAAGAGCATATACAAGAGGTGAGAAATGATGTACAACTTATGGAAGTCAGTGGCGGCTCGTCGGATCACGCAGGTGAAGCGCTGCTTCACCTATATTTTTCAGTTAAGCTAAACTTTTAAATTCAAAGTCCACCATAATTTAATTTTTTTTTTCATTCTCCCAAACTTATTTGGTACAATCACATAAAAACGTCTTGTTACGTCGCGCCGCAGTTGATAATGTATTTTTATAGTAATTTATGGTACGATATAATTTACAAGCCCGTCCCTGATCACCGAATTGAATGTATACATGCCGCAGCAACTACTGTAGAGGGTCAAGCAGCTGCGGACTGACTGAGCCAGATTTGTTCGTATAACAATCCTGCGTCTGCTTCGAGACGCTTGCATGAGACGGTTGCCATGGCAACGGCACGCGCACTGGTAGGTTGGGCCACAAAAGTGATGCAGTCTTAGTTTCCGTACGTCGTTTGTTTAGATTGAGTCAGATCGTCAGAGGCGTATTTTTATTTTTACTATGGTGCCGTTAAATGATCTGGTATGTGTCAAATTTACAAACTTTGAAAAGCTGGATTTTTCATGTTACTTTTTGGTAAGTGGAATTGATTTGTTTATTATCACCTCTAAAAGAATAATTTCAAAGCAATAAAATATTAGATATAAAATTTCAAATATTCCTTGTAAAAGTCTACATTTTTGTACAAATGGATTTTTCATTAAAATACTAAAGTGCCAGGAGAACACGTGACCTTGAAAATTAAAACAAAATCTCCTGCTGCGCAGAGGGGCGGGGCTTCGTCTCCCTGAACCCCCTTTGCGGCCGCGCAGATTCTGCTTCACCCACTTCTAAAGTCACGAGCCGCCACTGATGGAAGTAGATGTTACGGAAATGCAGTCGGCCAATAGTGCAGGTGTAAAAATTCCGGCTGTAAAGGCCAGAGTCGTGTAATTTGTGTGAAATGTAACATACATTTATGCTTATCAAAATAGAAGAACTGTTTTATCCGATGTCATATAAAATAAAATATAATATAAATCAAGTAAATTTGTATATTTCGATTGTTGCAGCCGCCATTGGTTCCTTTAAGTCACAATGTATTCAATTGAATACATCATGTAACTCAAAAACCTTCTACTAAAAAAAACCTACACATGCTAAAAACGTTACAAAAATTATACTCTTTCATATTACAAATTATTGGAATTTGCTTTGACGAAAAAAAAAGTCGTGACAGAAAGGGTTAAGTTTATTTTCGGAAAATTTTTGTTCATTGTCAAACAATAAGTTATTTTAATAAAATATGGTATATTGTTTCTATACTATATGGGTTACACCGGTTATCAAATTGATGCCTGCTTGCATTAAAGAGACATATTTGATATTAAGAACAGTTTTATGAAAATTCACTTCCATAACGTACTTGCTGCGTCCAGACTTTTTTGAACAATTGGAGAACGGAAACATATTAGATCATTGACGTATTGTGTCAATTTTATACGAATGAGCTACGAAAGTTGTTCCAGAACATCAGTAACAGGTCAGAGTTTAAATATAATTAAACATAATGTAGGAAAATCGTTTCCAGAGGGAGGTTTAGGTTACGATATAATCGATGGTCACCATATTTCAGAGTACATCCCACTCTACAGCGGAGATGTTCTTAAAAATAGCATTGATCTGTCAGCTAAGTCATTCAGTACATTCGATGTGCTTTCAAAACTAAATCGTAGGAATAAGCAATCGCCAACTATTAATGCCTTAAGACCAAAAAACAAGTCGTATCTCAAAATGTTCTATGAACACATTGGTGATCCTACTCAGTACAAAAGTGAAGAGAATACAAATAGTTCGAGAGCTACTTGTTGTGACATGTCACCACGCAGCTTGACTTCGCAAGATGCTGACTATTGCGATTTTGGAAACGACCAACGTATTGAGTGTCCAAGGTATGTCTCTAACAATTCCTTTTTTAACGAAATAGTTCATGCCTTGTAAGCATATTAAGGTAAACTTGGGATGTACTGCTGTGTCAATATAACCTTTCAATGCAGACAAAAACTACATCTGAAGGCAAAAAAGTATGGTTTGTAACAAGCAAAATAATACGTACTTGCCGAAGATGCTCTGAGCCACTTAAAAAATATCACTTGACAATTAAAGACCTTGCTGAAAAAGGGGGTAACTCCATTTTTTAAGGAAAAGGACCTTTCTATACTAAATTGTGTACAAAAAAATTCTGCATCGTTTGGTGCAAAAACGACGTGAATCCGTGATATACACCACCTTCTAGACCGTTTTATGTACTTATCCCCTAGTATTGCTTGGAGCAAGAATGAGACTTGTCCGGAGTTATCTCCCTTTTGCACCAAGCAATTTTAGTATTCGGTTGACAACAAGACCATACATATTGTTGCGCTATTTTACGCAGGCATACAACACGTGTTTCTATGAAGTGGTGTGTTTGTTAAAATTGAAGGGTTTTAGTGTAAATTTTCTGCGTATAAAAGTAACCATGAGTGATACAAACAAAGTAGAAAGTGAACCTTTTAATGCTGGTTCCTCAGATAACTATGAACCTAGCGAAAAAAGTGAGATTAATAATAGTGATACAGAAAGTGAGGTTACTGCCATTTAGAATCCGAGTACATCCGGAATAAAAAAACGGAAATCAAGAAATCATCTTAACTGGAAAACGAATGTTAGGAAAATAAAGCTGGCATCAGGCATGGTGCATACTAACTATAAAAATCAACCAAAAGCACCTAGAGTCTTCGGAGTAGATTGCCATTGTTAAAAAATGTTTTGGAAAAGTTGATGATGATATGCGGAATGACATTTTATCAAAATTTAATGGTATCTGTAATAAAATTGCACAAGACCCTTATCTGCTTGGTAATTCCTCATACTCCTGTTCGTTCTCGTTCAAAAAATAATCTCGGCAAACCTCACCCTGCTGTATATAAATATAGAATTCGAATTGGAAATATTGTTGTAGATGTTTGTAAAAAGGCATTTTGCGCCATTCATGGCATTTCTAAAAAGCGAGTGGAACTTCTGGTAAAACATTTATCCATTTCAAATGAAATAACGTCACCTAATGAGCGTCGAGGAAAGCATCATAATCGACCGAATGCAATACCAGAAGAAATCGTTGAATAAGTCAATCTTCACATCAACAGTTTCCCAAGACGTGCTTCATACTATAGCAGAAATAAAAACCACAAAACTTGTTACCTGCATCCCGACCTAAACGTTAAAAAATGTATGAGTTATATATCGAAAACTTCTGACCTGACATGATCATATTATTAGAGGAGAGGAAAGAGAAGACAGCAGATTTCAAACCGTAAGTAACTTACGACGTTTATTTCCGATATTTTAAAGCTAATTTTAAGCTTAAATTTGGTAATCCAAGAAATAATACTTGTCAAGCTTGTGATCGGTTTGAAAATGAGCCTAAATCTTAATCACTATCAGATGAGCGTCTCAAGCAAATAAAAACGGAGAAAGAATTGCATCATAGAAAAGCGCAATCATTTTTTGAAGATCTGTCCCAGAAAACTGCGCTTGCTAAGGAAAATAGCAACATTGGGGTACTATCGTTTCATTATCAGCAAAATATCCCCTTGCCAAGAGTTCCATCAGGGGATGCATTTTATTTAAGATAGTTATGGCTTTTCAACTTCTGCATTCACTCTGGGAAAAATGACATTGCTCACTTTTACGTTTACGATGAAACCGAGGGCAGAAAAACTCCCAACGTACCCAGCTTCTTACTACACTATATTGATAATGTTCTTCATAAAGATGTCGATACTTTATACTTATTCTCAAATAACTGTTGTGCTCAAAATAAGAACCATACAATGGTACAGTTTCTTCATACATTAGTACAATCAGGCCGATTAAAAAAATCTCACAGATTTCCAGAGCCGGGGCATGGTTTCCTCCTCTGTGATCGCTGCTTTGGGGTACTTGAGAAATCAATAAGAAAAGTTGAAAGAGTATACGTTCCTCAGGAGTGTATGCAAATAATGGCCAAGTCTTCACGTTCATTTTCTGTTATAAGGGTCACTAAAGATCATATTAATTTTTTTTGTTGAACTCCTAAAGCCTCATTTTAAACGAGTCACAGTGAATAGTAACAGAGAACGATTCAACATAAGCCAGAACAAGGTCTTTGTTTACTGTTCTGACGTCTCTACCATCCAGTGCAGTAAGTCTACTGATATCATGATGTTCGTAAGTTTCGCAATCCAAAAGTCAGCTGTACTGCCCGCATTGGCCGAAGCTTTACAAGCTTATTGTAACAAACTATCTGTCAAGAACGCAAAATATGAAAATGTTATGAAGTTAGCTAATAAATATGTACCTCAGAATGACATCTGGTATTATCAACAGCTAAAAATCAGATTCCAACAATACCCAGGATAGTGAGACCGAAATCACAGACGATGATGCTAATGAATAGCAAAATATTTTTGATGTATTCTGTATTTGTTTATTTCATCGGTATACATTATTTCAGTTTTATTCTCTACTGCTTTAGTTTTTGCTTAGGAAATTCAATAATTTTATGCTACCCTCAAATTTATCCAATAAAGATTATTCAGAACATGAATCATTTTTGTCTTTTGATGTTCTCTACCAAAAAAAAAAAAAAAAATTGGCACAAAAAAGGGATAACTCCAACGGTTTTTATTTTTCTGAATTAAAATTGATAAATATATTGAAATGAACTAGGTGCCTAAAATAGCTAAGTAATTTGATGATACTGTAAAAAAAATGGAAAATGATATTTATCAAATTATAGGAATTAAACGTTTTTTTCAAATTACTCGAAAACTACTTTTCTGAAGTTCTCTCCCTTTTGCAGCAGGGTCTACAATTATGCAGCTGTTATTATTTGGTCCACTATATTCGTCTAAACTAAACGTACCTATGTATGTTCTCATTAATATCAATTTTGTTCAAGCAGTGACAAACTGATTCAGGCGTTTTAAACAAAAATAAGATCTTGTTCAAAACGTATGTAATCTGTGCACTATTGTTTCTCCAAATGTCAAAATAAAACATAAAAAAACATACATTCATCAAGCTGGATTCGATCGCATAACCTTCTGCTTAGGAGGCAACAAATTTCAAATTCAAATTCGAACTTTGTTGCCTCCTAAGCAGAAGGTTATGCGATCGAATCCAGCTTGATGAATCTATGTTTTGCTTAGAAGGCAACGATGCTGTCCCCGGCGCCATCTAAGTATACTTCAACCAACGTTTTATTTGCGTGATACTTTAGATCGGCTTCATTCCCGGGTTATTATATTCAGAGTATACGTAATTTATTACAGCATTAGTAGAACTACCATTGAAATACATACCACGACTGTTTCGGTCTTATATGACGTCTTATGTTTCAGTTTCATCATAAAAAAACTATTTTAGAATCATTTTTATAGAGACTTGGCAACATTTTGTTTACATTTCTAGTATATTATACGACAACATAATATATCTATGCTGCGCTAAAACTGTATTTGAGGCCGTTCATAAAGCTGCAAATATCGCAGACAGCACAGACACATTCTGAGAGTATACCAGGAATGTTTCGAAAGAATATTCAAACATCCCCAGAACATTCTCACAAGGTGCAATATATATCCATAGAACATTCTATGAACATGAGAATGGGACAGATTCTGTCATACTAATAACGTTCTTAGAATGTGATTTATAATATTCTTAAGAGCTTCCAGTATCTTCTGAAAATGTTCCACGAACATTCAATGAATCTTTTCAAAATGTTCATACATATACTTATGGGAACATTGCGCTTTTAAAAAAGATATTCAGGGTGTTTCGCACAAGAAAAGACACAGAGGAGGGGCATATAGGGGAACTTAAAATATGGTAATTTAACGCAACTTACTCCTATACTTAGGTGCATCCCTGAGAAGTTATAGGCTTTCAAATTTCGAAAAAAAATCAATATCTCAGTAATACTTCAACTTAGAAAAACCAAATTTGGTATACATTTTGGGTGTACCAAGAGCATTAATCGTTGGTGAGTAAAGTTCAATTGAAGTATTTCAAAGGGTTGAATAGTGGTAATGCACCCATAACATGTGACAGAATTTCTTAACCTATTGGCGGATCTAAAAAATTATTATTTCATTTTATGGGGAAGTAAATTATAAAACTTTTTTACTCTTGTTATTTTTCAAAAAACTTTTGTCGTTTTCAAGAAAAACCCGAATAACTAAAGACACATATATTATTAGTTATTTAAAATCATCAAAAATTCAATAGATGCCTATGAAATTATCATGTTGAAGAATTTCTATAACATCAATAGCAATTTTTTTATTTCTGTTGTTTGAGTTGTCTGTTTTCTAATAAATTATACTTATTCACAGTTTTTTCCCGATTGTCAAATTTGACTTATACATAAGTTTATTGGTAAATATTTACTTTTTGATGATTCTTAGTAAGATTGATAAAATATGTTTCTTTACGTATTCGTGTTTTTCTTGAAAACAACAAAGTTTTTTTTTAATAACAGGAGTAATAAAGTTTTAGAGTTAAATTCCTCATAAAATAAAATATTTTCTTAAATCCACCAATCTGTTAAAACTTTTTGACATTTTAAGGGTGCATCACCCCTAATCAACCCTGTCAAATGCTTTAATTGAACTCTACTTACTCAATTGCTCTTGGTACATTCAAAACGGGTACTAAACTTGTTTTTTCTAAGTTAAAGTATTACAGAAACATTGATTTTTTTCGAAATTTGAAACCTCACTTTGAAGGCCTATAACTTTTCAGGGGTGCAACTTAATATAGGGGTAACTTGCGTTAAATAACCATATTTTACGTTTACCTACATTCCCCTGCCCTGTATCGGTTCTTATACGAAACACCCTGTATACATTTTTTGAATGATACAGAAATTAAGGAAATGCAATGATATGAAATATTGGATTTCTCTTCAAAATTTACTGATTTTCCACCATTTAACTGGCTTTTTATATATTTTCGTATAAGCAAGCCCAACAGGCTAGAATTTGAACTTCAATCACTCACCCTTGTGTAGCTTACCATATTGTTCCAGTGGCTACACACACACACACCTGTAAACTCAAGTTCAGATACGTGATAAGTCAACAATTCGAGTATTGCACATTTATTCAGATTAAGTATGCACTTATAGCAAATACAAATAAATGTCTGAATAAAATATTAATAAAACAATTAAAATTTGAATAACATAAAAATCAAATAAATAAAGATACAGTCTTGGAGTTGCCAGAAAGTGTATTAGCCAAATATAAAGTTTCTGAGATTAATAATCACGGTTACCCTGAAGTAACTTGAAATTTGGCTAGACTATTGTTCCTACAGGCTTTCAGTGTGGCATTAAAGGAATTGCTTACGCATTAGTACTTACATCTTTATAGAATACAACTAAATTGGACAGAAAATGCCACAAAATCACACTCACTTGCACTTACACAAACCTACAACTGAGAGTCATCGATCAGATCTTTTGACCCTTCCCTTGTATAGTTGCTTTCTGCTCTGCTTCCGCGGACTTGATTTTGACTTCTAAAGCTATTTCAATATCCCAATGCCCACCAACATTGTCACCAACAGCATGGATATTCTGGTTGTAAAGGCATACTTTGGCAAAGTGATTCCGTATCTGATAAATTGCAAGTTTTATTGTACATTCATCTTCCTACCATATGTTCAGGTCCACACTTTCGGCACTTTATAGTGATACTTCTCACAGCATTAATTTATTCCACAGGAGTAATACGCCTGAGATGTTGCTTAGACAAATCTATAGATTTGCAGTATTCTTGCACTTTCCAGTCCATTAGTCTATCCACATCAAACTGGTGGTGGTGGTTTATATATCGTTAAATTATATATTATACAATGTAGGTGTACCTAATTCGTAAGATGATCCAGTCTCAAGCAACATTGGCGGCCATCTTCAGTGTGAACTACAGGAGATGCTTTAAAACTTGTTTCTTTATTGGGTGCGTCTCTGTTCTTGATAACCTCACACCATATTTTAGTTGCTTCTGTACTCTGGATCTATGTTTCTCCGTGTTAACGTCACATTATTATTTTTAATTAATTATGTTAGAATAGAATCTTATACAACGTTGACCACAGACTGTTCATTTTGACATTACTTTTTATTTACGTCTAGCAGCCATCTTGCCATCTTCCCTTGCCGGCGGCATGGACATGCGCTCTATGCCAAAAGAATGGATTGCCTAACTATACAATTTCGGATATGTTTACCATATACAGGTAACAGAATCAAACATGCAAAATAGTTACTATTATAATTCTCACCACTACACCGTAATCATCAGCTATCTTTTTCATTAAATTTTAAAGTTATATAATATTATAAGGACATCTTAAGCACATTCTGGGCGAATACTCGGTATAATAATCTATTCAAATATTCTCAGTATATTGATGAAGAATTTTCTTAGGATGTGATTGAATGAATGTACTCACAAAATTCAAGATTGAAGTTTGAAATTCCATAAATGTTATTAGAACATTCCGAAACAAATATTCTGAAAAAAGAATGTTCTCACATTGCGAGAACATTATGAGAATATCTTGTGCTGTATGGGATAGTGTCTTTTAATAATTCATTGAATCCCCCAGTTAAATAACAATTACTCGGCAAATTTTTAATTTCATGTCGTCTGTCATTTTCCATAATTGCGGCCGAGATTTCACGATTGTTGGTTCGGGTATTATGTTTTATGCCTGGTATATCTTTAGTTTGGGTACCGTCGATGTATAGTTTATACCTGTTGTATGAATGAATCTAAAATAACTTACTAAAGATGCAGATGTTTTCAAATATCCAGTGAAACCAAACTATAATATAACACTGCCGCAGATCTAAAATACAAAGATGATAAATTAATCAAAAACAGATATATAAAAAGACATGTATCAGACAATAAATGGAGAAAATGATTCTTAAATTAATTTTAAGCAGTGTAAATAATGTATACAGATAGACATTACAGTAGTGAAATTTCAAAAGACTTTTTCAAGCTACAATAAGACATTTAGGATGAAATAAAATGTAGCTTGAAATGAATAGAAACTGATAAACAAATAGGTATAATTTTGTTAATGAATAGTTGATACATGTTTTGTTTGTTATATATATATATATATATATATATATATATATATATATATATATATATATATATATATATATATATATATATATATATATATATTAAGTTTGTAACAACCTTTTAAAATGTTTGTAATATTTCTGATACCACTACTTAAAAGTTTGATAAATAAGGTTGTATATAATTAAGTATTTAACATTTTATTTCAACAACACACCACGAGGGCTTACAGTCTAAATACTATCGTATCGTGGGTGTCGACAAGGAGGAAAGAGGCAACTTGTTAATTCTGGACTTGAAGGTTTGGAGGTTCGAGGGAGAAGGAAAAACATGTGCCGGCAAGGAATTCCACAACTTGGAAGTCATCGGGACAAAAGAGCGGGCATAACAAGATGCTCTATCTCTGGTGACCTGGACAGTAAAAAGGTGCATTCGCTCTGTTCCCCTGGTAGATCTGTTGGGGGCAGTAGGTGGAGGAACTATGGAAGAAAGCTCCTCCGAGCAGTGCCCGTGCAGATATCTATAAAATAGAGAGAGGTCACCAACGGCACGTCGGTGGGCAAGAGATGGCAGCCTTTGGGTAAGGGTAGGTCACCGATGAGACGTATAGCTCTCTTCTGAATGAAGTCCAGGATAGCGAGTGTAGAAGCGGCAGCAGCACCCCAGATGTGGGAGCAGTATTCGAGGTTTGGTCTTATTTGTGAAGTATATAAAGTATAGAGATTAGCTGGTGAAAAGTATTTGCGAGCCCGGAAGAGGAAACCTAATTTCTTAGAAATCGCTTCTGCAATTGAGATTTCGATCCACAGAGATGCCAGCAAGTGAAAAGGACTCATTACTTTGAATAACTTGGTTGTTTATTGTGATGGGTATAGGGCTGGTGTATCTCTTATGAGAAAGAAAGCAAGACTGTGATTTAGTGGGGTTGAATGGTACAAGCTTTCTACTTCCCCAATCTAATATTTTTTGAAGATCCACGGAGATAGAACCCTCCATGTGTCTGCGATCCTCATCTAATTGGGCTAAAGAGACAGGCTTAGAATATTGTATATTTGAGTGGAGGGTGCTGTCATCCGCGTAACTGTGAACTGGGTTGGATGCGCTAGAGAGGAGGTAATTGATGTGGAGAAGAAACAAAGTAGGGGCTAAAGCTGAACCTTGAGGAACTCCTGAATTAATTGGATACAGTTTAGAGGAATGGCCATCCACGACAACAGAAATGCTCCGGTTGTCATTTGCTGTCCAGGTACAGAGTTTTGGTGGTAGGCCATAAACCGAAAGTTTATTAAGCAGCGCTGCGTACCAGACCTGGTCGAATGCTTTGGATATGTCTAGAGCGACAATCTGGGATTCACCGTGTAGTTCCGTAGACTTGTTCCAAGAATGGGTCACAAAGGAAAGGAGGTCGGCAGTTGATCTACGCTGACGTAATCCATACTGCCTGTCGTGGATTAGACTGTGTTTTTAAGAAATTTTAGTAATTCGGTGTTTATATACTTTTCCATCACTTTAGAGATGACTGAAAGGAGAGAAATAGGTCTGTAGTTGCTAGGATGCGCTTTCGATCCTTTCTTGGGAACGGGTTGTACTCGAGCAGTTTTCCAGTTACTAGGGAATATGCCTCTATTGTAAGATATCTGAAATAGACGAGTCAGGACAGGAGCAAGTTCTGGTGCGCATTTTTTGAGAACAATTGCTGGGATCTCGTCAAGGCCAGAGGCTTTCCTGGTATTAAGAGAAGAGAGCATATTTCGTACCTTTTTAGTTTTAAAAATGATATCCGTCATTTAATGCGCGACATTGGGGACTGTTGGTGGTTGAACATTTGGAGGTGGGTTGAGAGTAGAATTGCCGGCGAACAACGAGGCAAAAAGTTCAGCCTTGCCCAGGGCGGTAGACACAATTTCATCCCCTGAGACAATAGGTGGGAACGTGCTCTTGCAGAAATTATTCCCAATAGATTTAGCAAGAGTCCAGAAGGGTTTGCTGCCGTTGGAGCTTGAGAGAACTCTGTTTTTAATGTGGTTATTAAACGAGTTTTTTGCCTCAGAAAGAATGCGGACATAGCGGTTTCTTGCGTCGTTAAATGCTTGCCAGTTTTCTTGACTGGGATTGTGTAGAAGCTTTTTGTGAGCTTTGACCTTTCCAAGTCTGGCTTTGTCGCAGGATTTAGAGAACCACGGCTTTTGAGTGGCTGCAGAGGTTTTCTGTGTACGTAGAATAAATAATTCCATGCCAGCTTGGATAATTTCGGTGACGTTTTGTGAGTTATCAGAGGGGTCAGGATGGGAGAAGCAGACAGACGCCCATGGAAATGAGGAGAAGTAATCTGGCATTTCGTCCCAGTTCGCGGAGTTGTAGTGCCAAACGATACGTGTGTTTGATGACTGTGTGACCTCGGGTTGAATTGCGCAGGAAACAGTGACGATGCCGTGGTCTGAGTGACCCAGCGGGGCGGTGACTGATATCTTATAGTAGTCAGGATTTGTAGTAAGGAGGAGATCCAAGGGATTTAAGCTGTGTGTTGGGATGCGAGGAAAGTAAGTAGGTTGCTAAACCATATTGGCTAAAGAATTGCTGACTGCAAAGGCCTTCGATGCTCTTCCTTGTGGATCGGTTTTTGAAGATCCCAGCCATTCCTTATTATGGACATTGAAGTCACCAAGAATAGTGACCTCGGTGGAAGGATATTCAGAAATCAGATTGTCGTTTTTTTCAGAAAGGTAGTCAAAGAGCTGGACAAAGTTGTTGTCAGAAGGTGACCGGTAAATGCAACAGATGAATTTAGTTGCAGCCTTGAGAGAGAGTTTTATTCATAGTATGTCTTTTCTTCCAGCTTCTAAATTGGGTAGTCTGGTGCAGGGTAGATTGCTACGGACGTACGCGCACATGCCTCCATGCAATCTAAAAGAGGTAAGGAGCTCATACCCCGGGAAATAAAGGTGATTAGTGGCTGTTTTGTCACTGATTTGAGTTTCGGCGAGGAAGAGGAGTTGGGGCCTATTAGCCTGGAGGAAATGGTGGAGGGAGTTCAGGTTAGAATTTAGGCCACATATATTCGAGAAGGATATTGTAAATCTCTATGTTGGCGCCCCCTGTACACCCCTCTCCCGGAGATCCGAATGGAGGGGTATTTTGCCTCCGGAATCTTTTGTACAAGGAGCCATCATCATTTTTGCTTATAAGGGAAACCGACTTATACACCAGAACTGGAAACGTCCGTTGGGACTTCACCGGCCCCTTGATGTAAGGGGTGGTACCTCCTCGGGCGTGAAAAAAATCCTTTACTATCACGCAAAGAAAAATTCCACTACCACCTGCTATGGATTGGATTGGATCAATGTCTACCCCTTTAAAAATAAGAATAATAAAGGGACTATCAATTGTCCAATAGTTATGCTTTTACCTACCGATTGTTTTGTTGATGTTTTTAAAATGATCTAAAATATGTCATATTTAAAGTTTTACAAATAGGGTTAAGTAAATTTGACGTTTATACCAAAGACATTCATAAATGTAAATAAACCTCTCAGTTGTTGTGTACATAGACAAAACAACATTTATATGCTCAGAAATGTGAACATTTCTGACAGTTCGTAAAATTTATAGATTGCTTTGCATTCAATATTTTTAAAGGATGTAAAAATAATTAAATCAAAGTTATCTCTCTTCAATTTGGTATATCATAGCGAGAGGATGCCAGTGCAATTTGTCATTGCATAAAAGTGGAAAATTAGTAGAAAAATCGGCCAATTAAAATTTAAGTGTTGGAAAATATAAATTAATCAATAGTGTGTCCCCTATTTGAGCAATAAGCTCATAGGAAGTGCTGCAAGAAAAGATATGCAAATATCAGAATAATAATTGACGCTATAGACAAGTTGTTTGAAGTGGGAATTCCACAAGATAACTGCCGAGCAACGATTGAATTTCAACGACGCCAACGGCCGTTGATAGGAGGAAGGAATTAGGAAGTTCAAAGGTATAAAACTTCTGTAATAGCAAAAAATGCTTTTTTAAATAGAAGTAAATGAAACTTTTAAACTTTGCAAATGAATGTATGAATGGGAATTTATGTCATTGATGTATATAAACCTTTAATCTGTTTGTAGTATTAAAATTTTGATCAAAGATAAAACCGAAATAAAAAGAGCTCAAATAGTAATATAAGAATTTGTTAAATAAGTAGTGGTGTAAATTTGTTAATTTTGTTATTTGTTTACCCTTATAACGTTGGTGGAATAAATCATATATATATATATATATATATATATATATATATATATATATATATATATATATATATATATATATATATATATATATATATATATATATATATAATTTTAAATGCAGTATTATTGTTTGAGAACATGATAAAAATATCTAATTTTTTTATTTGGGCAAGTAAAAGGGGGTTGAATAATTATTGAATTCATTAATTTTAAAATCATAAAAAGGGAACTGACTACATACCCTAGCAGTATGGAAACAATAGTCGAGCCAATATAGACACATCTAAAATTAAAAAACATACATAGAAAGATCAATAATAACAAAAACATAAAATAAAACCCATTTTATTTGCGAACTCATTTTATATATACATAAGATATTTCAGATATTTAGCATAATTAAGATAATTGTCGCCTAAAAGTAGGCAGCTCGAAAAGCTCGATCAAAAATCTTATAATTATAACTATATCAAGTTAATATATAAACATATAAAATTGAAACTGACCCCGGATATGGGTTCTAGTAGTCCTAGTGTGCGATAATTTTAAAGAAATTTGCAAAATTCAGAAATCGCGACCTCCTCATTAGTGAATATTTTTAAACAGATTCTATAATAAGGTTTAAAATGAAGCCAGCGATTTTGCCACTATTGCAAGACGAGACAGAAGCTGCCTTCAAAGTTATACCCATCTTTAAACTGCTAAATCAAAGAAGGAACATGTCCTACAATTGTTACAAAATTTATTTTAGGTTCTACGGAGACGAGCTGGAAAACACAAAACAGTCTGCATTATCGACTTGTTGCTTGAGCACAGCTTCTTCAGTTACACTCAACACGAAGTTATATAGCGTGTCAGAGGTGGAATTTTTTAAAAATGAAGCTAAATGTGAATCTATTAAGAAACCATACCGATCTAGCAAAAGACTAGTTGAAACCCAGCAAATCCTTGGGCGCCTAGGCCCTGACGTGTCGTCATCTAAAGAAAAGGTGAGTAATAAATAATACTATTAACATTCTTTACAATGCTTTCCCCACTGAAAAAACACACATGCACAAAATCACATAAGAGTTTTCCCAATTATCATTTTAATTTTTGAAGTTAAATAAAAATGCTATATAGAAACTTTGATGAAGTTTTCACTTGAGTTTGATTCACATTTTTGAACGCATCAATCATTTTATTTTAAAGCATTTTGTTTACTAAACGTAGTAATTTTTAAAACATATGTCAAGAGGTTACGAGATAATAAACTATCGCTTAGAAAAATTCATAATAAAGTATTTATATGTTTCAGTTGGATTTACTACGAAGACGTCAGCAATATGGTCAGAAAGTCAGTGAAAAAAATAGAATAAAAATAAATGAAATGAAAACATTGCAAACACTTCAGAATTAAAAAGACTCTCCCACGGCTTGTTGTATATTCTGGTGATAACCGGTTTTTGTAGCATTCGATCTGTAGTATAAAATATATTTTATATAGTACATAACTAAATAGAAAAGTGTAGGTATTTAATAGAAGCAAATAAAAAATGTAAGAGTTAAAGATTAGCTCATACATCCGTTGCCTATTATTATTATTATTATTATTATTATTATTATTATTATTATTATTATTATTATTATTATTATTATTATTATTATTATTATTATTATTATTATTATTATTATTATTATTATTATTATTATTATTATTATTATTATTATTATTATTATTATTATTATTATTATTATTATAGGTAAATTACCGATATTCAGAAGTATAGTAATAACAATTTCAATAGGAAAGATGAACTGCTCCTCTTGAGTAGAGTACGGACACTTATGCTGCCAATCACAAAGACTTTACCAACGGATGCGCACAGCAGCAATGCCACACAAGAGTTAACCAATAACAATGCTGCGTGCGCCACCAGATGCAGGATTATCCTTAAATAAGTCTAGTTGGAAGAAACGTATCTTATTTTTTACTACGAATAATTTAATCAAACGTATAAACAAAGCTTTAAGATACAACAAACTACAAATATCTACTACACGGTTTTAGTAATCTTGTGTTTACTGCAGCTGGCGCACAGCGTCTTAAGACTCTATTCAGTCGGAGCTATCAAGACACAGGTACCGTAGAAACTTCTGTTGGAAAAACTTCCACTAACATTATTTATTGAGGACAATTCCATATAGTGCATGCCCAGAAGCTTTAAGATCCAGCCCCACTTAAATTCATTTACTGTATTACAATTTCAATAGGAAAGAAAAAGCTGTCAGCTTGAGTAGAATGGGGATACTTTGCTGCAAAGCATGAAGACGTTTCTCGCGAATACGTGCTGCAGCAATCCTACACAAAAATTAAATAATAAAAATGGGTGCGCCACCAGACCCAGGATCATATTAAAAAATCAACGTTGAGAAGAACGTATATTAACATATTTTTACAGAAAAAAATTCGATCAGACGCATGGCCAAAGCTCTAGTATCTAGCAAGCTTCAAAAGCATCTACTCTACGGACTAAATAATATTGTCTTCATTGTTGCAGAAAAAAAAAACCGTAGCGAGCGCACAGTGTTGATATTCGATTCGGTCATAGCCATACATACCTTAGAAACTCCTGTTGAGAAGAATTTCCACCAACATTGTTTACTGAGGACAATTCCATCTGGTGCATGACCAAAGCTCTAAAACCCAACGACCCCAAATTTTCCATACCGCAAGGACTAAATGATCTTGCTTTTATTGACGCAGAAAAAGGTGAGGCGTACGACGTACAAAGCCTTGGGTGTCAATTCAGTCTGAGCTACTAAGATAGTATTTGGTTAGTAATAGTAGCTAGTAATGTTATAGAAAGCTGTATATAATTAAATAAAAGCTATTAATGCTAACTGATAACCTTTTTATTCTTAACTTAACAGTCCATTCTTGATTCGTACAATGATAATAATAATGATTGACACGGTTGACATCCTGTCAGGATAAGTCATTGTTGCCAACTTAGGACATGTATAACATCCTATCATTTCTAAACTTAAATTTTAAATTGAAATATCAAAAAGTTCATAGTCTTTAAAACGTTCTGGTACTTTACACTGTCTTCTTGGCCTATTCTTGGTTGGTATCTGTTCCAGCCTCTGTGGATTGTTTTCCCTACTTTCTTCTTCCTGCAGCCTAAAACTTTCAGTATCTTCGTATGGTCTTCTTGGTCTGTTCTCTGGTGCTATTCCCTCTGACTCCTTTTGGTTTGATAGAACTGTTTGATTTTCGGGTGTCACTATATCCTTTTTGTTGTGATGACTATTGTTTGTAACTACAATTCTCTCTTGTTGTATGTCTGCCCTCCTTAATTCAGGCGTAGAATATTCAATACTTTTATGAGGTTTGATATGTATTCTGTCTCTGTGGTATTTGCTACCATTTACTTCTACTTCGTAATGTCTTCCATTAAATTTATCACTCACTTTCTCTGTATACCACAGCTTCTCTGTATCCGGTTTCATTTGTACATATACTTTCTGACCTATATCAAGCTCGGGTAGTTGTTTTGTCGATTTGTCATAGAATTTTTTGTTATGTTGCTTTTGATGTTCCAAAATTTTTGACATATTGTCAGGCATTACTGGAATATAATTTTCTGTCTTTGATGGGATTGTCGTTCTTGTAAATCTTCCCATTAACCTTTGGACTGGGCTGTATCCTATCTTATTGGGAGTATTTCTCCAGTGGAGCAGAGCAAGCCAGACGTCTTCACCACATTCCTCTGCCTTCTTGATTAGTCGTTTTGCAATTTTTACAGCGGATTCTGCCTTCCCGTTTCCTTTGTGATGGTAAGGAGCACTCACAGTATGTTTAAATTGGTATTTATTCGCAAATTCTTGCATTGATTTGTTTACAAAATTTGTGCCATTATCAGAGCAAACTATTTCAGGTATTCCATAACGTCCAAAGTTTTTCTTTAAGGCCGTAATGACAGATTTTGGTGTTAAATCTTTTAAAGTGCTAATCTCAAAATAATCTGAATAATGATCTACCATAACCAGAAATTTTTGCTGCTTGCTTTTATAGTTAGCAAAAAATACATCTAATGATATTATTTGCCATGGATAATCAGGAATCTTATGAGATAGCATCGGCAAGTTTTGCTGAGACTGACTGTATTTGGCACATACTGAGCAGTTTTGAATCCTATTTATAATATCGTTTATCATACCTGGCCAAAAGATATTTTGTTTCGCTAGATTCACAGAATACTCAGTACCATTATGACTCAAATGGACCCTGCTAATCATATCTTCTCTCAGATTATATGGTATCAAAATTCTGTCATCCTTGTATATCAGGCCGTTTTGTGTCGTCAGTTCATTACGATATTTGAAATATATTTTCACTTGATCAGGTGTATCACGGATATACTTAGGCCAACCATCGTTTATGTATTCTATTAGCTTTTGCAATGCATGATCCGTTTTAGTTTCCTGTTTTATTGTATTAAATCTATCATAAGTCATATCTATTTCACTATTTAATAAAATTTCACTAATAGACTTGAGAACGTTTTCTTCCCTATTAATCTCATACACGTGAAATTTACCTATTTCACTCCCAAAATCTTTATCTTCTAAGTTTGCTTGTTGTCTCGAGAAAAAATCAGCTACAATATTGTCTTTTCCTGACACAAACTGAACATTTAAGTTATATCTCTGAAGTATCATGAGCATTAACTGTAAACGTTTTGGAGCTTGCAAAAGGGGTTTTTGAAAGATTTTTATAAGTGGCTTATGATCAGTTTTAACGGTAACGTTAGGATTTCCAACAACAAACTGCTCAAATTTTGTGCATGCGAACACTATACTTAGAAGTTCCTTTTCACACATGGCATAATTTTTTTCTGCCTTTGTTAATGCTCTGGAGGCAAACGCTATTACTTTATTATTTTGATAAATCGCTGTCCCCAGCCCAACTGAACTTGAATCACATTCTATTGTTATAGGCTTGTTAATATCGTAATACTTTAGAGTTGGAATATTTTCTATCATCGATTTGAGTTTAAAAAACTGTTGCTTCTCTGGTTCACCCCACCTCCAAGGGGTTTTATCGTGCGTCAACTCTCTTAGAACATAACTTTCTGTGCTAAGATTATTTAAAAACCTTCCCAAATAAGTACAAAGTCCCAGAAACGATTGCAGCTGCTGTTTATTAACAGGCTCTTGCATATTTTTTATTGCTGTAACTTTTGAAAAATCCGGCTTTAATCCCTCATCCGTCAAAATAAATCCATAGAATTTAACTGAATTTTTACACACGTTAAGCTTTGATTTATTAAGCTTACAATTTAATTGCCTAAACCTTTTTAATAACGCTTCCAGGTTGTTATTATGATCAATTAAGGCTGTTGCTTTATCATCACCTGAGTCATAGATAAGGATATCATCAGCCATAATTTCAATGCCTCTCAAACCGTGAGTTATTTCCCTCAATTTCATCTGGAAAATTTCTGGACTAGATGATAAGCCAAATGGAAGTCTTAGCCACCTATAACGTCCGAATGGGGTCCAAAAACATGTCATTTTACTACTTTCCTCCGTTAACTTTAAATGCCAGAAACCCTTTCTCGTATCAACTGTTGAAAATATTTTTGCTTTACCTAGGTCAGGTAATATTTCGTCAATAGTTGTAAACTGATAATTTGGGCGTTTTAAAGCCTTGTTTAAAGGTATGGGATCCAAGCAAATTACTCACCCAATCAGTATGTTGCACTTCTTTAGCTATGATATCTGCTTCCTGTAATTTATCTAATTCTTCTTGAAGTTTGTGCCTTAAACAAATAGGAACCCTTCTTGCTCGTTGTTAAACCGGTTTAACAGATTTATCTACATCCAAAACAACCTCTTCTGCCAATAAACCATAGCCAGTAAATACATCCTCATACTGTTTGATGATATTATGCGCTGCTTCATAATACATTTCTAATTGCTTTGGTACCTCTGCATTGTTAATTGAATTGCAATATTTTATCAAGCCTAAAACAGAACATACCCTTGCAGACAAAAGTGGTCCGTGTTCAACATCAACCACCTGAAACTTTATTTTGTGCTTCTTATTGTTGTACATGCAATGCAACTTTATTTGACCTTTTACTGGAATATTTGAGCCACCAAAATTTTTTAAGCTTTGGCTGGATACCTCTAGCTGCAATTTGTTTGGAGTACACATCTTTCTTAAATAATTATAACCTATGACACAAACATCTGCCCCTGTATCTAAGTCACATATAGCTTTTTTCCATACTCCTCCAAACTGGAATGTTAATTCGGCCTGAATCTTACCACCCACTTTAGTATTATCTATAATTTTGCAAATTGTACTGTCTGAGGTTGAGTCTGATTCACCTTGGTCACTTGCTTGAACTTCTTTAACCTTTGCTTTATTTCTTGAATTTTCATACTTTTTATTTTGCCTTGCATTCTCATTTATCTTCTTATAGCAACATATTTCAAAGTGTCCTACCTTTCTGCACACTTTACATTGATATTTATAGGCTGGGCAAATGCCGGTTTGAAATATGTGCTGTTTGGCACAAAACTTGCAGGTATTTTCTTTTCGTCTTTCAACTTTATGGACCTCTTGTGTTTTCTCAACTTTCATTTGCTTAAAACGGTCTTCAGTGATTTCTGCTATTTTACAGGTATTAATGAGTTCATCTAAACTTAATTTATCAGGGTTCGTTTTTAAAAACTGTCTCTTCAATTCATTATCTTTTATTCCAAATGCTATACGGTCCCGAAGCATGGTAGTTTTTATGTCTTCCTGTTTAATATAATCAAATTGACACTTGTCTAGAATTTTCTTTGTTCTCACTAGATATTGTTCAAAAGTTTCATTGTCCAACTATATACAATTATGAAATTGCCAGCGTTCATACAATAAATTTCGTTTTGACAACAATTTTGTACTTATCTTTTCCAGAACTAATTCTGGGGTGCTTTTATCTTCTTCTGTTAGGTCAAAATTGTTAAATTTTACCTTGGCTGTATCACCCACAATAGTTAACAGTATGTTAACTTTTTGTTCGTTTTTTTCTTGAGACCATTTATCAATGCCTGTTGCTTTTTGATATATTTCCCAGTTTGACTTGAAAAGATTGAAGTTCTCATATGTATCTCAATTCAGTCGGAGTTACCATAATGTAGACCACATACATTTCCTGGGGTGTTAAAGTCACTAGCCTTTTTACACTACTGAGCCATGCAGTCGCATAGCAAGTGTTCTGTTGTTTCTGCTGCAGTGTCTGCAGTTTTCACTGTCCGCCTTACCCCTCTTCATAAGGCGATATCTTACTGCGGAGTGCCCTGTGAAAAGTCCAGCGATTATTTTCAAGTCTTGTTCAACTCAAGAAAGAGCTCAGCGTTCTCTGTTGCTATAGGGATAAACCAGTTGCCTAAAATCTGGCGTTTCCTTCCAGCATGACAGCATTTGGTTCCTCTCCCAAATACCATGTTAGTTTCTTACATGTCAAATAAAATGGTTTTCTCCTGGTCAAGCGTCTGTTCGATGCCAAAAACTCATAATCAGAAAGTGTACTGGTTAGCAGATGAGCGAACTGAGTGTGCAAATATCCCAGAAATGCAGCCTGTTACCGCCACTTTAAATGTCGCAAAACTAACTTTAAAGAACACACAAAAATTGGAAAGCCTCTGAACCTGATGGCATTTACAATTTTTGATACTTTAATCTCACACACGAGATTTGTACTCAATTGTTCAACAAGTCGCACAAGGCAGATGACTCTGAAAACTAATAGTAAATTACATGCCTACTGACGCTATACGAAATCTATATATCTGTCATCGCTGAAAAGATATATAAATATTTCAACCTAGTAGTGCAAAATGGATGTCCTAAGGGCATACGTAGCTGCAGAGCGCTGCTGATTATAGACACTTCGATCGCTCAACAAGTTAACCACAGACAGCGGAACATATCAACAGGAAAGGTGGGCTATAAAAAAAACCTTCGACTTTGTGCCGCATACATGGGTAATTATGGTCTTGCATTGTTATAAAATGCACTCAGCCATTGAACAAATGCTGCGCAAACAAACGACCATCAGTAGAAAATGGTGGTATGTGCAGCAATACAAGAAAAATAAATTCATATAGCAGAGATAGTCTCAGTCCAGTATGTTGTGCCTCGCTCTTAACTCATTTAGACGCATGCTTGGAAATCTGGGTCTGTCATATGCCATTCAGAAGACACCACAAATCCAAATCACATACCAGTTGTATATGGATGATAGAAGCGAAATCCTCACAATAAAACCGCTCCATGTATAACATTCGCCCATCAAGCGTGCAAGTTCACATAATATGCTCTACACTGTTTAGTGGAGGGGTGTAGAAAAAACCTTTGTGGCCAAAGAAGTTGCTTTTAGCTTATTCATTGACACAGGGGGTGCCTTTTGACAATATCTCATAACAATCCATTAAACGGCCCCTGAAAAGCGGTGTTATCACAGCTACTTCAAATGAAGCCAACGCAACAGTGACTTTGGCAAAAGGATGTACTCAGGGAAGAGTGGTATCACCTCTGTTGTGGTCGCCCATTGTTGATAAATTTATGACTACATTGGGCGGAGCAGAATTTATTGTCCAAGAATACGCAGATGATATTGTCAAAACAGAAAAGCGCAGGCTTGCTGCTGTAATATCCAGCCCTAAATATAGTAAGCAACTGGTGTGAGGCGGGGGAGCTTAACGTCAATCCTCATACGACAGTTCTTGTCCCATTCAAGAAGAGAGGAAATTGAATTTAAAAGCTCCCACTTTAAATGGAGCACACACACAATTTTCTAGTTAAGCTAAATATATAGGGATGTTCTTTGACAAAAAACTGAACTTGAACACAGACTTGGAAGAACTCTTACTAGAGCCAGAATGGCAAACTAGACTTTCCGTGGACGCGTAGGAAATACATGTGGGCTGATTTACAGGATCGCTTATAGGATATAACAAACTATGGTTAAACCCATGGTCACATATGCATCTATAGTATGTTGGGAAAAAACGGCATCAACACAAAGAAAATTGCAAAAGTTGCAGAGGCCTATCTGTCTTGGAATAATGTGCGTTATGGCTACAATAGAAACAATGCAGGAATGTTTGCTATAAATCTCTGTCTACAGGACTGCATACAAAGGAGACTCATAAATGGAGGGATCTACAGGCTTTCAAAGAGTCATGCAGACTAAAGACTCTGAAATCTTTCAAAACCTAGTCTAAACAGACCTGAGACTGCAAACAAGTCTTGAGGCAACTGAAAACGAGCAACAAAGTAACTTTGAGGTGGGCACTCCCCATTAAGGTATCATCTTATGAAGGTGGGCAAGGTGAATAGAGAAAACTGCAGTTACTGCACTGAAGCAGCAGAAACAACAGAACATTTGCTGTGTGATTGCATGGCTCAGTTTTGCAACAACCACAAATGATTTGGAAGGGTGACTTTAACACTCCAGGAAATAGGTAAAATATGCCCTAAAAGATCGTAGACTACATAAAATGTCTGAACTTTTTGGAAAACTCTTTAAAAAAAAGAGTCCTGCACAAAAGACGCATCGGCGTCGCAGCGACGAGAGGACAAAGTCCTATACGACTTATTAAACAACCTACAAAACAAATCTACAACAAAATTGCTGCTGTCAACATCTAGGCTCTACCAGTTTACTATCTACGGCACTGTATTTTGGTCGGACACTTACCTTGATTCCTTTGATGGAAAAATTAGAATCATTCTCACCAGACATCAATTGCATCATCCCCAAAGTCTAATGGGAAGGCTTTACCTACAACGAAACATAAAAGAAGAGGTTTCTTTAATATGCAAAATTTATGTAAAGATCAAAAAAAAAACGTAAGGAAGTAGTTTCTGACACGAGCTGATACATCCTACAAAATAGTGTTAAGATTTGAAATATATGAACTTACGACTGGCGGATAATCTACAGATCCGTGCAAAGACAGCAGCAGAAATAATTCAGTAGCGGAAAAGTAAAGAGCTACAAGGTCGCTTTGCGGGCAGACTGATGTCCGGGAAGATAGATCGCTGGAGGTCTACAGAGTGGCTTGGTACATTCGGATTATTCGCAGAGTTGAAGGGTTTTGTATTTTTGATAAAATAACAGGTCGTGAGAACTAGAGCCTTTAAGAAACTTATTGTCACATCCGTCTCTATGAGAATTAAGTTTATGAACTCTGTTACTTCTATGGTGACGGGCAGCTTGCAAAGTGTGTTGGTAACAGCGAATACTTTGGAATTAAATTTCTTGAAGGAAGCAGAAGTCACAGGTATGGAACAATGCAGAAAGGTCTAAAATCTCTAGGGAAAATATAAATAACCGAGCCGCATACAGGGTGTCACACGTAGACCCTCCATTAGCCATTTTTGGAGTACGGCACACAATTGAATTCTGAAAATTCACGTTTCTCAAAATTTACAGTTCACTGAAAATATTGACGTTAGTATGGGACTTCCGGTTATACCGGAAGTAGACGTCAACTTTCTCGTTTCAAATATAAGATGGTGTTTTTTATTACGGAACAAGATTTCTAGTCAAATTTTATGGTAGGTTTTACTAAAATGTTATGTCATTTTTCTAAACCATTTTCGAGATATTTGACTTTTTTCAAAAATTTCTTAAAAAACATTTTCACACCTGTATCTTTTATTTTTCAACCTGAAAAGTTGAAATTTTCAAGTGCAAATTCTAAAATACCACAAAATATTCGGAATTTACTAAAGCTAGTACAAGTTAGACCGGTCAATCGTGACAACTTTAAAACCTAATAATTCTCTTATTTTAAATAGAACATCCTATATTTTATAACGTTAGTTCATGTACCTTTTATGGTTCTTTTGATTGGTATCAGCATTTCCTATATCTAAGTCTCACCAATTTGAAGCTATTAAACATTATTTGCGATAAGAAATAATTATTAGCCGGTTTAACAGGTTCCCTAGGAGATGCAATTTTTAAACGTCATCTTCCGACATAAGTAAAATATGCGACGACTTTTGAATATAACTTTTATTTGCGAGGAGTATAAGCGAATTATTAACAGAAGATGTCGTGTGGTTGCAAAGACATTTCCACATAAACACAGATCAACTCGTTACATGATCAGAATACTACTAAAAAAATTCTAAGAATGGAGTGTTTCGTCCAAAATTTCATAAGAGTAAAGCATTATTAGGGAACAAAGAGATTTCTGTGTTATCACTTCACAATAAATGTTCGAAATATGCACCGTTCACTTCGAGGCATTTGATGGCTCTTTTAATGATGGTACCCGTGGCTCGAGAAGGGTAATCCTGCTCCATGGCGTTGAAGGCCTCTCATACTCTAGCTATCATATCTTGTTTTGTAAGTAGGTGGTTCCGGGTAAACTTTATTCTTAATGCACGCCTAGATACTAACATCTAGTGGAGTCAAGTCTGCTGAGCGGGCCGGCCAACGATGAGGACCACCGTTAGCTATCCATCTGTCTTCAAATGTTTCCTGGAGTAGGTCGCTTACTATCTGTGACTTGTGTGGTGGAGCTTTATCTTGTTGATACCAAACTTCAGCAGCTTCGGCAACCTTATAAACTGATTAATAATGTGACAATGTTAATTAAGAAATTTTTGAAAAAAGTCTAATATCTCGAAAATGGTTGAGAAAAATGTTAGCAAAACTTAGCATAAAATTTGACGAGTAATGTAGATCCGTAATAAAAAACACCATCATCCATTTGAAATAAGACAGTTGACGTCTACTTCCGGTATAACCGGAAGTCCCATACTATCGTCAATATTTTCAGTGAACTGAAAATTTTGAGAAACCCACGTGCGTGAATTTTCAGAGTTCAATTGTGAGCCGTACTCCAGAAACGGCTAATGAAAGGTCTACGTGGGACACACATATGATACGGTGGTGGTTATAGTAAAATTGGGATTTCAATTAAATTTCCCATGCTTTGCTGTTTCATCCCAACATAATTTTTACATATACCTTCATTGAGGGCTGACTAAAAAATATTTTCTTTCAATAAAACACGGGTAGCTTTTATCTCTTAAAACGCCTAGCTGCTCGGGCGCTGTCTGATTAGAGAAAACAATGGGTATTTTACCAAAAAGACCCAGCAGTGGAGGTCTGTTTGTCTAAAATTTTCTAAGTAATTGAAACAAAAATTTGCAACTTAAAAGAACATAGACAGACGTGGTTGCATACCAATTTTCAAGTCGTTTGATCAAAGAAAAATAAAGTTATTCGAAATGAATAATAAAATAATCCTTGACATCACTTCAGATTCTGTAATGCAATATCTACAATGTTGGCCAAAGACAGATGACGTTATCTGTACTGTTATGCTATTTAAATAAATCGTAGGTAAACATCTAAACAATGGAAGTTTTTACAAAAGGTCAGACATTGAGAGATAAGACAGGGACGCCATCTCGGTGCAGGACCAGGTAGTATGTTGTCACAACTCTAGTTTACACAACATTTTATAGATAGAGCTGTGTAACTAACAATTGTGTAAATTGTCAGCCTTGGACCATTTATTTCCTAATACCGGCGCAAATTTGCATCCAAAAGCGCTAAATATTAACATGCCAATGTATACTAATAAATAAAAAAATTAACGAAAGTGATTCAATTTGTTTAAAAGCAATCTAGAACGACGTTTTATTATGTACAAATATTAACCTTCCCATTCTTCACGTTCACACTATTTAAAATTAAAAGACACACACACACACACACACACACACACACTCACACACACATATATATATATATATATATATATATATATATATATATATATATATATATATATATATATATATATATATATATTCTAGGAGAGCACATACAAGTGGTCACAACTTAGGTGGTCTTAAATATTATGAATGGTGAATACATATTATAAGTGGTGGATATATGTTCTGGTGATATCTTGCAGTAATTTTGATTGTTTAACCATCCAATTTAGCTAATATATTAAGTAAGTTTGTAAGTTATTTTTAGAGGTCACGATACCCGACTGTATAAAATAATAACTTGTTAAAATGTAATACGTGGGTAATTCTGGAGGTAACATAAGCTGTATAGTTTTGCTGTGCCGCATCTTTACCATTATAATTTGTTGATAAAGTATTGTGCGATGTGCTGATGTTGTGTTGTGGTTGTAACTGTCATTATGGTAGTGGTAGTGTTTTTAGAGTTAGAATTTGTAGAATAGTCCTATCTACTGCGGATTGCAATTGGGATTGTATACTTATTCACATTTGTACCAGTTTTTAAATAAATAAATAATATATATATATATATATATATATATATATATATATATATATATATATATATATATCGTATCGATAACTCAAAAAATAATACACCGATTTTGATGAAATTTGGTATGAATTTTAAAAAGATTTCTTCATATGAGCGCGAACTAGAACCCCCAAAACCCATATACGGGGTCAGTTTCAGTTTTTGTCTGTTTACACATATGCAGGCTGACGCATTTCTATGATAAAGCTCAATATATCCGTTATTATACAAGATATGAGAAAAAGTATATACGTTCATTATAAGGTCTCTTGAGGTGTATCTTAAAAACCTATTTTGACAATCACAGGGTGGCAATAAGTCATAGGTGATACACACTTTCTTGTTTTAATAGAACACCGCCTTATGTTATTGCATTTTTGTGTTTTCCATCGAATTATAATGCATGTTTCTAAGAAAAAAATTGACATCGTTCATCGTTTTTGAGTTATTTCAATTGTTTTGCAACTTTTCACGTTTTTGACACATATGTCAAACACATCACAAATTGTGATACGGCGTTTTTATCAATAAATAGCGGAGCCCCATGGAAATTACGCATTCAGAGAGCGTTTCGTTTGTATTACTCGTCAAAAAACTCGAGCTGCCATATACAGGCACTCTCAAATAGTGGCTGAATTTTAAAAGTTTTCGCAGAAATGTTGTTAGTGTTTCTGTAGAAATTATGTTTGTAAGATTTTTGTGATATGTTTGTAATTAATAATAAATGGTTAGTAATTTATTGTAAAAAAAAAGTTGTCGAATTTTTGTGAAAAATATAATTTAGTGTAACATTACTGAAGGCAATTTCTTTAAAAAAAATGGTGATTCTTTGTAAAAGAAATTTTTGCAAATTTTTATATATTTTTTTCAATTTTGGCTCCAAAGCTGTTTATGAATAATTATGTCTTGGCAGGTGTGTAAATAGCTTAAAAAGGTTCGTTGGCCAGGAAAATCGGACCGGTTTTTTTCTGGACCTTTTCAAGTTTATCTTCGGAAAATGTTTGTACTTTTTGGAACAACAAAGCTATTTTAATGAAATATGTACACTGTTAATACTATATAGATTATACTGCCAACCAAATGTCCTTTTAAAACCAAGACATATTTGCCATTAAAAGCATTTTTACGGAAATTCGCTACCATAACGCACTTACTGCGTCCAGACTTTTTCAATTATACTTTTCTTCGTGAGGCGAGGTGGCAACTGCCCCATTTACCCCCTCTTATCTACGCTCTTGCGATTGATTGACAGATAATATATTTATTTCTGGTCGTTCTATGTTAGCGAAAAATCGCTAGGACTTATAAATACGTTAGTGTTGAATTAGATTCCCCAAAGTGTATAAATTATAGCTCATCACAGGTTGCAAGCTTGACTTAGTAAATTAAGTGTTGCTAAATTAACAATTTTTTAGTTTAGAGAGAATTGTGTCATAATTATTGCCGCCGGTTGATTACAAGACATTGATAGACGTACCTAGATACACTGATACTATGTAACATATATCTTAAAAACTGGTTTTTGTTTGTTTTCTCGTAATCATTATAAATGTCTATCTAATTCTATTAACTGAGTAATATTATCCAAATAATACGTATAGCATGCGCTCAAAACCAGTTTGTTCGTAAAGGAAATTTGTATATGGCTTGTAAAAGTGTCTGCTGTCTTGTAATCAGTATTTTTCATTAAAAATAGGTAGGTAGTCACGTTTTCAACTTAACGAGTCAAACTCTATAAAAACAGCCGTAACCCAGCGAACTTTCATAAAAATGTTGCAAAAGTCTTAAAGTCATAAGGGATCTTTTGTATTAAAATTTGCAAAACCGTGTTTTTTTCAAATGTGGGTAATTAAGTTAGTGTGCTGAATACGTTAACATATAACAGATGACATATAACATTTTTTAATATACTACGAGTTCCATATAAATATTTATACGATTTTCTACTTTTGTCCTTTTATACATATAATAATTACAAGCAGTATGTGCCACCAAAACGCTTAATACCATTCTAAAAACTCGACTTACTGAAAGCTCATTTGTTGCATTTACCGGTCACCTTGTGACAACAACTTTATCCAGCTCTTCGACTACCTTTCTGAAAAAACCGACCATCTGATTTCTGAATATCCTTCCTCTGAGGTCACTATTCTTGGTGACTTCAATGTCCATAATAAGGAATGGCTAGGATCTTCAAAAACCGATCCACAAGGAAGAGCAGCGGAGGCCTTTGCAGTCAGCAATTCTTTAGCCAATATGGTTCAGCAACCTACTTCATTTCCTCGCATCCCAACACACAGCTCAAATCCCTTGTTTTGTAAGGGGATCTAGCTTTTTAACTCTTTATAGATAATTCTTGTTCATTTAAATTTGGCACATTTTTTCGTGCTTCATTTAGTTTTTCTAAATTTCTATTTAATTTTTCTTTAGCATTCGTACATATCTAATCGTAAAACGTGATGATTGTTTTACATCTTTTAGAATCATATTGTTCATAAATTGTTGTCTAGGGTCTAATTTATCAAAAGGTCCATATAAGAGGTGAAAATGTGTATAGCCTGTTGTTGAAGGTATTGATTGATTATAGATCAGAAGTGCGGTAGTTACTAGTTCTAAAACAATACAAAGTAAGTGGGGTTGCCATTTGCTACAACTATCATTTGAATCTGAAGATATCAGAAAAATTTATAGTAATGAATAAAAATGTTAATGAAATTAGTTCAATTTGTTTAAAAGTAATCTAGAACTACGTTTTATTATGTATAAATATGAGCCTTCCTATTGTTCACGGTATTTAAAAGCTGTATCCATCTCCTAGTTTAATCTGACAGCACTACCTAGCTATTTGTCCTTTGTTATTCTGCTAACTGACAGGAGTCATGAGGGAAGCATGTACGCTCTCCGCATAACCTTGAATGCGGTCCGGTAATGCTACTACCCCAGAATCTTAGAATAAAAAACAACTACCTATATTCTAGTGTTAGTACAAATAGTAGGTAAATAATAACCCAACTATTAATTTTAACATAACAAATTCTAACATTCAATGAAACAAATAAGAAAGTGTATGTAAACAAAGCTGCGTGAATCAGATTCAGATCTCAATCAATGCATGTAGGTACTGTATTACCAAAGTAAAAGAAAATGATTTCAAGAAGAAATATACCTACCTCAAACTAATACAGTAAGTACTTATAATACCTAGGTACTTATTGTTTCCTTTAATTTTATTTTTTACTCATCATATAGTGTATGGAAAATTTGAAGTAAATGAAACTACACAATATCATATAGTAGTTTAAATTATATATACAGATATGTTCAGTGTAAAGTATTAAAATTTTAATTTCATAATTTTGTAATGCTTATATTTAGTTAATTTTCAAAAACTATGGATACGGAAATAGTAAATAAATGATGAAAAGAGCTTAAGTGTAGCATGCGCGTTAGGGTTGTGAATTTTCGTAAAAATATTTCAAATGGTGATAACACAATTTCCCATTAAACTAGAATCTCCAGTTTTAATACATAGTAAAACCTGTATAAAATCAGCGGGGGTACTACATTTTAAAAATAACACAATGAGATAGATACAGATCACTACAATTTTTAATTTTTTTTTAATGTTATTTTGTTTGCAGAAACTGGTTCAAATGAGTTGGCTAAAACAGATCATCAAAGCGATTAATAAGGATAAATAACTACCACTTTTATAATTTGGCAGGTACATTCCTTTTGTAAATAAAAAATCAATTTTCGGTAAATTTGCAAATTAGCACAAGGGGGTTTGAAAAAATGCTTTCAGAAACATGCTTGAAACCCCTTCCTGATCCAGAAACCACAAGAAAAATTTCTGGCAAACAGTCCCCAAGAAAATTACGGGAGCAGGAGTGAATAGGGGTGCTGGGCGGGGAAGAAGATAAAAAGGAAATGTAAGCGGAAGGTAGAAAAAAAAACAGCTTAGTTGGACGTCTTGTCCGATTTTGCAGCTATACCTTGTTACGGTTAGCGTTTTTTCTTTCGCTATCGTACCATTCTTACTGAGGCAGCATAACATCAAGGGAGGTTTTAATTTTAACATCACCTTAATAATACACAGCAAAAGATCTAGTGGATTAAAATATTAGACGAAATTTTGCTTTCATCTTCAATATCGTAACACCTTGCTGGCCTTTCTCGAATATTCCTCTGATACATTAAATACTTTATAGAGGAAAATATCTGAACATAATATTGTAATTGAAATATATATTTCGTGGAAAATAAGTTTTTAGAGACGCACCACATCGTTGTAAAATAGCAGATAATGTCATTGCCTAATGGCTTCGCCATGGGAATAAGAGTATAATAAGTACCTAAAATAAGGTCGATGTTGAGAGAAAGTGAGAAATTTATTAGACAAGTTGACAGGTCAAGAAATGCCGACAATCAAACCGCTGCTGAAAAGCAATAAAATTGACAGATACTAGTCGCACAAAACCATTGGGAGTGCGAAGCTTCGACTGGAGTCTCTGCAGAAAACGACGCGAACTGCATCTCTCTCACATACACAGAGGGACAAATGGGTAAGTAAAGGACAGAAGAACATCTGGCAGCAAGTGCATGAGGCCTGCTAGCAGACCAGGCTGATTACTTAAGGCAGCGCAAAACATGACTCTCCCTCAGATTGTCGGGGGTCTAGAGATAGACGAACAACTAACTACCTCTGTTTGCCCGCAGACAACAATTGCCGCCAACTACCGCGTTATCTTTTATGTTCGGTGCGTACCTAGTGCACCACAGCTGTGACTAAAAAAAGATAAAGGTAAGATACTTACTCGCAATTAGGCCAATGCTGGCCCTTTTTGCTCATCTAAACTAACCTATCCCCCACCTTAAGCTCAATATCAACGACAGAAGTGATTTGAAAAATCATCCGCTGTCGGCGAATCTCGAACCCTCGTCCCCCGAGTCGGAATTGGGAAGTTTCAGTCGACTTTCCAACACGGCCACAGCGGCGCTACAGCTGTGACTAACTACCGCGCTATCTAAGTTTTTGACTGGTCACCAAATAGACTACAACAGTATCTAAGGGTCGCGTTACCTAAGTTTTTCGATGCATATCAGGCGCGAATGAAATTTGTGCTAATATTGTGTGATTTGTGTAGCCGTTTGGTTAAACTTTTATATCCGCAAAAGCTCATAGGGCTTGAGTGTTCTATATGGGTGAACCGATTGTTGTTGTTGGGTGAATCCTATTATTATTGTTAGTTTGCTGTCACTTTTACCGCCAATCCTTAGTATCAATGTTGGTCTGGATTTCATTCCAGTTTCAAGTTCATGGTTCTTGTAAATTCAAATTAATGATCGAAGACCCCAGGTCTTTTCAATCTAGGTCTACATTCCGGCGGACCTGGTTCCATTTAGGTAGACACCTACCTAAATGCAACATGTAAATCACCTATCTACCTGTTGTTTAAAATTTTGAACAAGATCCACATTAAAATCAATTACATTTTCTCACATTTTTTTAGTGACATTGCTGTTAGGAACTATTTTACTTAAACATTGAATGAAAGGCTTCTCCTCCAGACACCAACATTTATTTTAGATTTCTCTTACTCCCGACGCGTTTCGACACTTCAAGAGGTCATCTTCAGGGGATAAATCTACAAACCTAACAAGAGAGGTCTGTCAGAAAAACATTAGTTTTTCCGGTAGGCAATGGTGCATATCAGAGCACAATGATGACAAGGTTATCTTCACAGAAAAGTCAAAGGTTAAAGTCACAAGTCACACAGTAAAACATCAAACAACAGTCAAGTTAAAATCTAAAAAGCTACAGATACAGTAACAACAGTTAAAATATGCTAAGTTAAACATGCAATTACATTAACAAAACTAAAAGCATCAAAGTAACTGAAAAGCGCCGAAAGTCACAAAAACTGCAAAAGTCTAATATTTGAACATTAGGAAAACAAGTCTATTATGGAAGCAAAAAGCAAAGCCAATGAGCGAAACGGACAGGTTAAACAACACAATAGGCAGGCAAAATCAAGTAAGAAACCCAATGAGAACCGTTAGGGCAAAGAAAACTGTGAAACATTAAGTGAACAAAAACAAAATGAGCCATACTCACTTGAACAATTCTTAAAAATTGAACTCGAAACTATACAGGAAGGTTCAACAGGTCACAACTTCATCCATTGTGCTAGGGGCCCTGCAACACTACATCTACATATTGCCAGAAAATTGTCTTCAAAAACAAAAATCAATGGACAAGATCGGCGATTTTTAACAACCATGATGAGGGGCGGCCATTATGTGAACTTGAAACGGGCAGGATGCACCGGCGCAGGTGCGGAAAGAAGTGTCAGAAGCGAAACATATTAATGACAAAAGAGTAAGGAATGAACGGGGAGCCATAGAGCAGCCATCTTCAAATCATAATGTTCATGATCATGTAGAAAAACCATAGAGTTCAGCAGCACTGTTACACCAATTGGCTATAGAATGAAGGAAAGTTAGTTACATCCGTGTTAGACAGGTTCAAAACATCACTGGCTTGGCACTTGGAATGTTTGAAAATCTCGATTTTCTCTAAGACGAATTGTTCTACGCCAAAACTTGAAGGGTGCAAGATTACAGCATCTGTATTTTTGCTGAAGCAGTGGCAACTCTCCCTCAAATGGCAACCAAAGACTGGCGTGCCATTATTGAGCTAGATTCTACTTCTAGGGTGTTCTGTGACGCTGGTGCCCAAAGATCTTCCGGTTCTTCCTTTGTAGACAGCTTTACAACCGGGGGGTACCACATTTTAAGCGATAAATACCCGACTTCTTCAGGTTTGGGATGCTATCCTTGTTGTGAATGAATAAATTGTTGACGGTGTTCAAAGACTTAAATGAAAACCTGACATTGTCACATTTGAGAACCTTGACAACGGCATTGGAAACAGGACGTTCAGAAATGAAAACAATTTTGCTTGTATGAAATCTCCTGATTAAGTTAACTTTCTTTTAGCTGCAATAATGTAATATAAATTTGTTTAATTGATTACTATGTTTTTACTTGTAAATATCAATAGTGCAAAGGCTGCTGTCTTTCAAAATTTCTGTATTTGATTATCAAATAATTTTCTAAAACCATTGAGTAATAATAGTAACATTATTTTTAACAATTCAAATCAAATATAACTAGTTAACAGTTTGAAATTAGTCAAGAGCATCAGGCTCACATTTGAATAACATCTAGCGACAGTGCAGGCACATCTGATAAATCATGCAAACCTATCTGGCCAGTTAATAAATTGATACTAATTACATTTAGGAAATTGATTTTATTACTAATAATATTTTTCTCTTTTCCTGGTTGTCCACTTACCAATAATTTGGTAACATATGTATAAAAATATTCTTGAAATGATACTGCATGTAAAATCGTCATTATTACCATTGAATAAAGAATGTATATTTGTGTTTTACTTCTGCTTTTGATTTAACATCAATTCCTCAAATTAGTTTCCACAAGTACAGTCTCCGTATTTTGAAGAAAATAATTTTAAATTTATCTAGATACCTTTATTTACGAACTGCTATCGAGAACCAGCGCCTTGTACTGGAAGTCTTACAAATATTACATTCTGGTCAAGACTAACATCACCGTAAGTATTAGTTGATTATTATTTATAACTGACTCAGTGATTCCTTAAATTTGTCTTTACTTAGCCCTTAAGATTAATCCTGTATTTGCTGAGTTCCTTACATAAAAAATTGTGCGGGTTATGTTGTTAATAAACAATAATAAAGTTGAAACTCAGATTGATTGATTTGCTGGGTTATCTCTAAATAATCAAGGTAGGCCTAACATCTTACTACAACTAGTACTACTGCACGCTACGGTCTCCTAAAAATCATTTAGATCAGTTCAACCTCCTTAAAATCCCTTTTACTCGCTCAGAACCCCTATTCACTGTAGGTCCCATAACTTTCTTGGGGGTTGTTCCCAAGAAAATTTTCTTGTTAACACCGTTCTCGTTTATGCATTGAAGGTGGTGTGGATATAAAGAAAGGGAAGAAGAACCCACGCGACGAAGCACCGCACCAACTTTTTTAATGTATGTTTAAATTGTTACCTCATTTGATTTGTTTAGAATATTTTTCTAAAAATGAATTTGAGGTTGCCTTGTAGGTCAGTCTCACATAGAACGCTAAATTATTTTATCATTTTTAAAAAGTAGGGATAAGTGTTGGTAAAGGTCTGGGTGCAGCAAGTACGTTTTGGTAGAGAATTTTCGTAAAAATATTTCAATTGTCCATTAAGCTAGAATCTTCAATCTTGAACCATAGTGAAACCTATATAAACGCAGCGTGGGTACTAAATTATAGAAAAATAACATAATGAGCTTCGCGGATAACAACAAATTTGTTTTTAAAAACCTTCTTTGTCCTTTTAGTGAATTTTCTTAAAATAAAATCACTAATGAGGAGATCCCGACTTTTGAATTTTGAAATTTTTTTATCAAATGAGCGCCAATCAGGCCCCGTAGAACATATATCCGTGGTCAGTTTCGATTTTTATATGTTTATATCTACATATATATATATATATATATATATATATATATATATATATATATATATATATATATATATATATATATATATATATATATATATATATATATATATATATATATATGTGTGTGTGTGTGTGTGTGTGTGTGTGTGTGTGTGTGTGTGTGTGTGTGTGTGTGTGTGTGTGTGTATCACACCGATAACTCAAAAAATAATGCGCCGATTTTGACAAAATTTGGTGAATACCTTCCTTTTGTAAGTGGCTTGGTTAAGTTCGTTAGCCAGAAAAATCTGCCGAGGTTTTCCTGGAAAATTTTGTGTTTTCTTTAGAAAAAAATTCATATCTCCGAAAATAAGTAAGGGCAACCAAATTTGGTACATCGTTTTATATCGCTATAGGTAAACCACCTACCAAAATTTAGCTCTGTAGGTCGAAAGACAAAAAAGTTATGGGCATTTAAAGAAAAATAAATTGGGGTTTTCCTCAAAACGTCAAAGTGACAATTTAAAACGTCAAAATTCGCAACATTTAGGCAAAGAACTTGAATCTAATACGGGCTATGGAAGGAAAATGTCTCAAGAATAATGTTTTACAAACACCGAAGTCTTAGTTTCAACCGTCATTGTCCTTCATTTTACTAAAATATTTCCAGAAAATTCATTTCAAATAGACCCTTTCTCTGATGCTTGGCAGTATCCCTAGCTGTAGATTTTATCGTTTAATGGTATATAATTTTTGTCTAATTTTCGTAAAAAATCAATAAAGCTCAATATATCCGTTATTATACAAGATATGAAAAAATATTGTATACATTAATTATACGGTGTTTTGAGCTACATCTTAAAAAATTATTGCGACAATCACAGGGTGGCCCATAAGTCGTTGGTGATACAAATAATTTTTTTTAGTCGAAAACGCCTTATGTTTTTGCATTTTTTATCGAAATATAATGCATGTTTGTAAGTTAAGAAATTCTGGAGGCAGCAAGTGCGTTATGGTAGCGAATTTTGATTAAATGCTTCATATTTAAAAAGCTCAATTTGCTATTAACCTATAAGGTTGACCAAGAAACGGATTTTTTTGGTTACACTTTAAGTTTACTTTCGGAAATTTTTGTACGTTTTCAAACAATAAAGTTATTTTGATGAAACATGGCACATTGTTTTTACTATATATGTTATACTGGTAATTAAATTTGATACCTGCTTTCTGAAAAAAAAAAACACATATTTGCTATCAAAACATGTTTATGAAAATTCACTACCATAACGCACTTGCTGCGTCTTTTTATTTGCAAAAGCTAGTTCGATTGGGTTGACTAAAACAAAACCACCCAAGCAATTAATAAGGAAAAATACCTGTCATATTGCCTACGACGAAGCAGCCCCCCGGTTCGACTTGTGGCAGGGGTGGGGGGTTGGTGGGTGGCTGCTTCGTCATAGGGATTTTCCTTCCTCCTCGCGTGCATACAACCACCCTCGCTGCATAAACCACAAGGAAAATGTTTTGTTCCTACCCGCCAAGGAAGTTACGGCACCCGGGGGGATAGAGGTGCAGTGCGGGGTAGGCAGGGTTTAAGGGGGATATGGCTTCAAGATGTGAAAAAGACAGCTGTTAAGCCCGTTTAATTCGAATTTTCTGCTCATATTTCCTTTTTACTACCTACCCCGCCGAGCACCCCTACTCACTCCTGGTCCCGTAACTTCCTTGGGGGGTGTGAACAAGAAATTTTTCTTAGGGTTTGTGGATCCAGGAAGAACTCTAGGCAGGTTTCTGAAAACAGGTTTTTGAAAAGCGTTCGGGAGCTAAACTGCAAATTTACCGAAAATTCGCTACCAAAAGGCACTTACTGCGTGCAGATTTTTTTCTTACAAATGCATCATATTTCGATAAAAAATGCAAAAATGCATTAATGAATTTGTTCTACGAAAATTAGCTAAAAAAAATTATACACCGCTACTCACTCCTGGTCCCGTAACTTCCTTAGGGGGTGTGAACAATAAATTTTTGTTGGGGTTTGGGGATCCAGAGGGGGAGGTGCTAGGCAAGTACCTGAAAACAGTTTTTTGAAAAGCGTTTGGGAGCTAAACTGCAAAGTTACCGAAAATTCGCTACCAAAACGCATTTACTGCGTCCAGGTTTTTGTCTTACAAACGCATCATACTTCGATAAAAAATGCAAAAATGCATTAACGAATGTGTTCTACGAAAATTAGTTAAAAATTATAGACAGTTAAACCATAAACTTCACTAAACCTACAGCCAAAGCATCAACTTAACTATAACTAAACTGACAGCCAAAGCATCAGAAAAAGGGTCTATTTGAAATGAATTTACTGTAAATATTTTAGTAAAATGAAGGGCAATGACGGTTGAATCTGAAACTTAAGGGTTTGCAGAACACTCTTCTTGCAACATTTTCTTTTCAAAATCCGTATTTGTTTCACGTTCTTTGCCTAAACATTGCCAATTTTGACGTTTAAAATTGCGAGTTTGACGTTTTGCGGAAAACTCAAAAATTTGTTTCTTTAACTCCCATTAACTTCTTTGCCTTTAAAGCTAGAGACCTAAATTATAATATAGACACGCTCACCAAATTTGGTGGCCCTTACTATGTTATTTCCGGAGATATGAATTTTTTTTAGAAAGAAAACACAAAATTTTCCGGGAAAACCTGGTCCGATTTTCCTGGCTAACGAACTTTTCCAAGCCACTTACATGAGGAAGGTACTTACCAAATTTGATCAAGATTGGTCCATTATTTTTTGAGTGTTAATTTTTTGTTAATTAATCATGTGTTTTTGGGAATTATCTGTGGGGACACCTATAAGTGATGATATAATTTTGGCTCAAACCGCTTTAATTAGAATATCATGTAAATATAATGCTAACATTAAGATTTATTTATTCCGATAATTTAGAAGGTCATTTTCTGTAGATTCATATTAAAAACACTTTAGATGCCTTGACAAACTAGTAGTAAAAATAAATATTTTGTTAATAAAAAAGAAAACAATAAACTTTTTTAAAAATGTGTTGTGATTTGGGTTCTTCAAGTGTGCTCATAGACTTTTACCTGTTTTAATTGAGTCTGCATTGCAGTAGCGACTGTTGCATTCACTAGAAGTTTAATATTTTACTTAACAACCATTTCAGACTGATATACCTAACTACTATTTAGAATTCTGTAATTTACACATTTAAGTGAATCGTACGTGAAATATTATATATTGCAGTAATTTGTATTCAAGAAATGAGGTAAGTAGAAACCTGCTACAAGTTTTAATCCAAAATGTATATTTTTATGATTTATTTTTGAATTACTAAAATCAAATTTTTTCCTGAAGAAGTATATAAAAAGTCTGGACGCAGCAAGTGTGTTATGGTAGTGAATTTTCATCAAAGAGTTTTAATATCAAACATGTCTTTTTTAATGAAACAAAGCATCAAATTTGGCTACTAGTATAACCTACATAGTAAAAATAATATACCATCTTCCATGAAAATAACTTTATTGTTTAAAAAAGTACAACAATTTTCCGAAAATCAATTTAAAATGTTTCCGAAAAAACTGGTCAACGAACCTCTTCAGGTTATTTATTTACTCACCTACCATAAAATAATTATTTGCAGAAAACTTTCCAACGAAACACCCAAAAACAATTTTTAAAATTTGTAAACATTTTTTTCACGTTTTTTGCAATAATTTATTAAACATTTTCTATTAATTGCCAAAATGTCACAAAAATATTACGAGTAATGATTTCTACGAAAACACAACAAAATGTTTGCGAAAACTAACTACTTTTTACAAAAAATTCGTTTAAAGAGTACATAAAATTCAAATTATATTCTTAATCTCTAATTATGATTAAAAAAAATACAAAATATGTCCAAATCTAGAGTCTGTAGGTATAGGGAAATGTTGAATTTGAAAAACTTGAGTTACGACAGTTTCAATTTTTTCAAATTCAGTCACTATTTGAGAGCGCCCTGTATACGGCGTCTCTATTTTGTTGACGAATAATATAAACGAAACCTCTTAAAATGCGACACGTTCACTAGACTCTCCTATCTCTTGGTGAAAATTTCGGGACGCAGCAAGTGCGTTATAGTAGCGAATTTTCATAAGAATTGTACACTATTATTATACGGCATATAAGTAAAGTTAATACTTCTAACTTACACAGGCCTTGATGATCGATTTTAGTGGTCCAAGTATGCGCAAATTTGAAGAATTCTTTCGAAAGTGTTGCCATCGATATATCTCTATTATCAGAAAAATCTTGTGTTCTAACTCCTTTTGAGAAAAATGCAAAAAATCTATTTTCTATGAATATAATCTGTAGATAGTGTAAATCTCTTTAAAAGAACCTTGTATTACAAATTTCATTAAAGTCATACAAAAGATTTCCAGAAGGAAACTTAATTCATATTTAGAAAAGTAATGTATCTGCCAAATTATAACCGTAGCATTTTCCCTTATTAATCGTCAGTATGATTTCTTTTTATTCGACTTAATCAAACCGGTTTTTTCAATATCAACAATAACAAAATGTCTGCTGAAAATTATAATTTCAGGCTCAAAGGTGACAAACTTATTCAGGCGTTTTAAACAAAAATGAGATCTTGTTCAAAACGTATGAAATCTGTGCACTATTGTTTCTTCAAATGTCAAAATAAAACACCAAAAACATACATTCTTTGAGCTTGATTCGATCATGCAACCTTCTGCGTAGAAGACCAGCACGCTTCCACTGACCTATCTGCTAATACGTCAACAAACGTTTTGTTTACATGATACATGACACAGGCTGCATGCCCGGGGTAGTATATAAAAAGTATATGTAACAATTAATTACAGAATTAGTAGAATTGCCATTGAAAGACATTCAAGGATTGTTTCTGTCTTATATGACAGTCTTATGCTTAAGTTTAAAGAGCAACGAAACTATTTTAGAATCATTTTTCTAGACTTGACTTGATTTCGCTACATTTCTACTATACCATGCGACACTTTCAGTCTAAAATCACAGCATAATATATCTATGCTGCGCTAAAACTGTATTTGGGGCCGTTCATAAAGCTACAAATATAGTGTATTTTTATAATTGATTGAATCTCCCCAGTTAAATAACAATCATTTGGGAAATTTTTAATTTCATGTCGTCTGTCATTTTTCATGGTTGTGGCTGAGATTTCACGATCTGTCAGGCATTGCACTTTATCCACTCAGTCGTTTCAACGCATGTCTTTGGGATTTTATTTTTAATTTGTCAAAAAATCTAAATATTGTGTACCAAATTACTTAAAATTCACAACATAGGTTTATTTGCATCATTTCTAGCCACATGTAAAGTCTCATTCCAGTTACTCTGATACTTAAGAAAATATAGCGTTTTCAAAAATTTTTGTGGAAAAAAATGTTCGTTATAGCAGATATACGAACTCGTCCACAGTCTTAATACAGTGAAAATATGTGCCAAAATTCGTTCAAATCAGTTGAGTATTTTTTGAGTTAACGCTTGGATACATATATATATATATATATATATATATATATATATATATATATATATATATATATATATATATATATATATATATATGATATATTAACATATAAAAATTTTAACGGACCTTGGTTTTGGGTTCTAGGGACCCAAATTTGCGCTCATCTGAAGAAACGTTTTCAAAAGCTTTTCATCGTGAACTCTCGAATTTTTCTTAATGAAATTTCGCTAAAAACGCCGTATCATAATTATTGGTGTATGCCAAAAGTTGAAAAATAATTTAAATACCTCAAAAACGATTAACGTTATCAATTTTTTCCCTACAAACATTCATTATAATTCGACGAAAAATGCACAACTGAAATAATACATTAGTCGTTAGCAAAAAACAAAAAGAAGATTTGCATCACCAACGACCTATGGGCCATCCTGTGATTGTCAAGATAATTTTATAAAATGCAACTTAAAACACCCTGTATTGAACGTATGCAATTTTTTCTCGAATTGTGTATAATAACGGATATATTGAGATTTACTGTAGAAATGCGTCACCCTGTATATATGGAAACAGATGAAAACTGACACTAACCCCGGATATGGGTTCTAGAAGGCCTAGTTCGCGCTCATTTAAAGAAATCCTTTCAAAATTTTGATACCATGCATGATCCAGTCTTTGCCTTCGTTCCTTATTAATTTTAATCCTTCCACAATGCCTTCCAAACTTTCAGTTATTTCTTAATAGCCCATATTTTCATCGAAATTGTGAATTTTTATTATTATTATTATATATATATATATATATATATATATATATATATATATATATATATATATATATATATATATATATATATATATACATATAGAACACACCAATAACTAGAAAGTCGGACTAGTTTTCCGGGAAAATTTTGGGTTTTAGTTTGAAAATATTTTGTATCTCTGAAGAGAATCTAGCTAACCACCTAGATTGGTACTTAGGTTTCTATTATTAAAGATACTCCATACAAAAATTTAGCCCTCTAGGTGAAAAACAAACAAACTAATAGACACTTAATACTTTTTTTTTGTGAACCTGGCGGTCAGATTAGCACGCAAAAAGGTTACAAGCAATGGTTTCTAAGGAAACACAACAACATTTCTGCGAGAACTGACTATTTTTGCAAAAAATTCGCTTAGAGAGTACATAACATTCAAATTATATTCCTAATCCGTAAATCAAATTGAAAAAAATAAAATGCAAAAAATATTTCCAATTGTAGAGTTTGTAGGTATAGGGAAATGTTCAGTTTGAAAAACCTTGGTTACGACAGTTTGAATTTTTTTAAATTCAGTCACAATTTCAGACCGCTCTGTATACGGCGTCTGTATTTTTTTGACGAATAATATAAGCGAAAACCTCTCAAAATGAGTCACTTTCACTAGAATCTCCTATCTATTGGTAAAAACGCCGTATCATCATTATTGGTGTGTGTGAAAAGTTGCAAAACAATTGAGAGAACTCAAAAACGATGAACGTTATTAATTTGTTTCCTTACATTCATTATAATTTGTTGAAAAATGCAAAACTGAAATAACATTGTGGGCGTTCGCAAAAAAAAGATTTGTATCACCAACGTCTTGTGGGCCAGCTTGTGATTTTCAACATAATTTTACAAAATGCAGCTCAAGACACCCTGTAATTAGCGTATACCATTTTTTCTCGGATCTTGTATAATAACGGATATATTGAGCTTTACTGTAGAAATGCGTCACCCTGTATATATGTAAGCCGATAAAAACTGAAACTAACCCCGGATATGGGTTCTAGGGGGCGTAGTTTGCGCTTATTTAAAGAAATCTTTTCAAAATCTAAAAGTCGCAGTCTCCTCATAGCGAATTTTTTCGACGAAAATTCGCTAAAAATATCTATAGACTATTAAAACATAAACTCTATAGCTAAAACTACTGGCAAAGCATAAGAGAAAAGCTCTATTTGAAATGAATTTTCCGGAAATATTTTGGTAAAATGAAGGCCAATGACGGTTGAAGCTGAAACTTAAGGGTTAGTAAAACACTATTTTGGCGACATTTTTTTCACATAACCCGTATTCGTTTCAGGTTCTTTGCCTAAAAATGGCGAATTTTGTCGTTTCAAATTGCGACTTTGACATTTTTAAGGGAAAAACCCGATTTGTTTATTTAAATGCTTTTAACTTTTTGTCTTTTAACTTACAGATCTAAATTTTGGTACGTAGTTCACTTTTAATAAAATAAACTAGCTTACCAAATTAGTTGCCCTGACCTTGTTATTTTTGGAAATATAGAAATTTTCCGAAAAAAACGCAAAATTTGAACTAAATCGGTCCCTTATTTTTTGAGTTATCGGTGTGATACACACAAACAAACACACACACACATGCACGCATAAATTGAAACTGGCCCTGGATATGTGTTCTAGGGGGCCTAATTCGCGCTTATTTTTTGAACATTCAAAAGTCGCGTTCTCTTCATTAGTGAATCTTTTTAAAGAAAATTCACCAAAAGGAAATTCTGCGTGTCTTCAAGGCATCATGAACATAACTTTAGTGGCAACAAACGCCGGTTGCTTTTTTAACGTCGGTCTATTTCCACGACTATAATCAATCACCGACGACAGGGAGCAGTTTTATCTTACTACTTTAGATATTTTGCCGAACTGCTTTTTTGTAAGCAGGGTATGGGTCTTTTATGTCCCCAACATTTGTACAGAATATCGACCGCTAAACACTATTCCCAAAGCGACACTAACTATGCCCGTTAACTATGTTTGTAAGTAAATTTTCGTAGAAAAAATTAACCTATGAGGAGATGTGTGTTTATATATATATATATATATATATATATATATATATATATATATATATATATATATATATATATATATATATATATATATATATATATAGCCTCAGGATTGTGCTGTATATTAACATAATGTAATAATATTCTACATACAGACTTGGAGACTACTTCTCTGGCTTCACTGTAGTCTCCAAGTCTGTATGTAGTATGGACAAGTTTCACCAAGTAAGGGCAACAACAATCAATGAATTATTAATATTCTACCAGAACTGTTCAAAAACTCCACCAAATGTAACATACTTCTAATTTTGACATACAAAATTTATTTTGTTTGTACACTGTCACTTTTATATTTTTAATTAGATTTTGATGAATAAAAGATTAAAAGTATGAGATGAAAAACTCTCTAAATGCTCTAAAATTGTTGGGTATGTCATCTGACCAAGACCTACGAATGCGTTTTCTCTAGGTCAAAAAATAGAAAAAAAGAAAAAAACGGATAGTGCCATTTTTTTTCCTTTGTGATCGTTCTTATATGGAAACACCCTGTTACTTTTAGATTTATAACGGCATTCTTTTTATCAAGATCTCAAAAGATAGAAAATGAAGTCTATAGATGCTGTGAAAATTATTTCCTATGCCATTCGATCACGGCCTACTAAAACTATTTTCACATGTCACAGCATTTATAAACTTGTTTCTTCAGCTCTAGATATGTTGTTGACTTTTATAGTTCTTAATAATAGAGATTTTTAATGAAATTTGGTAGGTAACAGTTTTGAAGAATGAAGAATTCAGGGGCGTACGTATTCTTTCCGTAAAACCAACCCTAAACCTTTTTTTATAATTTTTGACGTATGAAAATAGTTTTTAGGTCTTGATCGAATGGTAGGGGAAACAAGTTTTATAGGATCTATAGACTTCTTGATTTTCTATCTTTTGAGGTCTCGATAGAAAGAATTTCGTTATAAATATAAAAGTTATAGGCTGTTTCCATTTAAGAAAGGTCACACAAATAAACTTCTCTGAAATGGTTAATAATTCTTCTTTTTTGGTAAAATTTGGTATGTACGTATTTCAAGGTATGCCAAATGCAGTGACCTACTTAATTCCTTCCTTAAAATGGCTCTAACCCCCCTTTCAATTTTTTGACATAGAAAAAATTCATTAGTAGGCCTTGGTCAGGTGACATTGAGAACAATTTTCTCAGCATGTATTTCCATCTTACATGGGCCACACTATATATATATATATATATATATATATATATATATATATATATATATATATATATATATACATATATATATATATATATATATATATATATATATATATATATACATATATATATATATATATATATATATATATATATATATATATATATATATATATATATATATATATATATATATATATATATGTATAACATTTTTACGATCAGAAAAAAATATTATTTAATTTCCAGTACATTTATAAAAGCAATGTTTTCAAAAGTGTTTTTAATATATTTTATTTACTTATATTCACTTAAATTTTGTTTCCAACAGAAGGATTATTTTAAAATGCTATAATTTTTTTGTTATAATTCTTTTTGCGCGAGTGTTTGGTTTCATTATAGAGGAAAAATCGAGTACATTTCAACGCATTAAAAATTGCACATGATGGCCATAAGAAAAGGTGATTATGGTTGCAGAAAACCCAAATCTTGTAATTAAAATTTTATTGGCCGGACGTTTCTTTTACATAAAAAGTAGCTGTCAAGATGTATTTTTGAAAAAATTTGTGAAACAAAACTGTTATATCCAGTGTAAGAAAATACAATATTTTGTTTTATTCAAAATATCTCAAAAATTGAAACAGCCATAGTTGTTCCCCAAGCAGCAATAAACTATCAACATAATTTCCTAAAACTCTCCCCATTTAACCGTTTCTCTCTCTCCTATAATTTCCGAGAGTGCAATCCTGCCATCACAAATTTTAGCCACATTGTACATATATGTTTGTGTTTTGTTTTCAGATCGAAGTCCCAAAAATGTCAGCAAAAAGCGAGAAATATTCAAGACCCGTAATTCAGATAAATGGTACAAGTTATTGCGAAGAATCTGATGAGCTCTTGCAAAACAAAATTAAAGATGCTGCAATTGCAAAGAGAATAATAACGCCACCTGATGGTGGCTGGGGTTGGATTATCGTAGCAGCCTCCTTTTTGACAAATCTGACTATAGACGGCATACTCTTCTCCTTCGGGATAATTCTCCCTTACATGGCGCATACTTATGATGCATCGCATTTTGAAATATCCATAGCTGGATCACTTATGTCTGGAATATTTCTTATGATTGGACCACTTGCCAGCATTGTTGCCAATTCTTATGGTCTGCGATCTACCGCCATTATAGGAAGTGCCATGGCGACATTTGGAATTGCAATATCCTATTATGCACCTAATGTTGCGACTTTATGTACAACGTATGGAGTTATTGGAGGTAAAATTATTCATTTCACTACGGAGTGACTCCCATAAGATTTACCCTTCCTCTCTCATCTCTCACTCTCTCTTAACTTATTTATTTTGGATTAAGAAAAACATCCTAAGTGAAAAAAAATTAAGGAATTTTGTCTCGAGTTTAATGGAATTAGAAAAATAATTCAGCACCTTGCTTCGAGATACAAATTAAATTATTGTTATTTTATCTATACGTTTAAGTCAATTTTCATATATATATATATATATATATATATATATATATATATATATATATATATATATATATATATATATATATATGTATGTATGTATGTATGTATGTATTTATATGTATGTATACATTTTGCTATGTTATTATAGCTAAACACAAATTAATATAAACTATTATATTATATAAGTAAGACAAACTAACATGCACTACACAAAGACCAAACCGAAATACACTAAATGATCATAAAGTAACTGTAAAGTACGAAAATATAACAATTCTAAATAACATCAGGGTCAAAAAAGGGTGACCTACAATGCATATCATGGGATAAACATGTCATATACCGAAACAACTCCGATAGTCGAACAACAATCTTTGAATTTATTTACTAGGTCAAAACACATCATACCACAGCTAAAGTGAATATTATGTTCTATTATTATTTTTTGTACTTTCAGAATAAAAAGGAATACAAATGAGTATGTCTCTCTTATGCTGCTGGATTATATATACATATATATATATATATATATATATATATATATATATATATATATATATATATATATATATATATATATATATATATATATATATATATATATATATATATATATATATATATATATATATATATATATATATATATATATATATATACAGGGTATTTACGGAAATCGGGAACAATAGCTATCTTCGTTATTATCTGAGCTACGAAATCGGTTAAATAGGCAAAGTTGACCAACTGGAGACGCCGTTTCTGAATACGTCACGGATATCTAGATTGCACAACAACTGTCGAGTCTGTTGATATAACCTCATTTTTTTAAATTGAACGATATGAATATTTTACATTCAATCGATTCAAGGCAAGCCATTTTATACGCACACATGATAGTCTTTCCATCCCTGTTCAATATTCCGAAGATAACTTGATCCCAAACGTTTCCAATTGTAGGTGTTTACGGAAATCGGGATCAATAGCTATATTCGTTATTATTTGAACTACGAGGTAGGTTAAATGGGAAACGTTGACAAACTGTACACGCCGCTTCTGAATACGTCACGGATATCTAGATTGCACAACAACTGTCAAATCTGTTGACATAACCTCATTTTTTTTAAATGGAACGATATGAATATTTTGCGTTTAATCGACCCAGGGCGAGCTACTGTACAAATACACACACATATTTAAAACTGAATTTTATTTCCTAATAACGAATAAATAGTTAGAAATATTGCTTAAAATGCCCGCCGTTATGATTTATGCATAATACTGCTCTCTTCAATATATTAGACAGTATTCTCTAAAGGGTCTGTACAGAAATTCTGTTGACTGCGTTCGTGATTTCTACCTTCAAATCATCCAGACTACCTACTCTTGATGCGTAAACATCGTTCTTTATTGCACCCCATATTTAAAAGTCCAATGGGGTCAAATCGGGTGACTTAGGCGGCCATGCAACTGTACCTCCATGACCAATCCAGGTGTCAAACTGCTGCCTCAGATACAGCTGAATATTTTCGCTCCTATGTGGCGGCGCACCATCATGTCACTAACTCTACTCGAGGCAATATCATCCATTACATTTGGAATTACACTTCTTAATAATTCCAAATATAGGGCAGCTGTTAGTGTTCCTTTATAAAAATAAGGGTCATAGATCATGTCTCTTGTAACAGCACACCAAATATTCGTTGATAACCTTGCTTGAGTTTCAATGGGCATTGTCACATGTGGTGAATTCCTGCTCCAGGCGTGGGTATTCTTTCTGTTAAATTTCTGTTTGTTGGAGAAATTTGACTCGTCGCTCCAGATGATATTTTCCATGAAATTTGAATTATTACTGCAGTTCTCAATTAATCACTGACAAAAATGACATCTTCGTGCAGCATCACCTTCATGTAGGTTTTGCACAGGCTGAATCTTGAAGGCTTTGTATTTGTGTTTCTTGAGAATTTTTAATACTATACTGTAGCAACAATTCAGGGCCTCAGATATTTCCTTCAATGACAAACGACCATTGGACTCGAACATAGCTTTTCATGTGGGGCTTCAAGTAAGAATTGCCCAAGTTGGCCTGCAGTTAAAACTTTGGACTTTTTCGGGGTCTAACCAACCACCTGGCGTTTAAAATATGCGACAGTTTTCGGTAAATTTTTAACATCTACATTTTCTTCTACAGAGAGACAATTTTTGATAATTGAAAACCGACTCTGTAAAGTAGAAGGTCTAATGGAATCGGTCATGTCGGAAAAATATACGAAAAGAATATCACTGCTAATTTTTCTTTTCTTGTACCATTCACAAAATTGCTGGTATTGACGTTCATATCTTCGTTTAGATTTTCTTGGTAGCAGGTCTGCACTTATTTTTGTTGCTTTAAGTAGCACTTCATCGGAATTTATTTTGCTTAAACTGGTCGAAGAAAGCATTTTTAACGAATAGCATTTTATAAGAAACGTGATGAGAAATAAATAATGAAAATGGCTGCCAAAAACACGACAAGCAAGCTTAGTTGACTTGCAAGCTTTGCCTAGAGTAATGCGAATAAAAACTTATCACCACAGATGTTGTGACTGTCAAAAGCAGCATGAAATAGTGGATTTTTATTCTGAAATGTCAAAAATTATGTTTGAATGTCATACATGGCTAAAAAATTATTAATGCTAATTTTGGTTAATATTTAAATAAAATCTAACAAAATTATAATGCCAATGCGTGATATAGTACCTGCTTTAGCAACAATTATTTTTATTTTATCCACACATTTATTTTTATGCTTTATAGAATTATATTCTGATTAGGAATCGGGAAGAAGTTTTCGCGCTCCCTAAAACTTTTTCCCGGCCTCTCATCGAAATGATGACCTTTCGATTCGACAAGCAACCATATAATCATAGTGTCTTTGGTAAGGTACAAAGAAAAACTTTTTTCACACGGGTCTCCCACAGGAATTAATTCTTGCCCATCTTTTGTATGTTGTATTTGCTGGTGACTTGCCGATAAACCCGTGGTCGGTTTATGGATTGTTGTTGCCCTTAGTTGATGAAATTGGTCCATACAACATACAGACGTGGAGACTGTTTCTCTGGCTTTCCTATTGGGTTTCATTTCTGTAAGTGAAGGACGTAGCCAGCGCGTAAGATAACTGGAGCAAGTGGCCCTTCAGAGTTCTATTTGTTCTAGGATCTTCTTCAACGTTTCTGTGCGGGTTTCGCTGCTCAGGCAGATAAAAATGGAATTAATACGAAATCATGACAATTAAAAATCAAGATCTGTTGCTATGTTATGATGTTTTGATCAAAAAACAGTACTGCAAATTAAGTCATAACTTCCACATAGTTTATTCTCTTCGGAAAGATCTTCTCACCGAATGAATTTGGGGCCCATGACTTGACCACAAAGAACATATTTGTATTCCTGTACCCATAAGAAATCACTCCTTATTTATCCCCTATCCCCTGAAGTGATCTTACCCAAAAACAATTAGAAGCATTCCTTTGTCGGGTACTACCCGGATACCAAATTTGAAGATGATACCTCAATTAGTTCGAAAGTTATTGCGCCTATTAACAGACAGGCGTACATTCCGACAGACTGACAGACCAACCGGCCGACAGAATGACAGACAAAACAATTTTCGTTCCACAATCAAATTTTCTATATGTTTTAAGACTTTTTACGCCATTTTAGCAAAAAAAACTTGTGTCAACAATATGCCACCGCCACACATTCAACCTCTAACCTGATTTCAGCACAGACGACCAGATGTTTGATGAAATTAAAAGTTTTCTAATAAACAAACCCTAAAACGTTATATTACTAGTTTTACTAGTTTTAACGAAAAAATGTCAATTTTTACCAAATTACCCCACATTCATCCCCTCTACCCTTCCGCAAAACGATTTAACCCAAAAGCAATCCAAACCGTTCGTTCACCGGGTGCTAACTGTATGCCAAATTTGAAGACGATATCTCGATTCGTTCTAAAGTTATCGTGGCTACAAAAAGACAGACATACATACCGACAGACAAATCATGTTTTATATATGTTTTGATACTTTTTAGTCTCACATTCAAACCTAACCTAACCTAGTACGTTTGAGCGAAGTATTTTTTTTTTAATTTTTGTTGCCGATGCGATACTTTCACACGGTGTGATGATGTGGAAGTTATTCTTTAAAATTCAACATAAAATGAAACAAAAATGACGGATGAAGCTTTTAAAATGTCTACGGGATGTATGCCAATATCTAAGATAAAGATTGAACAAACCTATATTAGTAATAACTATAATAACAGTTAAAACAATAAAATAACTAAACAATAACAGTAATAAAGCAGACTCTAAAATGAAAATATCGACATACATGAATTCATTATCTTACTACAATTTTTTTGAAAAAATATTTATTTTGTTTTACTTATTTAATTAGACATTGTAAAGGCGTCAGCCGTCATTTGTGTTTCATTTTACTCTCAATTGTAAATAATTTTTGATGAAAAAGTCATAACATAGCAACAGATCTTTATTTTTAGTTGCCATGATTTCATATTAATTAAATTTTTAGCTGTGTGAGAATTCCGTCAAGCAGCAAAACCGGTTACAGAAACGTTGAAGAACATCCTAGAACATCTAAAATTCAGAAGGGCCACTTGCCCCAGTTAGTTTACGCGCTGGCTATCTCCTTCAGCAACGAAACCCAACGGTTAAGCCAGAGAAGTAGTATCCAAGTCTGTATGTACCTTGGTCGGTTGATCGCTTGGTTTTATGGGCAGATGACACAAATTCATTAGTGTTTTCTGCTGATATCAAAGAATCCTTGGCAGCGGCGAGTAAGGCCTACTTTGATATATGTAGGTGAGCAGCGCAAATGGTTTGTAACGTTGATAGGTCTTGTTTTATAGAGTTCCCGCCAAGAAATATGTCTGTCATTTAGAGCCATTTGATACGAATCGGCGGTAGATCCGCGCAACCGGTGAATGTCGCGAAGTTTTTGGAAATCTGTCTGGATGCAAAGCTAATTTGGGAAAAACACATGTGTGCTTTTTCGGATAAGCTAAGTTTTTCGTGTTTTCTCTTGCGATCTTTGAGAGGCACTGTTGATGGCGATATCTTGGTGGCTTATTATTATGTTTTACTCTAAAGTGGCCTACTTTTGGCTAATATTTTGGGGTAGTTCCTTGCATGCGAAGGAGGCATGCAAATGTCAGAAAAGGTGTTTGAGGTGCATGGAGGGGGTATGCTCAGATTATCACTGTCGCTCAGTTTTTCAAAAATACATAATTCTTCCACTTCCATGTCTGTACATATACCAATTGGTGTTATTTATTAGGCAGAAAAAACACCAGCTTGTGACCAGTGGTAATTTGCATGAATATAACCTACCGAATGATGGTGAGATACAGGGCAATTTAAATTCGACCCCCACCCTTGGGATATCGGAAACTATAGGAGATACGAGGATAATTAAATTGGGGAAATGCTGCGCATTTATGTACTTTATCTATGGCATTTAGAAATTTTTTACATTCCGGGTAGTTCTGGAGATACCTGAAAAAATTTGAAAACTGAAAATCTTGCTTTTATTTTTTTCTGGTGTTATTTGACAAGTTAGCCCAAAAAAAAAGCCTGGACGCAGCAAGTGCGTTATGGTAGTGAATTTTCATAAACATGTTTTTAATAGCAAATATGTGTGTTTTTTTAAGAAAGCAGGCATCAAATTTGGTACCAGTATAACATATATAGTAAAAACAATGTGCCATGTTTCATCAAAATAACTTTATTGTTTGAAATGTACAAAAATTTTCGAAAGTGAACCTAGTGTTCCCGAAAAAACTCGTTTCTTGGTAAACCTTATACGTTAATAGCAAATTGAGCTAAATTTTTTCAAAATTCAAAAGTCGGGATCTCCTCATTAGTGAATTTTCTTTTAGTGAATTTTCTTTAAGAAAATTCACTAAAAATACACTTTCATTGCTACTTCTTTCAGCTACATCACGGCGTTTTCAGATTTATCATTTGACGTTTCGTCTTTCGGCCACCCTCATCAACTTTATTTTTTCGTATGGGCGCCATATTGGATTTTTACACAGAAAATTTGTGAACTTTATTCCGATTTCACTAATGTGTGTTTTGTTATAGTTTGCTGTTCTCAAACCACAAAATTTTTAATTAAAAATGATTCCGTCTAGTTGACTGTGACTCCATCAGGAGTTGTTTTATACACATTACCGTTAGTAGGTACTTCTCAAACGAGATCATTCCAGGCATATTTTTGTTAGAAATGCCTTGCTCAAATGAAGAAAAAGGATACATGTTGAAACTTTATTACAAGTTTTATAGGAACAGTACGAAAACAGCGCAAATGTATTTTAAATTATTTTCAGAAAGGCAGCAGCCGGATAGAATATTATTTAAAATATTGAATGAAGATTTAGCTCAGTTTGGTGCCTTTGTAAAGCCAAGGCTGAAATATGAGAAAAAAATGGAAGAAGGAACTAGACATAACTTATTGGCAGAGCTAAATTTATTTAACATTAAGGAAAAACTGAAATTGTTTTGGCTTTTTTAAAAATAAATACAAACCCTTCAAAATCTACTTATCAAGTATCCGAAGATTCTGATATGCCACAAACTAGCGTTTGGAGGAAGTTTAAACAAAATGGTATGAAATTTTATAAAATACACATTTCACATAAACTACATCCAGAAGATCCTGAGAGAAGGATGCGATTTCGTAATTGGTTCATAAAAAGGGTTTATTGTCAGGGCTTACTAAGAACAACTAATTGGACTGACGTGACTAATTTTACAAAATGTTTCGTATTCGATAGAAATAATGAGCATATTTGGAGTGAATATAACCCTAGACAATTTAGAGCAGTTATGTCACAAGTTCGTTTTCATCTAAATGTGTGGGCTGGAATGTAAAACGACCAAATACTCGGACCTCACTTTTCCGATGGGATTTTAAATGTTCTCCGTTCTTGCGAACTGAATTTGTGGAATTTGTTGATGCTTTGTCACTTGAAAATTATAATAGGTGTTGGTTTAGACCAAAGATTCTCGCATAGGTGGATAGGAAATTCAGGGCCTGTGAAGTGGCCGGCAAGGTCTCCCGACCTTACGGTTCTAGATACCATTTTGTGGGGCACTTTTAAGAACAGAGTCTATGGGGAGCAAGACTATAACACTATGGAAGAAATTGGAAAAAATATAATTGAACAATTTAGGTCAATTAGAAGAGGGGACATTGTTAAAGACGTCAGAAATTTAAATCGATGTGCTCGTTTATGTACAAGAGGAAGGTAACAATTTTGAGCACTTGTAATGTTTTAGTATTCATTTAGCTGCTTTATTATTCACGTTTGTTTGTAATGTTCTATTGTAACTCCCACTTTAAAGACACTAATATTGTAGGTATGTTTATAAACTAAATTCCAACAAGATGGTATTACTTTTAGTTTAAATAACTGTGGTTTGAAAAAGCAAATTATACAAATTGTTCATCAACGAAATGAGAATAACACCCATAAACTTTGTGTGGGTGTGAAAATTCTTTTCTACAAAAGCACCAAAGTGAGCTAAATGTTCATACAAGATTTTAAATAATGTTCTATCCGGCTGTTGGCTTTCGGGATATAATTCAAAATATATTTGCACTGTTTTCGTACTGCTCCTCTCACTTGTAATAAAGTTTCAACATCTCTTGTTTTTCTTCGTTTGAGAAAGGCATTTCTAACAAAAATATCCGTGAAGTAATCTCGTTTGACAAGTACGTACTAACTGTCATGTATATAAAACAACTTCTGATGGCGTCACGGGCAACTAGACGGAATCATTTTTAATTTAATATCTTGTGATTTGAGAACAGTAGATTATAACAATCAGTGAAATCGGAATAAAACGCACTAATTTTCTGTTTAAAAATCCCATATACCGTCCATAAGAAAAATAGAGTTGATGATGGTGGCCAAAAGATGAAATGTCGGATCTCTGAAAACGCCATTCTGCATCTAGTAAAAAGTGGCAATAAAAATGTATTTTTTTACTTTGAAATAACTTTTCAAATAACGCCAGCGAAGAAAAAAAAACCAAAATCTTTAATTTTCAGTTTTTTTCGGAGATCTCCGGGACTACTAGGAATTTAAAAAATGTCTAAACGTCATATTGTAAGGCACATAAATGCACAACTTTGCTCCAATTTAAGCATCCTCGTATCAACTATAGTTTCCAATATCTCAATGGTGGGGGTGGAATTTGAATTATCCTGTAAATCAACCATACTCGCGCTTGGGGGCGGGTAATAATAATCGTATTATATTGGAGTTGTCTTTTAGTGAATTTTTATTAAAAAAATTCACTAATAGAGAGGTATCGATGGTGAGACTTTGCAAAAATTCTTTCAAATGAGCGCGAATTAGGACCCCTAGAACCCATATCCGGGGTCAGTTTGAATTTTTATATGCTTATATATATATATATATATATATATATATATTTATATATATATATATATATATATATATATATATATATATATATATATATATATATATATATATATATATGTGTATCCGTCTGATAACTCAAAAAATAATTAACCGATTTAGATGAAACTCGGCAAGTGCCTTTCTTTTATTAATGGCTTGGACGAGTTCGTTGGCCAGGAAAATCGGACGGGGTTTTCCGGGAAAATTTTGAGTTTTCTTTAAAAAAAAATTTTTTTTTCCGAAAATTTCGATAAAATTTGGTCTACATATTGCTTTGGGAAATACCTAACTATGTGCCAAAATTCAGCTTTCTAGGGTTACAGAAAATTGAGCTATTCAAATTTGAAACATGTTTAAATCATAAGCATGTGGTTGCTGTTGGTTAGTCAATGCTTTTCTTATTGACTCATGAGATTCATTTGTAAGTTTCCGAGAAATGTCAATAATACTGAATTCACTGATTGTTAATCATTGGAAGCATTTACGATTATATATAACCCTATTGTAATGTATTATCATTTATAACCTTTGTAGTATAATTATTTTTGCCTTACAACTCGCAGCGTTTTTAGTCAATTGTTGTTATTAATAGTGAATAGTTTCCCGAATACACAAACCTTCCATTGACTTCTGCTTCTGCCGCTGTTACAGTCCTTTTATTTAGAGCTAGAGTTGTAACCATTGACTATCTATCTACGAATAGACTGGGCACACAGCCGAATTGTTTGAAGCCAACATTCAAGGGACTCTATGTTTACATCGGTCCTCTGCTCTGATTGGGTGGTGGCTAACGCGTTGCCGCTATGTAATAATTTATCCTTAAATCGCCGAATATGATGACAAGGAAGTCATTGAGGATGACAAATTTATTACTTTTCTGTCACTTAAGACATTACACTTTCATTAGGGCTTATTTATGAATGTAAAGATGTACTAACATATATTTTCCTTGGTTTCTCCCTTCTTTATGTAAATATAACCAGAAAACTCAGCCCATTATTTTAAATCGTTTTCCTGCTGCATGTGAAGTATCTAGATTTTTATTAATCCTCAGTTGTGGCTTGTATTTGTCTGTGAATAGTATGCAAGTATACTGAGAGTTTATTTTTATGTGTTACCTTGATTGGCAATAAAGATTTTGAGTTTTGTTTTGGCAAAATGGTGAAAAGGTGTATTGTTTGTAGAAGATTACCTGGGGATGTGGCAACGGTGTCTCTGTAAGTACCTTGCTGTTTGCTATTTTCAGCGGCGGCACGTCAGTTTGGCACTATTTTTAGGTTTCCATCTATTAAAGAAATGAGAGAAAAATGGTGCGCAGCCTTAAGTATAAAAACGGATACGCTGCCGAAATATTCTTATTTATGTTCGCAGCACTTTAATGAAGACTCTTTTAGTGAATTTTTATTAAAAAAATTCACTAATAGAGAGGTATCGATGGTGAGACTTTGCAAAAATTCTTTCAAATGAGCGCGAATTAGGACCCCTAGAACCCATATCCGGGGTCAGTTTGAATTTTTATATGCTTATATATATATATATATATATATATATATATATATATATATATATATATTTATATATATATATATATATATATATATATATATATATATATATATATATATATATATATATATATATGTATCCCTCTGATAACTCAAAAAATAATTAACCGATTTAGATGAAACTCGGCAAGTGCCTTTCTTTTATTAATGGCTTGGATGAGTTCGTTGGCCAGGAAAATCGGACGGGGTTTTCCGGGAAAATTTTGAGTTTTCTTTCAAAAAAAATTTTTTTTCCGAAAATTTCGATAAAATTTGGTCTACATATTGCTTTGGGAAATACCTAACTATGTGCCAAAATTCAGCTTTCTAGGGTTACAGAAAATTGAGCTATTCAAATTTGAAACATGTTTAAATCATAAGTATGTGGTTGCTGTTGGTTCATTCATCAAACTTCTGCTTCTGCCGCTGTTACAGTCCTTTTATTTAGATCTAGAGTTGTAACCATCATACAAACAGTGTTTTTTAACCACGTGGCTGGGCGACTGACCGAATTCATTCCCAGTTGCTGTTGATTTACTCATATTCTCTTAATATGTTTGGAGATGTGGTGTCTACTTCATTCCAAGTCACTATTAACCGACTATTTATGAAATCAAATAAGTAAATTAAATCGAGTGTCATAAAATATGTAGTGTATTAAGACAAGGGAAAAAGAAATAAAACATATATAACTGTGCACATTTTGATTATATTTTAGGGTGCTTGAGAGAGGTATTGTCACAGCATAATATCTTATTAAAGTTCATTTGTAAATGGGTTTAATTTTTATATGTTTATATATATATATATATATATATATATATATATATATATATATATATATATATATATATATATATATATATATATATATATATATATATATATATATATATATGATAACTCAAAAAATAATTAACCGATTTCGATGAAACTTGGCAAGTGCCTGTCTTTTATTAATGGCTTGGATAAGTTCGTTATCCAGAAAAATCAGACGGGGTTTTCCGGAAAAATTTTGAGTTTTCTTTCGAAAAAATTTTTTTTCTCCGAAAGTAACAAAGCTGTTTCAATGAAATTTACTATATATGTTGCCTCAACCTTACTACGTACCAAAATTCAACTTTCTAAGTTTAGAGAAAATTGAGTTACTCAAATTTTAAATTTTCTTTCGAAAAAAATTTTTTTCTCCGAAAATTACAGTTATTTTAATGAAATTTTGTGGATATCTTGCCTTAGGAAAAACCTTACTACGTATTGAAATTAAACTCTCTAAGTTTATAGAAAATTGAGTTATTTAAATTTGAAGCATTTAATAAAAATTCACTACCATAACGCACTTGCTGCGTCCCGAGTTTTTTTTTATAATGAAATACCAACACGAGCGAAAGGCACATAATCTAACAACTAGTTAAAATCTGTTTTGTTTGAATTTTTATTAGCGGGTGCATTTTACTCCACAAGGGAATTTCTAAGTACATAGTTTTTAGCGAATTTTTAATTAAAAAATTCGCTAATGAGGAGATCTGTGTTTATATATATATATATATATATATATATATATATATATATATATATATATATATATATATATATATATATATATCCGACCTATAACTCAAAAAATAATAGACCAACCTTGATCAAATTTAGTGAGTACCTTCCTTTTGCAAGTGGCTTGGATAAGTTCTGACCAGGTTTTCCCGAGAAATTTATTATTTTCTTTCTAAAAAAAATTCATGTCTCCGGAAATAATAAAGTAAGGGCAACCAATTTGGTACACGTGTTTATATTATAAAGAGTGCACTCTCTACCAAAATTTAGGTCTCCAGCTTTAAAGACAAATAAGTTATGAGTTAAAGAAACAAATTTTGGAGTTTTCCTCAAAACGTCAAACTCGCAATTTTAAACGTCAAAATTGGCAATGTTTAGGCAAAGAACGTGAAATAAATACGGATTTTGAAAAGAAGAGTGATCTGCAAACCCTTAAGTTTCAGATTCAACCATCATTGCCCTTCATTTTACTAAAATATTTACAGAAAATTCATTTCAAATAGACCCTTTCTCTGATGCTTTGGCTGTCGGTTTAGTTACGTTGATGCTTTCGCTGTAGGTTCAGTGAAGTTTATGGTTTAACGGTCCATAATTTTTTTTAGCTAATTTTCGTAGAACAAATTCGTTAATGCATTTTTGCATTTTTTATCGAAATATGATGCGTTTGTAAGAAAAAAATCTGCACGCAGTAATTGCGTTTTGGTAGCGAATTTTCGGTAAATTTTCAATTTAGCTCCCGAACGTTTTTCAAAAAACTGTTTTCAGAAACCTACCTAGGCCCCCCCTCCTGGATCCACAAACCCCAAGAAAAATTTCTTGTTCACACCCCCCAAGGAAGTTACGGGACCAGGAGTGAGTAGGGGTGCTGGGCGGGGTAGGTAGTAAAAAGGAAATATGAGCTGAAAATTCGAATAAAGCGGGCTTGAAAGCTGTCTTTTTCACATCTTGAAGCCATATCCCCCTTAAACCCTGCCTACCCCGCACAGCACCCATATTCCCCCAGGTCACGGAAGTTCCTTGGGGGGTGTAAACATAAAATTTTTCTTGTGGTTTGTGCATCCAGGTGGGGTCCTAGTAATGTTTCTGAAAACAATTTGTTGAAAAGCGTTCGGGAGCTAATCTGCAAATTTACCGAATTTTCATTAACACCTTCAAATTTCAATAACTCAATTTGCTATTAACGTAAGCTTTGTTGGTTAGAAAACCAACATTTAAGTTTATTTTCGGAAATTTTTTGTATATTTTGAAACCATAAGTAATTTTGATAAAATATAGTACATTGTTTCTACTACATAGGCTATACCGGTAATCAGATTGATGCCTGCTCGCATTTGCTATTAAAAACATTTTTATGGAAATTCACTTCCATAACACATTTGCTGCATCTAGACTTTTGAAAAATGTTTATATATTTTCAAACAATAAATTTATGTCGATGAAATATGGTACATTGTTTCTACTATATAGGCAACAAAGTTTGATGCCTGCTTTCATCAAAGACATTTGCTATTAAAAATATTTTAAAGAAAATTCGCTACCATAACGCACTGGCTGCGTCCAGAGATTTTTTAAAATTATGTAGTGTGTATGTTTGTGATGTTGATAGTGTAATTTTCATCATTTTGATCTCTATCTGTTGACTAGTCAGATCAGTTTTCTAGTACTTGATTGATGAATAAAGGTTGATATGATTCTTTTAGAATGCGGTTGTCGATTGCCTGACATCTAATATGTAAATAATATTAATAGTCGTTATTCCCGGAGATTGTTCATTCCTCTAATGACGTTAACTTTGTTCGTGAAACGATCGTCAGGTCTCAAAAATGTGCTGTGATGAATTGAGTTCTCCAAAGTGTACTCATGAGTCCTAGAAGATGTATGCAATAAATAATAGACAATGTATTTTTAGGCATTGGTTTTGGATTCCTCTATATGCCGTCTGTAATATCTGTCGGTATATATTTTGAAAGATGGCGAGCCTTGGCAACAGGAATAGCTATGTGTGGATCTGGTATTGGAGCTCTAATATTCGCACCTCTCATATCGTTTTTAAGTGAACATTTCCACTGGCAAGTTGTTCTGCTATGTCAAGCTGGCGCTGTTGTGCTCTGCATGTTATATGGATCAACTTACAGGTAAATAAACAATATCGTTTACTGTAATTAAAAACAAAGGAGAAACTTCTTATAGTACGGGATCCGGCTGCTAAATTAGTACATTAATAATCTAGATTATCAAGATTTAATTTTTAAGTATTTTTACAACTAGGAGAAGTCACTTTTCATCAGGTGCCAATTAAAAATTACCCGCCAGTATTATTAATTAAAATATAATTAATTTACTTTTAGAGAAACATTTCGTTAACATCTTATGGAAATAAAACCTACACAACTTCACAACAGTGTATTTAAAATATCTGAAACGTCATAGTTGCTGCTGATTGCTTAACCGCTACCTCTACGCAGCCAGGTGTAAATAGGTATAATTTTATTAAAACTTTTCGTTCTTAACGTACACTCATTTCATTTATACCACATTAAAGCTCATTTTTTTCTGTAGTTAATGATATAAATGTGCCTATATAAAATAACCCGCAAATCAAAGTTTCCTACCCTAAAAGATGCTAGGTATGAAAAATAAAGTGACAGAGAATGATCGCGCGACGCTACTTGTTAGACAAGGATGCTCAATGACAGCTGAACGTATTTTTTGAGCTATTGCGCATGCTCCGATAAATAGGGTTCTCAACCAACGATCTAAGTAGTAATAAAAAAATTCTGGACGTAGCAAGTGCGTTATGGTAGTGAATTTTCATTAAAATGTTTTTAATAACAAATATGTGTGTTTTTTTTCAAGAAAGCAGGCATCAAATTTGGTTACCAGTATAACCTATATAGTAAAAACAATGTGCCTTGTTTCATCAAAATAACTTTATTGTGTGAAAATGTACAAAAATTTCCAAAAGTAAACTTAAAGTGTTCCCGAAAAAACACGTTTCTTGGTCAACCTTATAGGTTAATAGCAAATTGAGCTGTTCAAATATGAAACATTTGATCAAAATTCTCTACCATAACGCACTTCCTGCGTCCAGAATTTCTTTTCTTACAAACATGCATTATATTTCGATTGAAAATGCAAAAATGCAATAACATAAGGCGTGTTTGATTTAAAAAAAGGGAAATTTGTATCACCAACGACTTATGGGCCAGCCTGTGATTGTAAAAATATTATTTTAAGATGTAGCTCAAGACACCCTATAATTAATATATACAAAATTTTTTCATATCTTATATAATAACGGATATATTGAGCTTTATTGATTTTTTACGAAAATTCGACAAAAATTATATACCATTAAACGATAAACTCTATAGCTAAGGCTACTGCCAAGCATCAGAGACAGGGTCTATTTGAAATGAATTTTCTGGGAATATTTTAGTAAAATGAAGGACAATGACGATTGAAACTAAGACTTTAGGGTTTGTAAAACATCCTTCTTGAGACATTTTATTTCTATACCCCGTATTAGATTCAAGTTCTTTGCCTAAATGTTGCCAATTTTGACATTTTAAATCGCCACTTTGACGTTTTGAGGAAAACCCCAATTTATTTTTCTTTAAATGCATATAACTTTTTTGTCTTTTGACCTACATAGCTAAATTTTGGTAGGTAACTTACCTATAAGGATGTAAACCTGCTTGCCAAATTTGGTTGCCCTTACTTTGTTAATTCCGGAGATATAAATTTTTTTCTAAAGAAAATACAAAATTTTCCGGGAAAACCTGGGCAGATTTTTCTGGATAACGAACTCATCCAAGCCATTTGCAAAAGGATTTTTTTCACGAAATTTAATCAAAATCGGCTCATTATTTTTTCAGTTATCGGTGTGATACATATATATATATATAATATATATATATATATATATATATATATATATATATATATATATATATATATATATATATATATATATATATATATATATATATATATATATATATATAAATATATATATATATATATATATATATATATATATATATATATATATATATATATATATATATATATATATATATAAACATATAAAAATTGAAACTGACCCCGGATATGTTTTCGGGATCTCCTCATTAGTGAATTTTTTTAAAGAAAATTCACTAAAATGACTGGACTCAGATGCTTATCGGAGCATGCGCAATAGCTCAAAAAATACGTTCAGCTGGCATTGAGCATCCTTGTCTAACAAGTAGCGTCGCGCGATCACTCTCTGTCACTTTGATTTTCATACCTAGCATCTTTTATGGTAGGAAACTTTGATTTGCGGGTTATTTTATATAGGCACCTTTTTATCATTAACTACAGAAAAAAATGAGCTTTAATGTGGTATAAATGAAATCAGTGTACGTTAAGAACGAAAAGTTTTAATAAAATTATACCTATTTACACCTGGCTGCGTAGAGGTAGCGGTTAAGCAATCAGCAGCAACTATGACGTTTCAGATATTTTAAATACACTGTTGTGAAGTTGTGTAGGTTTTATTTCCGTAAGATGTTAACGAAATGTTTCTCTAAAAGTAAATTAATTATATTTTAATTAATAATACTGGCGGTTAATTTTTAATTGGCACCTGATGAAAAGTGACTTCTTCTAGTTGTAAAAATACTTAAAAATTAAATCTTGATAATCTAGATTATTAATGTACTAATTTAGCAGCCGGATCTTAGACTATTATAAATGGTATGCATAAAATTTGCTACAGTGTGTTAAATTAAAATTGTGGCATATATGTAACACATTTTTTTACGATAAATAAGATAATAATAATATATTTATTGGCACCATCGATACATAAAAAATGTGTAGAATACACCAACGTTTAAAACAAACATACACACAGAAATTACAATTCAAAAGAACTATTCAATTCCTATGTCAATTATTAAAAGCAGCTAAAACTTATCAGCTAAAAAACCCCCAAAATTATAAAAGGTCTTTGCGGCCAGAATATTACTTAGTGTTTTTTCATCTTTTATCTGCACCGTCAGTTTATTGTATACGTTTAAGGACTGCACCACGGCACTATTGTAAACAATACATTTTATATATTGTGGAGCTGTTAACTGACCATTTAAACGTGATCTAGTGTTCTATCTATCCTGTTGTTTACAATCTGACAACAAACTCCGATTTTTCCTAGCAAAACACGCACACTCTAATATATACAAACTTGGCAAGGTTAGTATTCTGTTGCCGAGAAATGTTTTCCACAAGAATCCCTATATTTCAGATTCAATTTGCTGCAGATACAAGTCTTTTGTAGCCGAAAGATTCTACTGACTTCTATGGAATTCCCCTGGAACATTACTTCTGGCTCTGTTGTTTGATATAGCTACTTCTCTTTAGTCTTGCAGCACTGGCCTCTGAATTTAGCAATTTTTGGGTTCCACCAGTAGGCTCCTGTCCTATTTCTGGAACGATGTTCCTTCTTTAGAGTTGAGTTGCATGCGGTTTTGAGCGCTACCACCAAGTTCTTCTACATTATGTTTGTAGCTGGGTTGCTTGGTTTTTTGTTCTATCTTTTCAAGGAACAGTTGTTTCTTGTCATTTCATCCCCTCCTTTTTGTGGCCGCTTCTCTACCTCATGTGTGCAGTATCCTTAATCTTAACATGGCTATTTTTGTGATGGCTAAGTTTTCTTCATCGCTCGCGTACCACTCACTCACAAGCGGCCCAAGATTTGGTGAGCAGATTGTGACATCGATATATGACGATCCATTATTTCTTTCAAACGTTCGTTTTGCGCCATCATTCAGTAAGACGCAGTCGCCTTCGCTGATCCACCCCGCAAGCACTTTTCCCTTTCTGAGCCCCAGCTATGCACTGAAGTCGCCGCCGATTTGGATATTCTTTTTATGTTGTTTAATATCATCTTCTAGCTGGGCCAAGCATTTTACGAAATTTCTCTCCCCGATTGCAGGGGCGACGCGACGTAGCAGGAGTACACAACCACACTATCACATTCCACCCAGATATAGCCATCTGCTTCCCCGATTCTTTGGATCTTTGTTCTGTTGTCGGGCATCTACTTTTTTGCTTGGTTTCGTCATATTTTTATTTGGTTCAGCTACAATACCCAGGTTAATATCTTCCGGTTGGCATTTGTGTCTAAACAGGTCCTTCGCCCTTTTGCACTGGTCCAAATTCGTTTACGGTAGCATTATTTTTGTGTGGCTACTCGGTCCTTTTCTTCCATCTTCTGCGCTCTGATCAATTTTCTGTATTCAGGGCAGCGCATTGTTTCTGTGTCGTATCCCGTTATGTTATATAGGTAGCATTTTTGTTCATTTTACAATATTTTGTCATGTGTACAGCCTGTCCGCAGTTGTAGCATATGTTTTCTGCATAATTTATTTTGCAGTTGCCAGCAATGTGCCCGACCCTGTGACATTTATAGCATTTCAGCGTATTGTGTATTTATTTAACTCTTCATCTGTGCCATCCTTGTCCTACCGCCCCCTTGTCTATTGAAAACCTGGCTGCAACTTCTGCGAGGGCTGCGAAGGCATAATTAACTCTTGTTTGCCTTCTCCGAGATTTTATTCCGTTTATCGATTAGGCCGCGTTAGTTTTCTAGATCTTTCTCGAGTGCTTGTTGCACATATTTTTCCAGGAACGTTTCATCTACATCAAGTATCATTACTGTTTGGTTTTGTCTTTGACAGCAATTTCAGCCCTCCTTTCCAGTTTCTTGGCCAGCTGTTCTGAGAAAAACGCCCCCTTCTCCTTTTCCTTCCCACATGTTGTTGATGGTTAAATTTACCACTTCAACTGTAAATGAACGTGAGGTTATAACAGTAGAAAACAGTAGCCCACTCAACGGTTGAAAATGATAATTGGGAAATATAATAAAGGGTTAAAACTGCAAATTGCTATTCAATGTTGTACGTAGTCAGAAAACAAAACGTTTCAGCACAAGCACACAAACAGCGTAAACAGAACTAAGTGAAGATGGAACCTGCGACTAGCCATGATAAGTACACTTGGAAAATGCAAATCACCATAATACATTTGTTTCTTTTTTAAGACCTGACGATCGTTCCACTAACAGAGTTAGCGTCGTGAAAAATAATTCATTCTCTTATGACGCTAACTTTGTGAGTGAAACGTTCTCCAGGTCTCAAAAAAGAAAAACACAATTGTTGTGGTGATTTGGGTCCTCCAAGCGTACTTACCATAAACATAAACATTGGAGATTACAGCACAGCATAATAAATAGTGCTGCAGATTGAATCATAGCTTCCACATAGCTGTGATAACCTACTCTCCTTAGCAAAACATTATCGTGAAATGAATTTAGGGTCCGTGACTTGACCACAAAGAAAATATTCCTATTACTGTACCCATAAACTTCGGAAACGTTCTATTACTCGAGTTTTAACGAAAAAAAACGTCAATTTTCACCAAATCAGCCCTCATTTATCCCCCACCCCCTGAAGTGATTTTACGCAAAAAGAATTCGAAGCGTTCCTTTGTCAGGTCCTAATTAGATATCAAATTTGTCAAATTTGAAGATATTATCTCAATTCGTTCTAAAGTTATTGCGCCTACTAACAGACAGACGTACAGACAGGCCGACAGACAGAGCTACCGACAGACAAAAAAAGTTTCACTCCAGTTTTTTATATGATTTAAGACTTTACGCCGTTTTAGCAACAAAACAAATTTCGAAATTTCTGTCACCGATATTCTACCCCCACATATTCTACTCCTAATTTAATTTCAGCACAGAATGCCAGATGTTTGATGAAATTGAAAGTTTTCTGATAAACAAATCCTAAAACGTTATATTACTCGAGTTTTAATGAATGCATGTCAATTTTTATCAAATCACCCCACATTCATCCCTTACCGCCCGGAGCGATTTTACCCAAAAACAATCCGCACCGTTCGTTTGTCAGGTGCAAACTGTATACCACATTTGAAGACGATATCTCAATTCAAGTTATCATGGCTACAAACAGACATACAGACCGACAGACAAAAAAAATTCGTTACCAAATGATGTTTTTTATGTTTTGACATTTTTACGACTTTTAAGTGAATAAAAAAACGCTTGAAATTTTTGTCGTCGATGCCATACTTCCACACCTTTTGGCGATATGGAAGTATAATTATGTGATTGCACCGCGTGAAATGATTATGGTGCGAGATAAATATAGCCACAACAATGGGCCTTTATACCAACAGGTCACCTTCCCACGAACAGGACAGCCGAGCCAGCATGAAGATTGAAGGCTCCTGCAAGCGAGCAGGCTGAGAACGGAAGAATCAACGGAATACCACACGTGAGAAACAACCTGAGCAAGACCAAAGTGACTTCGGGAAACAATAGAGCCACGCCTGGGGGATTTTCTATAAATACACCGTTCACCAGTGGAACGCCGTTCATTCTTGTTCCGAGTTAGAGACTCTGCACATCGTGTGCTAAATCATTTTATATCACTTGTATGTTAATATTATATTTTATCTTATTTTATTTTATCCTTTTTTGTATTAAGTATTAATTGTTTAAAGTCATAATAAATTGTTTTAAAAATTCAAACGTCTTAACCGTAAAGTTAAGTTGTGAGTTAAGCAAACGTAAACACACTTGCCGCAATATACCGAACCTGAAAGACACAGTCTCCCTCTTTGAAAGAAATTGCAGAGTTAATTATTGTTTTAATAAATCAGTGAAATAAATAGCAGAGTACACCTAATTGTATGAGTAATATTTGAAAAAGTTGGTTATATCACAATAACTATATCTATTTATCAAAATATTAAATATAATTTGGTGATTACTTTAACAACAAATGATCATTTAATGTAATCGGACATTTGCTGGATGTCTTCACTCGGGTATCTTTTGGACGTCTTAGTTAGGTCCGGGACATTCCGAACATTTTTGGGTTATAGACGCACGTCCCTCGGACGTCGCGTGCTGTTAGAAATTATTGAAATAAAACGAAAAAGCATAGATACTTGTAAAATGTAAAGAAAGCCAATTTAAAATTTTAAATGGTTATTAAAACTAGCAAGTAAAAAACTCAACATATTTATCAACACCGCTAACTAAATATTTTTTTCTTTAGACCCCTAACGCCAAAGACAATAGACGAAGAACATGAGGTTCTAAGCAACGCACTTCAGATTCCAGAAGCCATACCAGGGGAGCACAATACTTCAGTGAAATTGTTTGACAAACATCAAGTTCCTAAATATAAAAGTTCATCCAATCTGTTTGATAGACGCTTAAGTACACCTAACTTCAGTAGTAACGTTCACCAAAAACACTCATTCAAATCGATATCCAACGGAGATTTAACAAACAAATACAAGAAAAAATCGTCTTTGCCAGAAACATCATTTATGGAATCAAACACTGAACTGTATAGACCACTAAGTCAAAGAGATATTTTTTATAGTGGTAGTATAGTAAGACTAAATCGGAAGTCTCTTGCGTCTAATACTTTGTCACATCAATCATGTAAAACTGCAATCCTAGGCATCTCCTCTTGGAATGTGTTTTTCCTTTTTCAGCGACACTGGGAAATACTTACTTCGCCTTCTTTTATCTTATATTCTCTCTCTGGTTTTATGACTATGGTTGGAGTGTTCATCCCTTTTATATTTTCCGTAGAAAGAGCAAGAAAAAATGGCATGGATTCAGATACAGCAGTATGGTTAGTGTCTTCAATTGGAATTGCAAATACTATTGGAAAAGTACTTTGTGGTCTATTAAGCTCTTTAACAGGTATTGACGCATTACTGATTAATATAGTGGCTATAGCCGTTGGAGGAATAACATTGATTTTAAGTGGTCTTTCAATGTCCATACCATTCCAGTTTACGTATACCGTGATCTTTGGACTATGTATTGGTATGTATATTTCATACTACCTTTTGAGAACAATAATAATATTAATAGTATTTAAGTCGAATAATAATAATTATTAATCTATATACAAAAACAACGCAAAGTATGCCTGACTGCTTGTTCGTGATAACGTTGGAAACGCTTTGTTAATTTTAGCCATTATATACGGCGTATTTGAATTGAGTAGCATGTGTCAAACCAGTAATTGTAGATGTCAAAATAAAATATTGAGCAATACAACTTCAGTGTTGAAAAGGAAACACGCATTTTCGATTTTTTATCGAATTTTGTAAAACGAAAATTTGCTAATTGGCACTTACACCACCAGCCAATAAAGGTTGAGTATAATTTGGAGAACCCAATTCATCACATCACAGTCTTTAGACCTGACGATCGTTTCACTAACAAAGTTATCGTCATCAGAGGATGAAACTTTTTAAACTCTAAACTACTTAACATTGTGTTTTTATAAGGTGTCAGGTAAAAGACCGACACTCTAGATAAAGCAATCACAAATAAACTTTTTCCCTTTAAAAATTCCCTTATACTTGTTCTCACGAAGTTTCAGCATCTTTTTGTGTTAAAGAGATAGTGCGAACTATTAAGAAGTGGCGGAGCTTAGTTTAAACACACTTTGTTGTTTATTGCCTTAGAGATAGACATATTTTCATAGGCGTCTAACTTCACCGGTTGTCTAACATTTTGATAAGCTCCAAAATTTCTTTATATATGTGGCCACTATTATGCCAAACGTAACGGGCCACGCATGATCCGTGTATAGTGGCGCATCTCAGTTGTGCCAGATGTTACTCAAATCTGGTTTTATTGTTACTTTTTAGTTTGCCAACCTAATTAATATTACAAACTTTACAACTGATTTCATAGATACCTGACACTTCAGTGGCGTTATCCTTATCGTTTTTTGTGTGAAAGTGTGATATGAGTCATTCGTAATGTAACTTAGCGTGGTGGTTTCCTTCTTGTGGACGTCGAATTCAGTAAGTCATGTAATGAAGTTCGAATTTATTTAGGCTATTTCAATAGCGAACATTTGAGAAAGAATAAATTCGATTCATTTGAAAACATATTTATAATATGAAAATTCGCGACTGGCGAGCGATGGACCGAAATGTGTTTGAATAAATGGCCGACAGGCCGTGCGCACAAAGATTGTCAGCGTAGCCCGTCGATCGGCGCACGGCAGGTAACGCTGCCAGCAGACCGCCATTGCGAGAGAAGCCTTCAGCCTCTCGACCGAAGCATATACTGCATTTTTAGCTTGCGTGTCAAGGGTTCTTGTAAGAATATTTATATTAACTGTGATAAGTCGTTTGTGACTATTTGTGATAATAGAAGCGCCTAGAAAGGGTTGGAACTGTTAATTGACGTGTTCAGATATTCATCTCGTGTCCTGTAATCAGGTTAGTTTTGTTTCGGTTGTTTAGAACCTTGATTTCAATAGCGTGGTAGGTAGGGGCAGGATATTAATGTTTCGTGGAAATATATTAAGTTCTTGATTCAGAAATAAAGTTTATACAGTGTGTTCTATATGGGGAAGTGAAAAGCTGTTCACCTTTTGCTCATTTAAGGGTTATTTAAATACAGAAAGTACTTTTTAGGATTTTATATTGTATATTAGGGAGTCTAGCAATCTGTACTATATAGGGTGGCCATGATCAGCCAAAAGGACGGGATGTCGGGCAGTTTATGATGTAGCCATTCTAAATAGCACGTAACCGTTAGATCGGGGATAGATCAAACAAACGTAATAGGCCCCACGGGAAATACTGACCCTAGGCCTGAGTGTGGACTTCCACTGTTGTATAGCTACCAATGTGATGCTTGTATATGTCGCTTATCGCTTGGCGTTTATTTCGTATGCTTGACTAACGCTGTGCTAATGCTAACATAATATTTCATTTATTGTTAAAGGTAAAAATAATTCTGCGTAAATTATTTTTAGTCGAATATTATTGTATTTTAAATATTAACTTAGCTGTGTATTTGTCATTATTAAATAATGTCCTACCAGAGATACCATTATCTGGCATAAGATAAAGTTTCCATTTAGTCGCATGTTTTGTAGCGAATTTTTAGTTTCGTATTTCAGTGATTTTTAGGAATGTAACCTTTTGCTTGTAAATCCATTTATTATTATTAGAAGTTTTTATTAAACTAGTTTAAGTTTTACTGCACCGCTAGTAGATAGATGCACTGATGCATGTGGGTTAGGCTAGAATTCTGTGACGGATTGGAAGTAGCTGAGGTATACATCTTAATACATATTTACCTGTTTATAATATTTCTGCTTCAATCTGTGTAAGATAGGAAAACGGCCATTATTCGGGAGTAAGTAATTAAAGCTGACTTGGCTTCCGGGGACTCTGTGAGAATGAATTACTTTTGACCCCTGGCTATAGTTCTTTTCCACTTGGCTACCCCAGGACAAAGCTGTTGTGAAACAGTAACTTGTGGTGTTCTACGTGGGGATTAGCAGAAGTCCTCACGGAGATCTAACTTCGTCCTATTTATAGGGAATAAAGATGGCGCCCGAGGAAATATAATTTAGAATATTTAAGGTCACGCCCGAAAGACGGATTGGAAATATTCGTTGGGTGTCTGTAAAAGGTGAATCGCCAAAAAGATGTCTGCGTAGCCAAAGTTCATCACAGTCATTATTTTTAGTAACTAATACATCAAGAAAAGGTAGTTTATTATCAATTTCTAATTCGTGAGGGACCACTAAAAGAGCCATTGGAACAGGATTTACGGAACATGTGGCATAGCTAAGATGCAGCACTATAGACTTGTAATGCGTGGTCCGGCATATTTTGGATAATAATTCTCACACTGATAAAGAAAACCCAAAGCTTATAAAAAATCCCATACAGCCGGTGAAATTTGACACCTACAAGATTATTTACATCTCCAAGGCATCAATAACAATGTATTGAGTGTAATCCAGTTTAATAATTATCAATAATCTATAAATTCCGAGAAGAAATTTGGCAAAACTTTCGTATGTATTGCATATTTTGTATGTTTTGTTCACACTGCTTTCTTCGTGAATCTATTTGCATTTTGTACACACAGTAACTGTACTTCTGCCTAAATTCGCAGTATGTCTATACCTCAAGCATTTGGGGCACTGAACTACTGGGTGTACATAAGGTTCGACCTCAAAACGAACTCGGTTTATGCGCAAAGTATTGGGCAGAGTAGAACCTAAAGACAAAACAATTATAATTTGTCTATCTACTGATTTATGTTGCTCCTCTTTATCTACGATTCATTGCGCATTCTTCTGACTTTTTTCTACACTTAATTATGTTAGTTATTACTTCGTCGTTTAGCAAAGACTTAGCGGCGTTATATGATTGAGTTTTACCTTAACGTTGTTACTTCAAACAACTTTTATGTCTGCAGTTGATATCTTGCAATCTTGATTGATTGACTCGTATAATGACCAACCCTTACAGGAAAAAGTTTTCCGGAATTCTTATTTTCATGCTCAACATAAACACTGTACGGTCCGATATCTGTTGGACAGTATTTATTACTGAAGTCAATAAAATGACTTTCATTATTTACATTTTCCTGAATACCAGAACATAAGCTTTTATCATAAGGTTTTAACATAAGGTTTTATCACTTACCGATTGATGGTTCACACTTGCGGGTGGCTCTTGGACACCCGTATTAATTGACATGGCTTACCTCCTTAACATTTTATTACTTTGTTCAATTAAATTTAATAATATATGTATAAAATGATTAAATGATTTTATAAGCAAATTGTTTTAAAACTTCATCGTTCACTTTCTTGTCACTATTAATTTATTAATATCTCCAATTAAAAAAATAGATGCCGGGCAAATTATTGCTCTGTGTCCCATCGAAGTCGACTTAGAACTCGTTGCTTATTTATAATAATAAAATTGGCGGCTACTTCTGGTGTAATAGGCAGCAGTAGAAAAATGTATATACATTAGTTAAATAGAGTACAGTCAGAGACTTACGGATGAAAAATTTTGCAAACGTATTCGTAATATTTTTTTAAATACAGCAGGTCACAGTCGTTGTGTACATATAGATCTAGGGACAAAACACTTTCTAACGGCCATTCCTGAATGATTAATGATAACATGTTTTTCTTGCAGCATGCTTCGCAGCTTTGAAATCTGTTATATTAGTGGAATTGCTAGGACTGGATAACCTCACGAATGCATTTGGCATGTTCACTGTTTTTATGGGTATTGGTTCTGTCCTTGGACCTCCAACAGCTGCCAGTTTAATTGCAGTTACCAAAAGTTTTGATGCAGGATTTTATATGGCTGGATGTTTATTTTTATTGTCATCTATATTGTTGATTGTTCTTAGGTATGTCAATAAATGGGAGAAAGAGAAAATGGCGTATGAAGAAAAAATTTAAAAGGTGGTATTTTATTAGTATAAATAAGTGGAAAATTATAAACGTTTAATCAAGCTTTTTCGAGAGCCCTATGAAGCACAAAGATTTTTAACTTGGTGTTTAAACTTCCTATGCGCAGTGATGATAAGTACGCCTCCTATGCAGATTTACTTTGTTCATTAGGCCCAAAAGGATACCTACAAATATTCTTCTAAAAAAATTAACACAGCTTAAGATTACAGGAATTTAATTATCAGATAGCTTTTGTTAATTTATAATGGTTAGAAGGTTTTGCTTCTATTTTTATATTTAACAGGCTGATGCATAAATACGTAGCCTTTCTGGGTCTGAAATACGAGTTTATAGCAGGTTGTTGTTGTTACACGGGGTGAGGGTAGTTTTCACTGAAAACACAAGTACATAAGGGTAACAAATATAAAAACAGACTTTAACAAAAACAAAGAAATAACAAGATGTAGTGTAAATGTCTATAGAGTTCACTTGGCGCTAGTTAACTGCCGACTCCCCTGCATTCCACGCACTCTGCGTGCTTCTATGGGGACGAAATATAACAGTCACGCCAAGGTATCTATGTAAACAAGGTAGGGTCGTGTTACAAGTTTCTTATAAATCAAATTGGTAGACATATATGTCAAATTTATTATAATGACACACTGTTGTTTAATTAAATATTCTTTCAATTTAGACATTGTTTGAAGATTGTGTAAATTATTAAAGTAAATGAGGTATCAAGTAGTATAAAAACTCGGGACGCAGCAAGTGCGTTATAGTAGCGATTTTTTTGGTTTTGTAATACATAAAGCAATTTGCTTACTTTGCTTTCCTAAGCATATCACTGAAGCTGTTTAATATTTACTATAATAGTCACTTAAATCGTGTGACATCGTGGGCTAAAAAAACTCTGACGAGGAACAAATCATTTAGTATATCTATCTTATTCTGTTTAGCTTAATCCCGCGGAATTTTTCAAATTCTGTTATATTATATGGCGGAAAAACTGCAATTACAATTATTCAAATTTCAAATATATAGCACTTTTGAGGAGACAATTTGCAATTTTTCATGAAAAAACTCGACACCAACCTCAGAAATGGGTTATGTAATGCGCGTTGATTTGAAAAAACTTCAAAGTCGTTCTCTCTTTATAGGCAAAATGATAATGTTCTAAAACGATAATTCCCCACCTAATACTTTTATCCCTTCTATTATCAAAGGTTATAGGCCTTCCAACGACTCTAATTTAGTAAAAACAACGATATATGATACCGTTTTCACATTTTGACGCCTGGCCTTTAGCACCAGGCCATCCATCCACATATCTCACATATTAAAATCTCTTTCCTGTCAAGTTTGTAAGGATTTCATCCTGCTCACAATAGGAAAGATAACACTCCTCCATGAGTTCAGCCTCTGTTCGCATTCGCCGCGGCTGTGGCCTTACGTACATACTTGGGATATAATAGCCTTTTCTTCCAGGCTGACCCTAATTCACTAGTAGATAATTTCTGATACTCTTGTGATATGTAACACGTTTGTCATTGAATGGCACTGCTAAATGCTTCTTCTACATCCGAAAAGGTACCTACAATGATTTATTGATTTTCCATTAAATTGGACAGTGGTCCGTTTGAGTTCCTTGATGGTGTGCGTATTGAGAATCGCTATTCTGGTTTCCACTTAGTATACCGTCCCTAATAAACCAATATGAAGATCATTATAGTGTTCCAACTAGGAAAGACGACATGTTTGTTGGTAAATGTGATTTTAGCGTTGTCTATCACATTAGCTATTTTCTGTGGGCAGATAACTTTTACCCTGTGACATATTCACCCGACGCATGTACTTCCAGATTAGACAGGTTCTAAAATTTTTACATTAAGTGTTATAAACACATCTTGTCCTCTTCGACATATCTTTAGGTTTCAGCTAAACGGAGGAGTTAGGCCCTAAGACCACGCTAGAACCAACCTGCGCTGTTTATGAAGAGGACACCAGTGGGAAAGTACCATGCATGGTTTTCTAGTTTCAAAGCAGGTCATTCTGACACAAACAGTACTTGATTATTAGAAAGACTATTTGACTTTGATAGACATCGTTTGCAGGCTTCAATTCATAATGATCTACGCTAATCATTTTACTGCAAGATAACAGTCGCACTCATCTGCCAACACTACATAAGCGGTTGTTTAGGAGGTCAGTTTGAATGTTATTTTACATTAACCATATTTTCTTGTTCATGTTCTATTAGATTCTTAACTCTGTCACTTTTTATTAAACAACCTTCGAGAAATGTGTTTTATGATGACGTCAGTGTTCAAAATTGGTTCCGGTGTCATTGGATTTTTCTCAGGAGTGGTATATAATATATACCAGATTATTGAGCGGCAACTATAAACTATGAAGATATATATATATATATATATATATATATATATATATATATATATATATATATATATATATATATATATATATATAGTGTGTCCCAAACTGGATAGGAATGTATTGCTATCTCCGTTATTATTAGAGAAATGGAGACGGTTAAATTAGCAATGTTTTGTAAAATTTCATGCTCGTTCCAAATATGACTTGAATTCTGCCCTGACTATTTTGGTTTTCGAGTTATTTTTTTGAAAAAAAAAATGTCTATTTCTTTTTTCTTCAATATCTAAGTAGTAGCGTTGATCTGACATCTCTAAGACTTGCACATTATCAGGACAATTTTTACAGACTAATCTTTTCGTGCTATTCTCAACTTTGGATTGTCATTTGTTTTTGAGATACAGGTATCAACGTTTTTTTTTATAGCAGCCATATTGGATTTTTTGCTCATGTGATAGCCAGTGAAAAGAGCTTTCCAATGATGTGCAACATGCTTAAGAAATCTTGTAATTGCACTGACAATTTTGAGAAAAACCGTTTTGCGGATAGTAGGCTATGAAATCCAATACCAGAAAACAAATAACAAAAAAATCCCAGATTGTCGCTCTAGACACATCCAAAGCATCCGACCAGGTCTGGCACGCAGCGCTGCTCAATAAACTACCTGCCTATGGCCTACGACCAAAACTCTGTACGTGGACAGCAAATTTCCTCTCCAACTGGAGCATTTCTGTTGTCGTGGATGGCCATTCCTCTAAACTGTATCCAATTAATGCAGGAGTTCCTCAAGGTTCAGCTTTAGCCCCTATTTTGTTTCTTCTCCACATCAATGACCTCTTTTCTAGCAGATCCAACCCAGTTCACAGTTACGCGGACGACAGCACCCTCCACTCCAATATACAATATTCTAAGCCTGTCTCTTTAGCTCAACTAGATGAGGATCGCAGACTCATGGAGGGTTCTATCTCCGTGGATCTCCAAAAAATATTAGACTGGGGAAGTAGAAATCTTGTACAATTCAACCCCACCAAATCACAGTCTTGCTTTCTTTCTCATAAGAGATACACCAGCCCTAGACCCATCACAATAAACAACCAAGTTATTCAAAGTAATGAGTCCTTTTTACTTGTTGGCATCTCTGTGGATCGAAATCTCAATTGACACCAACATGTCACATCAATTGCAGAAGCGGCTGCTAAGAAATTAGGTTTCCTCTTCCGGTTTCGCAAATATTTTTCACCAGCTAATCTATATACTTTATATACTTCACAAATAAGACCAAACCTCGAATACTGCTCTCACATCTGGGGTGCTGCTGCCGCTTCTACACTCGCTATCCTGGACTCTATTCAGAAGAGAGCTATACGTCTCATCGGTGACCCTACCCTTACCCAAGGCTGCCATCCCTTGCCCACTGACGTGCCGTTGGTGACATCTCTCTCTTTTATAGACATATGCACGGGCACTGCTCATAGGAGCTTTCTTCCATAGTTCCTCCACCTGCTGCCCCCAACAGATCTACCAGGGAAACAGAGCGAATGCAACCTTTTACTGTCCAGGTCACCAGACATAGAACATCTTGTTATGCCCGCTCTTTTGTCCCGAGGACTTCCAAGTTGTGGAACTCCTTGCCGGCATATGTTTTTCCTTCTCCCCCGAACCTCCAAATCTTGAAGTCCAGAATTAACAAATTGCCTCTTTCCTCCTTGTCGACACCACGGTACGATAGTATTTAGGCTGTAAGCCCTCGTGGTGTGTTGTTGAAAAAAAAACGTAAGTCAACTGAAAAACAACAGAAGAAAATTTGCTATGGATATAACACTATCGCGACAATTAGGAATACTGTCATTCTTAATTATCTGAACAATTTGGTGTATATTTAACACGTTGCTTAAAATTTTGTACTAAATAGCGTGCTTCCTGTTTATTCTAAATATTGTTCAACAATATGTTCGGTAATGAAGAATATTTTCACATGTTGGAACTACCTAGAAAGACGACAACCAAACACCAAAATATTTCGCAGGATAGTGACCAATCTGTTGAACGACGGTAGCTTCCACGCAAAGAAACTACCAATACCTAGAAATGAAGAAATAAATAATGCCGTCTTACAGGTTTCAAACGAAAACCCTCCACAATCTGTTCGGTTTTATGGTGAAAAATTTGGCGTTCCAAAAAGTACGGTACACCGTGTATTAAAACAAAGTCATTACCATCCACCATCCATACAAACCTACAATCGTACAAGGCTTAAATGTTGACGATTACCCTAAGCGACATCAATTCTGCAGATGGTATCAAGAACAATCTCAGCAAGATGAAAATTTTCATTTGAAAATAATATGGACGATGAATCCAGATTTACAAATTGTGGTGTATATAATTGCCATAATATGCATTATTGGGCAAATAAAAATCCCCATCTAATGAAAGAAAGACGATTGCAAGACAGATTTGGTATTAATGTTTGGTGCGGCTTATTAGGTAAAAAAACCGTTATTTTTATTTGTAGATTAGGCAGTTAATTTAAAAAAAAATTGTGGTAACTTAATTGTTGGTCCGTTCTTTTTTGAAAATAATTTAACTGGGGAAAGGTATCTTAATCTATTGAGAAATGATACCCTACCAACAATTAGAAGAGATCATGATAATTTAGACGAGATTTGGTACCAACAAGACGGTTGTCCAGCTCACAATGATAGGATCGTCAAAGAATTTTTGTACCACAATTTTAATAATCGTGTCATTTGTAACAATGGGCCGGTTCATTGGTGTCCTCGAAGTCCTGATATAACACCCCTGGATTTTTTTTGAGGTACTCTGACGAATGATGTGTATAAATTCGATCCACCACAAAATATCAATGAATTACGAAACATAATCACGGAAGCTATAAATCATATCAACCAAAACACCCTCACCAGAGTTTGTAGGCATTTAAAAAAAGTGTATAAAGTGCATTGAACAAAACGGTGGCCATATTGAAGAATTTTCTATTTGGTGTATTTTTAAGTTTCTATTTTATTATTTGTTGAGTTCCGTTCTAATTGTGTTGTTTTGTGGAGTTTAAGTTTCTATTTGTTATTGCCGGGTGTCGTTATTAAACTGTTTCACATAATATTACCTAGCATTATTACCTAATTAAATATTGTAAATTAAATCACAATATTTTTTTGTCGTGAATCATTACGGAAAATTATTTTAAAAGTAGAAGTCTATTGTTAGACTCCATGGTCTACTGCTTTTTGAACACTTTTTTTGTCATTTGTTTTCTGGTATTGGATTTCATAGCCCATTATCCTCAAAACGGGTTTTCTCAAAATTGTCAGTGCAATTACAAGATTTCTCAAGCATATTGTACATCATTGGAAAGCTCTTTTCACATGCTATCACATGAGAAGAAATCTAATATGGCTGCCATAATAAAAACAAACGTTGATACCTGTAGCTCAAGAACAAATGACAATCCAAAGTTGAGAATAGCACAAAAAGATTACTCTGTAAAAAGTGTCCTGATCATGTGCAACTCTTAGACAATGCAGATCAACGCCTACTTATATATTGAAGAAAAAAGAAATCGACAATCTTTGGTTTTTTCAAAATAACTCGAAAACGAAAAGAGGTAGGGCAAAATACAAGTCATATTTGGAACTAACATGAAATACTACAAAACATTATTAATTTAACCGTCTCCCCATCTCTAATAATAACGGAGATAGCAACACATTCCCATCCAGTTTGGGACACACTGTATACATATATATGTATATATATATATATATATATATATATATATATATATATATATATATATATATATATATATGTATATATATAATATATTTACATTTACTACTTACGTATTTTGTTTATTAAAAAATACTAAATTTTAAAATTCAATGAAACACTAAGACCTCTTGCATCAACCCAAGAAGGATATCTTTCTCGCGTTTCAGTATATATGTTTCTCTATGTTGGCATTTGTGGTCTTTTATTTTTCGTATTCTGGTGGATTTTCTTCTCTGTTTGCAACAGATTTGGAGTCTTCTTCGTCTCTTTGCTAGGTTCTTCCTTGGCCAGCGTCCATTATTGAATAAGAAATCAACTGTTAGGTGCCTCTTTTTTTGTCATGTACCTAACTTCTCGGCCTAGCCAACGTTTCTGACATGATTAAATTACAAGGCTCGATATGCTCGTCGTAAAAAGCGTTAGATATTTGTTTTGCAAGCTACCAACATTTTGTGCCGTATGTTGTAACTGGTTCAACCATGCTTTTGGATATGTTAATCCTGGTGTTTACCTTAATGTTTGGCGACCCCAAAATAGAACTAACTTTTGCATGACTATTTTTTCTTTGAGAATTTTATCATGTATGGTCCTTTCCAGTATAATCAATTTCCTTATTATATGCAAACATCAATTATACTTATAATTCGATTTCTTTCAAAATGTACCCATCTTACACAGATTACTAAAACAAATAAATTCTGCTGGACAGATGTGGCTACAATCACTGCGCATCATTTAAAATAAAATACTAAACTAAACAAGCTGGCTTGTGATAATTTTATTCTTGTATTTGTAAGTTTTCTAAAATAATTCGACGAGTTCGGGATCAAACTCCACCGGGCATTTTTTTCTTATGGTAAAACTAAATATAAACGTAAATACGCCGTAAAATTAAAGCTTTATGCTTTATAAGATGTATTTGTACGGTTGTGTATAAAATTTCTTAGTTGTTATTTCTTATTAAACTAAAATATACAGATAAGATTGAGAATCTTGTTTAATTTAATCCCTTCTGACCCGTTATCATATGAATGTTTAAACAAAAATGGTTTGTCGTTGATAATGCTGTTTCAATGCCACACGTTGTCAGGCTGAATACCTCTTATGGAAATAAGATGTACTGAACGCTGTTAATTTATATTGTATGAAGCTCGTGTGTGTGTGTCGACTGGAATAAACAGGACTATGCTAACTATAGGGGTTGCGAGCATCAGAGTTTAGGACTACGCAACAAAGAAATGTGCCCGCTTAATAAAGCCATCATGGAAGGCCATCGCTTTCACAGTCAACTAATAGCAGTCTTTTGCAGAAAGACATAAAGCAAATAAAAACCACAGTACTCAACAAAATCCTTTAGGCAGGTCGGTTTCTAAAAACTTCGAGGATATGTTTTTCGTTACCAAGGTTTTATACAGGGTTTCCCAAGTTAAGTAAACTATTAGATTATTTTCCAAAATATGCATACTTGACCAGTGAAAATTTGTATGTAGGAGTTTTCAGCTATGCTTTATTTGATGAAAATAATTTCCAAAGTGGCGGGTTATACCTTGAATAGCTGATAACTTCTTTATTTAAAATGCGACACCTATATATTATTATATTTTTAAAGTGCCCATTTAATTTTAGGCCAAGTTTCATCGGGGACCCTGTTCTTGTCTTCTACTGTTTTCAAGGTATTTACTTTTTTTTAAGAGAATACTCAGGTAGAAATAGTGGTACGAATTGTTACAGTATAAATGAGCTGATAGTGGCAGTGTCGCCGCATCGTCGCAACCACCACCCACTTTCTTTAACAGCTCTTTTTATTTCGTTGTAGCTTCCTCAACTCATCAATAGGGCCAGATTTTTAAGAAGTTTTTCTCTTGTGCCACCCCTACCTTTTTTTTTAGATATTTGTCCGTTAAATAATGCCATAAGAAAGCTACCCTCCCTCAGAATACGTCCCATAAATTCTCTCTCTTTTTCTCTCTCTCTCTTCCTCCTCTCAATTTCTTTTAGCAATCATCATTATCTCACCTCTTGTAGTCTAATTATATCTGATTTTCTACCGAGGTACCCTGTTTTTGCCATCTTTCTTTATATCAACATTTCAAAAACTTCTACTTTTTTCATGACCTGCTTCGTCAAAGTCCAGTGTACCGTCCAATCAATCACAATATCCGATACGCATGACTTGATGAACCTTTTGCTCTGACGAAAATTAAAATGCCTATTAGAGAGAAGAGTATTAGTCGATTGAATGGTCGCTTCTGATCCTCCTACGTTTATCATCATTTGCAATAATACTCCCAAGGTATGTAAAAATTTCCACTTATTGAAGTGTTTTTTGATACAGGAGGGGGAAACCCCTAATGGACATTTCGATTACACATAAGTGTGTGGGAGTTCGGATTTTGTGAGACTCTCGATCATTAAAACCCGCACCCTGGAGTACCGGACCTTAGTCCGTACCTTCGTCGGGATGCTTCTCACATGACTTTGGGATTTTGAGTGCTTCCATTCTATTGCGTCGCAGTGACTTTGACTTAGCGACCCGGATAAGCTTTTGACGCATATGCTTTAGTGGATGTTGCTAATCGCAGTCGGTAGCACTACAGAGAAGAGCATTTGGACAAGAAGCGGCTATGTCAATCTGATTGGTGTACACTTGAGTTAAGAACTCAAGTTTGAGTGCATTTTTAGATCGCAGTAAATCTGACTGTTTCTGACAAGCCATGGTGCTCCGCTAACATTTCAAAATTTCGTTCTGGATGATTTGAAGGGTATTGATGAGAATATCTGCAGTGGTTTCCCATAGAGGCGATGCATACGTCAAGGCTTTTTACACGAGTAGTGTGTTGTTCATGGACAAGTTGGAGTTTTTCATAAGAAGACGAAAGGACTCCGCGATGAAGGGGGGGGGGCACATCAAACATTTGTTCAGGATAACGTCGAGGTAGTTAAGAGAATTTGTCAAAGAAATTGGCTGTTGGCTGATGATATGTGCCTGTGCGATATGTGTCTTCTCCTGGAAAATAGGACTGATTAGCATTTGTCGGAATCTATGGCTAGACATGGTTTCTGGTACCAGTCTTGCAGCTTGCCTACGGCGGTTGGAGAGGTTGGAAAATTATCCTCGGCTGCGTGGAGCTACCAAGGATGTTAGGGTCGCTTGCGTCTAGTGCGTATATTACGTTTTGGGGCAGTGGCGGAATGTCTACGACAAATATATTGTACAGCAGTGAGGGGATGGTAGAGCTTTGCGAGAGGCCAGCCGTGACTGAGTGAATTGTACATCTGGTTCCTATGTATTTATTCATGAAACTCCTCTGTTTTAAGTATGACTTGATAAACAGTATCCTAGGAAGCGGGCAATTGAATTATATAAGTTTGTTAAGGAGGCCTGCATGCGAAACCCCGTGAAAGGCCTGAGCAAAGGCAGGACTTGATCTGAGGTGGACTGCAGGTGTCTGAATCCGAATTGCTCGTCTGGAAGGGAATTTTTTTCAGAAGTGTAAGTGGCTAGCTTTTTCTGACTTATTTTCTTGGTAATTTTTCAAAATTTTCAAAGTATACAAAAGTATTTACTGCATCTTAATTTTTCTTAAGCCCCTATTTACCTATTGTTTTAAGCGTTAGCAGTACCTTTCTCGTTCATCGGCCAGGTCTAAATGTTCATCCAAGCAATTCTTAATGTTGTTTGTTATTCTATTTTTTATTATGATGAGCAGAATCGTCGCCATATGATTCTGCACACATATTGTGTCGTGCTGGTTATATTGATAGTTATTTTTAATTATACTGTTGAAAAATGCTAATAATTTCACTGGTGATTTAATTACAACTCGATATTCAAGTTCAGCCACTAATCTAGCATCACATTGAATGTATAATGTTGGTTACTCCTTTCTGACTAAGACAGCAAATGTTTAATTGGTTCCTTTGTATTTAGTACTAAAGATTATGTTTACAAAATTAAAAAAATGTTTATTCTTATACAATTAGTTGTTTATTTATTAGTTCCTGATAGTAAAGTCAATGAAGGATTCATCATAGAGACTGGCGCATTAGTTGTACAAAGTCCGTTATTATGAAATATATAAAAAAGTCGTGTGTAAAACTCGTAGATAGGCTTAAATTTCATAACGCAAATTTATATCCGACTATACAGAGTGTTCAAAATTTTGAGCACTCTATATATATATATATATATATATATATATATATATATATATATATATATATATATATATATATATATATATATATATATATAAAAAACCACTTATATCGTTTTAAAGATATATAGATTCAGCTTATTTTTTTAAATCAAAATCGTTTTAAAATAAACACCCAGTATCTTAATAAATAGTAAGGTACGTATTTTTTTTGAGAACATAAATTTGGAAATTTAGTCATATTTCGATTATGGTTAAGATTCACTTTAGAAAGTCGCTATCTTATACAGTACAGACTAAAAATTGATTATTATTGTTTTTGAATGGACACAGATACATTTTATGTTCTGTAACGGAAAAACATGTCTTCTACTTCTAAATTTTTGTTAAATATAACAAATACTAAAAGACTAGTTTTGAAGATATTCTAAATTACCTTTAGAAAACAGACTTACCAAAATGTTGCTAATGAATCACTTTAACCACGGATGAAGTGATATATTTGTTTGTGCCAAATAAATAAAATGATTTAAAATCAGAATTTTGAAAAAAATTAGTTAATAACTATTGGTTACAGGAACTGTTTTAACTTATAATTCTTTAAAAGATTTCTCACGTAGGTGCATACTGTGTACATACATTAAAAACATTTCACTACAACGATAAAAGTCTTCATAGAAATGATTTGCGCTTTTTTTTAAATTATAATTATATATTCGCCAAGAAAAGTAATAATAATTAATATATTTTGTTTAACATACAAATATGTTGGTGCTATGCTCTCCATTGCTCTCCAGTGGCACCAATATATATATATATATATATATATATATATATATATATATATATATATATATATATATATATATATATATATATATATATATATATACATGATGGGTTTAATCACAGTAAGTAGTCTATTAGAACATTTCTTAAACTATTTTAACACTTAAAATTTGCGCATAGCGGTTTTAGAGGAGCCTTACCTGATAGTAATAATGGCACACTTCGGGTTATACCGGAGCTAAACTTCTTTATTTTATATAGTACACCCTATCTATTATCCTATTTTTCATTTTCTAGTTAGTTTTTAGTGGAGTTTCATTAACATTGCCTATATCCAAGTTTAATAGTTTGCGAGATATTTAATTTTTTTCAAAAATTGTTGATACAAACTGCAATGGTTTTGGTGGTGGTGGTGGTAGAGCTATTTATGACCCAACAATATTTAAACTTATTTATACATATAACTTTCTTTTTTCCTTCCTTTTTTCTTTCCCTCTTGTTTCTTTTTTTTCTTTCTTTTATTCCTTTTTTAAATTTTTTTTTACTTTTTTTTTAATGAATCTTGTCTCTTTTTTGCTTGTTTTTTCTTATTATTTTTTCTTTCTTATATTCCCTTTCCGTTTTTAGTGAATTTTCTTTAAAAAAATTCACTAATGAGGAGATCCCGACTTTTGAATTTTGAAAAAACATCGTTTCCCGTTCAAATCATCAAAAGACCAATTTTATGACTGGGTGAAAGCTGTAAAAAAACCTAAGATACTTGGTTTATATCCACAAGATATTTATGACATGTTTTATGTTTGTGATCGTCATTTCCTTGATGAGGATAAAGTGGCACAAATGAGAAGAGGCCTGAAAAGAACTGCTGTTCCCATTTTCCATCTTCCTTTGAGTAAGTATTAATATATTTTAAAGTGTAAAGTAAATAAAATTTGTACTCATCTCAGAAGTAAACAATGGATCGGGTTGATTCGGAAGGCGAAATGAAAGCCTGCATTTTGTACACTGTTGTCAGTTGAATATTACCAAGTGTCATTTTAATTAAAAAAGGAAATCAAGGGGTGCACAAATGTTTTTATAATAAATGACAATATGACGTCATCTATACATACTCTAACAGAAGGAAAAACCAACCCTGCCATACATTGAGGTAATGTGAGCATACTTTTCTTCTTTTAGCTTTTAATTAAACAAACTGACGTGATGGCAGGTCAACAAGGTCAATTCAGGTAGAATTATGACTAAACAGCACCTCAGGCAGGTCTTTCGTTTCGTAAAATGGTAAACAATACTGAGTAAAAATCGGGTGTAAATTAGAAATATGCGGTAAATACAGCGCCTACCGTTTGAATGTCAATTGCCGTATTATGACATAAAAGACCTAGCCGAGGTGCAGTTTTAGAAAAATCTTGCCCTTTTTTGTTTACTTCTGAGATGAGTACAAAACAAGATTACCTGTTGTAGATGCCATGGTTGAATTATATTTCAATACATTTTGTATGATTCATTAGTGACTCAAAAAATGCAGTATTTATACGATTTATTTTGGTTTACTTGCATTTAAAGATGAATTACTACGAAAGAGAATTCTTGGACAGGCTGGTGTGTCTCGACAGACAGAGTTAACACCAAAAGAAAAACACTTATAGGTTGCTGAGTGTATCTTGCAGAAGAATAGCGACTTTAGAAAAAAGGGTTCACTATTTTAAAGAGCGCTTAAATTTTGCTCAAATATTTCACAAACACTAAAATTTTAAGAACTTCTGCAAGAGGTTAACGAATCGAGATACAAATTTATGATGTGCCAAGTGAGAAATCAGAAGCTGCCAGGCAGATCGAGGAGAGACACACTTGATGAAAAAATTTTATGCCTCACTTTACTAAAATCAAGTGGGAAAGGCTACCGTCCTCTATCGAAGTTATTTGCCTAACCATCAAAGAAAACCTTGACCTCACTTTTGAATAGGATTCTGTTTACTCCAGGAATAAAGCACAAAGTGTTTAGCACCTTGAGCAAATAGATTTCACAGAACAGTGAAAGGAGATATGTTGCATCTTAACTTTTGATATTATTTGATTATAACACATACTTGCCATTATTATGTAAGGACAAATGTAATATTGTATAAGCACCAGACTGCCGTGTATACCTACCTATCGATAATGAATGACAATCTATACTTCATTTTACTTATTCAGAATTAAAGTGGTTTTAAAATGAATGTAATAGTAATACTGTTTTCTCTAATAAAACACAAGTGTAACTTATTTTGTTTGATTTTCCATTAATCATATCGATAGTAAAATCTTATAGCTGTATGTGTTAGAAGGTTCAAATTGCCAATTAGTTTTGCCTATGATTGCAATGCTGAAAAGAGACGTATGTGTATTATTAAAACATACCTTCTTTTGATTTCGCTATAAAAATCAGTAAAAAACTTATTTGACTAATTTAACCTCATTACTGGCAACGGTATAAAATTAAATAAAACTTATTTAGATTTGACAAATGAAAATCAAATCAAATTTCCCGCTTGCGACTTAGTTCATCTCATCCGCCAGAGGCGCTGAAATATTGTTCAAAAAGTCAGCATTGGCGTTTCCCATGATATAATGACTTAGAAGAGATGATATTGCGCATATGCCCCGCCCCCTCCTATGACGTCACGCGGTGAGTAACGTTACAGAAGTCCAACTACACACTTAAAACAAAGTCATTCGCAATCAAGAAGTTTATATTCGTCAGTTTAATGCGGTTGAAGTTACGCCTATATTGCTTTTTTCAGATAATATGGATCGCAGCACTAAATTTAATCTTTTTTATTTTTATTACTTCCAACTGTATGCACTTAAATATTAGTAAAATACGTAATTTGTTAAATGGTTGTGATGAAACGTCAAACCCCACTGCACGACAGCATATTATTGTTGCATTGGACTCACCACTTGACACCATGCGCGTGACAGGTCTAAAAATAGGTAGTCTGAATATCATATCTCTCGTTATTTGTATCATGGGCGTTTCCCTTCGATCGAGAGTGTTCTGTGCTAGTTACCTCTCACCACAGAACACTCCCTATAGAAGTTTCACCTAAATGGAGCTAACCTGGACTTTATTAGGGCTCTAGTTCGGACATCGCATATAGTAGATGTCGCTAGTAGTGCTACAATTCTACTGAACAAGCTGTTCAGTGCGCCATTTTATCATACATTCAAAATTCAAATGTTTTTAATACAAAAAAGTTTTTGTTCGCTTCTAGTTCTTTCATTGTATAATTATGATACAACTTTGTTGCTAAACGATTCTTTTAATTAAGTTTTACCTATATTAACTTTTAGTGGATACTTTACAGTGTTTTCATTGTTCGTCGGTTTTGTGTTTTAGAAATATGATCGTTATCATAAGCTTTGTGTTTAAACAATCATCTAATTTCAATTCTGTTTCCAGTTTTCTTATCAAAAAAGCAAGGTGCTTTCATGGTTCAAGGTGTTTTGGTGAAACATAATTACAACTGTTTTAGTTTTCAGGCAAGTTTAGAACGTTTTAGTAGTTCATAGGTTATAAGTAAATAACGTCTTCTTACAGAAGCTTTGTGGATATAAATATGATATCAACCAAGAAAACGATTTATTGTTAATTGTGTTCCGGGGTGCCTGGAATTATTTAGCAAAAGACATCGTTTTTCGTTGAAATCATCTGAAGACCATTTTGATGACTGGGTGAAAGCTGTACAAAACCCTAAGATGCTTGGTTTATATCCACAAGCCATTTACGATAGATTTTATATTTGTGATCGTCATTGCGTTGATGAGGATAAAGTACCTGAAATGAGAAGAGGCCTGAAAAGAAGTGCGGTTCCCATATTACATCTTCCTTTGAGTAAGTATTCATATATTTTAAAGTGCAAATAAAAAATTCTATTTCTATTTATACATCTCAGAAGTAAACAATGGATCGGGTGGATTCGGAAGGCGACCAGAAAGCCTGATAGTGTACACTGTTGTCAGATGAATATTACCAAGTGTCATTTTAAATAAAGAAGGAAATTAAAGGCGCACAAATGTTTTTCTAATAAATGACAATATGACGTCATTTATACATACCCTAAAAGAAGGAAAAACCAACCTTGCCATACATTGTGGTCCTGTGAGCATATAAATGTAGTAATATACCTACCTATCGATAAGGAATGGCAATATATACTTCATCTTACTTTCAGAATTAAAATGGTTTTTAAATCAATGTAATAGGAATACTGTTCTAAGTTTTTAAATAAATGTAATAGTAATACTGTTCTAATAAAACACACGTGTATTTTATCTTGTTTGATTTTCCATTATTCATATCGATAGTAAAAACTGAAGCTGCAAGTGTTAGAAAGTTCAAATGGCCAATTAATTTTTCCTATGATTGCAAAGCCTAAAACAAGCATATGTGTGTTATTAAAACATACCTTGTTTTGCTTTCACTATAAAAATCATTAAAAAAAATATTTGACTAATTTAACCTCTTTACTGGCAGTGGTATAAAATTAAATAGAATTTATTTGGATTTGCTAAATGAAAATGAAATCAAATTTCCCGCGTGTGACTAAAATTCATCGCATCCGCCAGAGGCGCTGCAATATTGTTCAAAACGTCAGCATTGGCGTTTCCCTTCTATAGGGGGTGTTCTGTGGTTACCTCTCACCTACACACATGAAGCCGATATCATCATGGCGTTTCCTACAGTTTAATAGAAGCTATAGGTTCTGCAATAGGAAACATCCAGAAAATTATTTATTTGTTTCTTGGAACATATAAATTATGCAAAAAAAACATGTTTACTTTGTCATTTACATTTGGTATTTAACTTGTTGTCATTTAACTTTAACCTAGTAATTTACAAAGATGTATAATTTTCTGTCAAATTCAAATGTCAAAATGATTGCCTTAAACAAGTAAGTATCCTTTTTAAGAAGATTTTAGTTGCAAAATAGCAATTATTTACATGTTTTAATTAAGAAAGACATCCATGGCTTTAGTAGACACATCGGTGAACGTTACAATTAGAATGGAAGCAAAATTTAAGAAAAGGTGAATGTCACAAAATTATTGTTGCCTACTGGGGTTTTTAGAATAGGTCATCCAGCAAAATTGTGTTAAATACATGCCCAAGAATAGGTTTTGTATGAGATAATGTATAGTCTAATTAGCCAATAAATGAGCATAAATGACGGTCTATAATTTTGGCCAATAACTTATTTGATATCCTGTATAATAATCGATACTTTCTCATAGTAATGCCCCATTCTGTAAATTTTTACAAATGTTCAGCTCGTAACCAGATACCGCCTTTAGGTTGTAGTGTAAATAATGTTTTATTAAATTCGAGCGGCTGCTTTGTTCTCTTATCAACTGTAAATCTGTATTTCCGCAACAAAGAAATAAGAGCCACTTTAATCTGGAAGTATCCAAACTTAGATCCTGCAAACAAAAATAAATTAAATTAGTATCTTAACTAAAGCATCATGCTTCCTTACATATTCAACTTCGAATTGATTTGGAATTTTAAATATCTTATTTTTTTTTCTTTTTACGCAACTTTGATATTGAGACTTCTAATAAAACAAAATTAATTTATAAATCACCGCTAATTTAAAAAAGGGGTTTTCAAGCTATTTGCCCACCCGCCAAGATATCATTATTCAAAAACAGCTTTTAGGCGAAAATCACAAAAAAATTACATGAATATTTGCAAACAATTTTTTCATGCAAATTCGATTTTTTTTATATTATAATATCTTATTAAACATTTATTACTAGTTACCAATATTTCACGAAAACCTTACAGACAATGACTTCTACAGAAACAGAAATATTCCGCGAGAACTGACTGTTTTTTACAAAAAAAATATTCTAAAAACAATACATGAAATTCAAATTATATAGCTAATCTGTAATTAGGATTGAGAAAAAGTGTTCATAGAACAGAAATATATATAAAAGGGCATTTCCAATCGTGAAAATATATTTGTTAATATCATTCAATTTATAATTAAAAATGTAGTTGTAGGAAAATTCGCTACAACAATTAATGTAATATTTCATGTAGTAGTAGGTCACAGATGTATCAATAACATTGGCATTGAAAAATTATAACATATTTATATAAATAATAAACAAGGTGAAATTGCAGCGTACAGTACAAGGAATGCTGACTACCGAGGTCTGCAATTATGTATTATGTAGACCAAAGCAAGGTTATAAGTAGCATTGTTGATAAACATTAAAGAGACTTGTGATTTTAATTATGTAGAGAGAAGAACAGACTTTTGCTTTGAAAATGTAGTGACTAATATCAGAGACTTTTCAATTAAGATTCAGTATGTAAAGATTTCGGCTTTAAAATTCATTCGGTTAAATTAGTTGTAAGCATTATTAAAGCTTAGTTATTTATTAAAGTTTATTACATCGTTACTAAGTCTAAATTCGCCTAGTTCGACAAGTTATTTCCGAAATATCCTCCGCTCCTTAACAAAAAGAAAACGTGTTTTTTTATTTCTCACGGAAATTGGAACCAGCGGAAAAATATTCATATTTTCATGTCGTAAGCTCTCAGAAATAAGAAGATTCCTTAAGTCTGCTACTTTAGAGTTTCATTTAATATTTGCGAATACAATTTATGATTTACTTTTACATACTATGAAAATGTAAATGTAGATAATCGTATTAAATTAATTATTTCTTGCCGTTTTGTACCAAGTTGATTAAAATATTTTAAAATTTTTCTTGAAAGATTTGTCAAATAATCACATAAGCTGATCGAATCATGGTATACGATTCGGAATGTACTTAATATTTCCAAACCTAGAGCCTGTAGGTATAGGGAGTGTTCTACTAAACTTAAAATGACATGTCTTTCACTTCTGAAAAGCAAAATACAGGCTGATTTATTTGAAAAAATTGAGTTACGGCAGTTAAAATTTTTTCAAAACCAGTCATTAGTTAAAAGCGTCTGTATACGACATCTCGATTTTTTCGACAATTAATATAAACCAAAACTCCTCTGAACGCGTTACTTTCATGGGATTCTGCTAGCTATTGGTAAAAACACTGTACATATCATTATTTTTGATATGTGCCAGAATTCAAAAAATTGCAAAACACTTGAAATAACTGGAAAACGATGAACGCTATCATATTTTTCCCTACCACCATGCATCAAAATTCGATAAAAAATGCAAAAATATAAAAAGGCAATAATTTAAGGAATGTTCCAAAAGAAAGAAAACTTGTATCATAACTTGTATGATTGCAGCTTAAAACAGGCTATAATTAGAGTCACCCTGTATATACATAGAGAGACAAAAATTGAAACTAACCCCAGGTATGGGTTCTAGAGGGCCTAGTTCGCGCTTATTTGAAGAAGTCAATTCAAAACGCGCAAGAGCACAGTTTTTCTACGAAAATTCACTACAAATTATAGGCTATTCAACCATAAACCCTATAACTAAAACTACTTGCAAAGTATCACAGAAAGGGTCTATCTGAAATGAGTTTTTTGGAAACATTTAACTAAAGTGAAGGACAGTTAATGCTGAAACTTAAGGGTTTGTAAAACACTCTTCTTGGCACATTTTCTCTACATAACCCGTATTTGTTTCAGATTATTTGCCTAAATGTTGCCAATTTTGACGTTTAAAATTGCGACATTGACGTTTTAAGAGGAAAAACACATTTTTTTGAAATGCCTATAACTTTTTGTCTTTAAACTTTCAGATCAAATTTTGGTAAGTCGTTTACTTTTTATGATATAAAACCGTTTGCCAAATTTGGTTGCCCTATCTTTATTATTCCCGGAGATATAAAGGTTTTCCGTATAAAAACTCAAAATTTTCCGAGAAAACTAGGCCGATTTTACTGGGTAACAAAATTATCCAAGCCACTTGCAATGTATACTCCTGGACAAAAATAACGCAACAACATACTAAGGCATACAAATCGCTATAATGAATTAATTTTAATAATTTTTTATGGACATTGGTTACATTCAAAGTGACAAAAAACGTATTCGGAAACTTTAAAAGAGAATTAACTACAATATGTCTCTATAAGATTGAGATTAAAATTATTCTTGAGACTTAATAACAAAATTGGAATGATCTTTTCATTTGCAGTAACTTAGTTATTTCCGGAGATAAAAAATTTTAGGAAAGAAAACACAAAATCTAGCTGATTTTTTTGGCTAACGAAACACTTGCAAAAGGAAGGTACTCACAATTTTTCATCCTCTGATGACGCTCGCTAACTTTGTTAGTGAAACCATCGTCAGGTCTTTAAAAAGATGTGTTGTGGTGATTTGGGTTCTCTAAGTGTACTTATCAGTGCTCATCACAGGTTCCAATCTTCACTTAGGAAGGTACTCACTAAATTTGATCACAATCAGCCCATTATTTTTTGAGATATCGATATATATATATATATATATATATATATATATATATATATATATATATATATATATATATATATATATATATATATATATATATATATATATATATATATATATATATATATATATATATATATATATATATATATATATATATATATATATGTGTGTGTGTGTGTGTGTAATATAAAAATTGAAATTGGCCCCGGATATGTGTTCTAGTGGGCCTATACGCCCTCATTTGAAGATATTTTAAAAATTCAAAACTCGCGATCTCCACATTGGTGGTCTGAGTAACAAAATAAAATTGAAACAAATTTTAGGAGTTCGGTAACTTACCAATACATTGTCTGGGACCAGCTCCAAATGGTAGAAAAGCAAAAACGTGTCTTTGTCGTTTGTTTACATAGGAAAATCTATCAGGATTGAATTTCTTTGGTTCTTCATAATACTCTTTGTCATGGTGTATTGCTATAAGTGGAATAACACAGTGAGTCCCCCTTTTGATGATGAGGTCAGTATCTGGTACTAAATAATCTTTGACACATTGCCTCACCAGAATATATGTTGGAGGATACATTCTTAATGTTTCTGAAACCACAGAAAATCCGTTTTATGTTTATTTTCTTACATATAAAAAATATGTTTTTAAAATAATGCGAAATTTTTCTGGTCTCAGCAGCCTAAACAGCCTTAGACAAGGAATTGACTATTGTGTACCAGTCTGTCCATCTCTGTTTACGTGCGTAGACATGCGCTTGGTAGCATTACAGTTCTACCTAAATACTAAATTTTGTTGTCTGTTGGTTTATATGTGCACAAAATGTACACGGTTATTCCAGGTTGATTTTTGAAAAATCTGCAAGTCAGCTCTATTTCACACTTTTCTCTTTTGCTAGCTGTATCAAGGAAAACTGTCAAAATAGTAGTATGTCGTGGTATATTGTGCTACGCCTTACTAAAGCGTAGCAGTTTTGCGCTTGTTTTGATGCACTAGCTTTGGATTAGCTCCTTGCTATGATTAAGCCTGGCCTATTTTGTCCAGTAAATAATATGTCAGCTGCGAGTCTACCGACTAAATTCCCTGCAGATTTTTCACACAGGTATAGATGGCTGTGGAACCACGCATTCCGCCGCCAAGCCTGCCTAGCCAGATTGTTAGCCTCATAAGGTGATTTTCATAAAAATTTTGCTTGTAGAGAGGTAACAGCTTTCGAATTTTCGAGACCTTTTTTCCAATCAGCGCTAATAAGAGCCCTTAGACCCATATTTGAGACCAGTTTCCAACATGTATATATATATATATATATATATATATATATATATATATATATATATATATATATATATATATATATATATATATATATATATATATATATAGAGAGAGAGAGAGAGAGAGAGGAGAGCCTGGTGGCTAAAAAAAATAGCGGTCGGATTTGGATGTTTATGGGTTTAAAAAAAGGCTGTACGCAGCAAGTGCGTTATGGGAATGGCTTTTCATAAAAAATTTTCAAATGCGAAAAATCTTTAAAAAGTAAACAAAATTGTAGCTTCGAAATCAATAAATTTAGTTTGATGAAATTCCGTACATGTATGGCCTTCACAACGTTTTTGTTACACACCAAAGTTGAATCTTATTGATTGGGGGAAACTTAGTTTACTAAAATTGAAAAAAAGTTAGTGAAAATGCGCTATCATAACGCTTTTGCTGCATGCGAACTATTACTACCAGTTGTATATAGTCAGATTATTATTATTATTATTATTATTATTATTATTATTATTATTATTATTATTATTATTATTATTATTATTATTATTATTATTATTATTATTATTATTGACCTTAGCCTGAAGGGCTTTCATACTCTCTCAAGAGGGAACATTCACTCATCCCAGGTAACTCAGATACCAAAGGGACTGAGCTCAGATGGAGCCCTTTCCAAGTTATCGGGCCCTGAACGACAACGCGACACATCTTCATTTCCCAGGAATCTCCCGACGGCGTGGGCAGTTCCAAGTATTACCGCCTTCTGTATAATCTTATTAAGGTGCTCTCCAAGGCCCAGTCTCTTAATGTTCTCTAGAAGATTCTTAGGAACCACCCCAGTTGACGACATAACTATTGAAATCGCTCGGACAGTATCTGCCCTCCACTGTCTCTTTACTTGTATCTGGAGGTCTCTGTACTTAATGATCTTCTCGTTGTACTTTATTTCTAGATTATTATTATTTGGAAGGGCGACATGAATCAGCGTCACTTGGTTGCAGGACTTATCCACCATTATTATATCTGGCCTGTTGTAAGCAACTCATTGGTCTGTGAGTAGGGTGTGATCCCAGTACAACCTGTATCCTGAGTTTTCTAGAACAGGCTCAGGAGTGTATCTATAGTAGGGCACCTTACTAAGATTTAAAAGTCCCGGTTTCAGAGCAAGTTCTTGATGAAGTATTTTGGCAACTGTGTCGTGCATCTCTTTATACTCTGTTGTAGCAAACGCTTGACATCCTCCAGTGACGTGCTGGATAGTTTTTGATGACTAACACCCAAATCTACATTTGCCATCATGGACCGAATTATCTCCAACTATACTTCAGGTAGTTTCTTGTTGGGATGACCTGATCTTGTATGGCCAGCAAAAACCCCTCTGTCTGTGGAAACATCAGTCTGGACACCAACTAGTAGTTCGATGCCAATTTGTTGACATGTGCCTGGGAGGTCTCATTCAGATGTTGCCCATGGAGAGGCTTCTACATCCAAGGTTGCAGTTTGTCCTGATCAGTCCGATGGTGACTTTATATGGCACGGTGTAGTTCAGAAGTAAGCGCCTGCTGATGGAAATATCTACGCAAGCTCACTATCTGCTGGTCCAACTGTTTACCAATATCCAACACTCCTCTTCCACCTTGGACGCCATCAGGCTCGGGTGTCTTCCAATTATGAAGCTCTTTAATAACATCGGAGACTTCATCTGTGGTAAACGGCTCATGATGCATTTATTAATAACTTTGACAAGCTCGGTGTTCTTCGTTAACCCAGCTGGCTCCAATATTGCAGGAGGCTGTTGTAGCTAGTGGGCTTTGCCAGAACTCTTCAATTTGTTCCTTAGTTGAAAAAGTATCGGTGGTTGCATTTCTAGCTGAATTAAGCTGACGGTAGAAAGTCCTTTCAGAGCGTTCAAACATTGTATTGTCGCACTTCCTATTGTTGCTCGCTTTATATCTCCTCAACCATTCTGCATATACAGAAAGCTTCTGTTTTAAGGTGTCCAAACATTCTTGTGCAGTGTGGTTGACTGGGTCTTGTGCCAAGTGTTATCGTACTCGGCCTATTATTTCCTCTACTCATTTCTGAAATTTTCTTGTATGTCCTTCCCCAATGTATTGCATCAGTTTTCCAATCTCTTTTCGAAGTGTTTCCACTCTACTTATCAACCTTTTCTCACACGGGGGCACTCTTTGACGCGAGTCTCCGTGATTGGACCTTCGATCAGATTAATGTCTAAAGTTTTAATTGCTGCAGTTGCTGCACAGTAAATCAATGTATGCAAGTGCTCTAATGTGTTGATCTCTAGGAGGTGCGATGGAAAAATTATTCTGTTCAAAAGTTCCAATATAGTTGCCAGCTTTCCAGATGATCTTAGGCTAGGTAATAGTGGTCTAGTAAGACGATTTATTCCTTCATACTCTGCGACTGCACGACTCATTTCTGTGGACAATTTGTCGATGAGTTCCCCATTTTCTTACGTACCCTCGATGTGTTCTTCTTACTCAGTATGTACAGGTTGCAGATTACTACCATCAAAGAGAATCTCGTTATTTTCCGTAACCAATATATTAGTAATTTCATCTTCAACTTCCTGTCTGATGGTATTCAGTCTCGTTTGTGGAATAAGGTCATTCCTAAGTATGACACGATACTGATCCGCTACTCTCTGAGTTCTGACTTCTGAGAAATTCGGTGTGAAGTTGTTGGCTATATCCGGTCGTCTGTTATCCGAGCTGCGTTACTCTGTAGTAAATGTGCATAATTGTTTCATTCATATCCATAGTCTATTTCATGCGTCGTCTTGGTAATCCCATCTGGGTAGGCGCTGGCTGATTTTTCTGCGCAGCATCCTCAGTGGGTGGAGGTCTTGGTCTTACTAGGCTCCCCTGCTGTTGATTTTGGGCTGTAATTTCGTGCATGACATGGGCCCGCCTCATCAGCACCCCGCCACCGACGTCCCGCATGCTGTCATGTCCAGCCCGGCTCCAGACATGCCCTGGCGAACTCCAGACAGCAGCATTTTTTCGAGGCTTCGGTTTTGCTCCATTTCCATGTGCCACCAATTAACCCTGGTGGCCCAGGTAGGGATGAGGAAAGGAGTAAGGTACCCGATCTTGTATCGCGCATAGAAATCCCTCTGATTCAACAAACAAGCCTGCTGTCTTTAACTATTCCGTTAATGAGCGGAGGTCAACGCGAGGTGCCGTTAGGCGTACGACGAAGCGTCCATGCAGCTCTATCTCCCCCAGGCGCGCCGGCGCTTATCCACACTCGAAATAACAGTAAGGAGGTGATCTTGATCAGGCTGCTTGAGGTCGAAAAAGTCCAACCGTATCTTCTGTCTCTGCACACACTGCACCAGCGGTTGTCTATGCTCCCAGAAGTATTTTCTCAGCCGCGTGCATTCTCTGTCACACATCACCTCCACCGAGAGGAGTTCACGTCCCCCCATGTCTCGTGGCAAGTACGAGCGGTGCAAGGAAGCCTTAGGATACAGCATTTGATGATTTTTTCCATAACAGAGCGAATCTTTCTGTTCAACACCTGAAGAGCAGTTGTTAACCAGTCGAGGATGCCACAAGTGTAAGTAGCAACAGGGACTGCCCAAGTGTTTATGGCTCTGATTTCTGCCGGACAGGTAAGTTTTGCACACCTTCCTCACCCTAGCCAATACTTTTTCCTCCACTGCCTACCTCATCTCTGTTGTCTTCACAGAGATGAGTTGTTGAATGCCCAAATACTTATAGGCGCCATCACAGGCGAGGCCCTGAATTAATTCGCTTGATATTAGCGGCAGATCCGGCTCCGTTACTGGTCGGACACGTTTAACATGGAGAACCGCACACTTGTCCAGCCCGAATTCCACCCGGATGGCGTCGCTAAAGCCCTTCACAATCTCCATCATGCTGCCTAGCTCGTCAGCATTCCGGGAGTAGAGTTTCAAATCGTCCATTTGGAACTGGTGAGTAACCCGTCCCACACTACATTGTTCGATGTTATATCAGTAGGAAGTCTTGTTTAACATATGACTTAACATGTTCATAGCTAGACAGAACCAGAGGGGACTTAAAATGTCTCCCTGGAAGATCCCTCCGTTGATGTGGAGTTCCACTGAGGTGGTTGTAGTATCCGCGCTTCGGATCAAAAGGTGTGCACGTCAATTTTCCAGGCTCCTATGAGAGATGCGTCGATTCTCTATAGTCGCAGCACCTGGAGTAGCCAAGTGTGCGAAACGGAATGAAAGTATTTCTACTTTCGGCGTTCGGCTGCTTCACGGTATCGTATTATACGAGCCCCGAGAGCCGCAATGTGGCCCCTGAGGTACTCCTCGTGCTCTCGTAGCTGTGCCCCTGGATCTTTAATTCGGGTGGCGCCTATCCGTCGGATAATGTTTTGGACGTTGTGGTGGACCCTTTTGCCGACTGCGCTCTTTTTATAAAATCACTTCTGAATATGGAAAATATCTTTACGGATGATGTTGATATGGTTTTAATGCGCTTCATCCAGTGGGGTGTAGGTGTGGTGCCCTCGCGTCGGTGTGGCTTTCTCCGCTCATTGATTCCAAATCCCATGACTTCGCAAACCGCATACGCTCCACATCGCACGGCTTGTAGTAGATGCTCGTACGTGTGCTCCTCAAGATCGGGTGTCAGAATATAATTGACTTGCTCCATCAGGTTACTAAGTTTTGGATTTTGTGGTGGCTTCGGTATTTTAGGCAGTATTTCGGTGGGTAGACCGTCATAAACCTAAGCTCGAGATCCCTTCCTCGCAAAGGTGTAAGCCCCAGGTTGCCTATAGGAGCGGCCGCCCCTTACATGGGGTATAGATGCCGACCAAGGTGCCGCTCTTTAAGTGTACCGTCGCGCCTTGATTTTGGTTACGTGCTAGTTTTGTTCCACCCCTGGTATTTTATTTCCTCGGTGCCCGCCATATTTGGTGGGGTTTTCCTAATTCGCACAAGAAGGCGCCCGATAGAGGGCTAGCAACCCCCACGGGCTATAATAATAATAATAATAATTTATTTATTTATTTATGAAATCAATTACAACCCAACAGAAAAAAAACTCGGCACGCAGCAAGTGCGTTATGGTAATGAATTTTTATTAAACGCTTCAATATTGAATAACTCTAGTGATGGGTCGTTATTTAACTGTCGGTTATTTTTAAACGGTTGTCGAGCCGCAACGGTAACCACCAGTTGTGGATTTATAAAAATCACTCAATTTCATATAATCTTAGAAACTTTAATTTTGGTGCGTAGTAAGGTCTTTCCTAGGGAAAAATATCCACCAAATTTCATTAAAATAACTTTGTAATTTTCGGAGAAAAAAAATTTTTTCGAAAGAAAATTTAAAATTTGAATAACTAATTTTATATAAACTTAGAAACTTGAATTTTGGTACGTAGTAATATCTTTTCCAAGGCAACATACATAGTAAATTTCATTGAATCAGCTTTGTTATTTTCGGGGAAAAAAAATTTTTTTTAAAGAAAACTCAAAATTGTCCTGGAAAACCTCGTCCGATTTTCCTGGATAACAAACTCATCCAAGCCATTAATAAAATAAAGGCACTTGCCGAGTTTGATTGACATCGGTTGATTATTTTTTGTTATCAGACGGATACAATATATATATATATATATATATATATATATATATATATATATATATATATATATATATATATATATATTTTATGATTATTTTTTATGATTATTTTTTGTTATCAGACGGATACAAATATATATATATATATATATATATATATATATATATATATATATATATATATATATATATATATATATATATATATATATATATATATATATATATAAACATATAAAAATTGAAACTGACCCCGGATATGGGTTCTAGGGGTCCTAGTTCGTCTCACCATCGATACCTCTCTATTAGTGAATTTTTAAAAATAAAAATTCACCAAAAGCTAATTTTATTCGATGAGCATATTTTTATTTGTAAACTAGTGAATTATTTATAATATTTGATAGCAAAGAGTGAAAGTTATAGTTGTAACGTAAAAGCTACATCGCCTGTACACTGAGATGATAGCGTGATTGAAATAATTTATTTTTGTATCTCTGTTAGAACACACATCCTGGTAGCATTTCTTTAAAATGTTAATCTTGCAACTTGTTTGTAGACGTCGTGTTTACGTAATTAAAAATTAGTATCCAGTCAATTTAAATTAGGCAATAACTCCGCTTTGTCCATTTGACGGCATCCGTTACGAAAAATTATCTCATTTTCATGGTAACACCAGTTGCAGTTAAAGTCCAGTTCGTCAAAGTAAATTAGGAATCAATAGCGTAATTGCTTCTCAGTTTTTATTTGTTTTCACATTCTATACACGTTTACTTTAATTACTGTATTTAGCTGGTATTTCAGTAGCTAAAATCTTTAAAATTACGCACAGTTTCTTTGCTTTTAACTGATAATAGCTTCATATTACTGTAGTAATCATAATTAATAAGCCTTGCCATTAGCATTTTTATTCGGCATTTAAAAATAAACCAATCTCATACCAAACGTGAGTTACAGGTTACAGCGTCTAACAGACTTGCGCAATAATATAAAATGTTCGGTCGCCTAGCAACAACATACTACATCTCATATAAGCGATGTTTACGATTGACAGTCAAACGCGGCGATATTAAAAAATAAATGTTTTAGATTTGAATAGCTCCATTTTCTGTAAACCTAGAAAGCTCAATTTTGGCGCATAGTTAGGTCTTTCCCAAAGCAATATGTACACAAAATTTCATAGAAACATCTCTGTAATTTTCGGAGAAAAAAAATTTTTTCGAAAGAAAACTCAAAATTTTCCCGGAAAACCTTGTCCGATTTTTTTGGCTAACGAACTCATCCAAGCTATTAATAAAAGAAAGGAACTTGCAGAGTTTCATCAAAATCGGTTAATTATTTTTTGAGTTAGCGGTTGGATACATATATATATATATATATATATATATATATATATATATATATATATATATATATATATATATATATATATATATATATATATATATATATATATATATATATAAACATATAAAAATCGAAACTGACCCCGGATATGGGTTTTAGGGGCCCAAATTCGCGCTTATTTGAAGAAATTTTTGCAAAGTCTCACCATCGATACCTCTCTATTAGTGAATTTTTTTTAATAAAAATTCACTAAAAATCCATAAAATAGGGTACTTAACTAATAGTTACAGAAGAAAATAGAAAGACAATCAGTACACTAAATTACATGGAGGAAAACAGATGCATATTACACATTATATGCGCCGACACTACAGATGCGCTATCACATATAATGTCAGCACCACTGACAATGCAAACTTGATTAGCAAACTTGCAAATCTGATACATCATCGATTTGAGCATCATGTCCGTTCTGGCCGTCGGCAAACTAAAAAAGTTACTGTTCCTCGTCCACACAGTCGGCACCCTCAAATTGATCTATGATAGCAGCTCAGGCGAATCAACCCTATTCCACAACAATTTCTGTAGAAAACGAACCACAGAGCAAACCCTTCTGGTCACGTTAAATCTGTCAAGAAACTGCTGATACGGTGTGCCCTGCGATGGATAGACACCATCCAACCTGCAAGAGATATGCTTGAGGTATATTTTTTGAACCCTTTCGATGACATCTTTATAGCATTGGTATAAAGGGGACCAAAATTGACCAGCGTATTCAAGCCTAGCTCTCACCAATGTGTTATACAACACTTTTATGCACTCGGTTCCACTTAAATCCCTACAGACTCTGATGACAAAACCTAGATACCTCATAGCTTCTGATACTGATGCCTGAATATGAAGGTCAAAGCAAAGTTTTCGGTCAAAAACAACACTCAAATCTCTCCTGCTATCACTCCTATGCAAAACAATCCCCTGCAAAGTATAATTAAAATTGACATTGGTAACCCTCCTAGAATAGGTCACTATAGTACATTTACTTATATTGAATTCTAGCATATTTTGATGACACCAGTTCTGAAAAGCAACCACATCATCTTGCAACACAAGACATTTCCTCAGTGAGTCTATCCGACGAAAAAGTCGTCAGCATACAGTAAACACTCAGAAGATATACGACCACAGAGGTCGTTAATGAAAATAATAAATAGTAGAGGACCCAGGTTCGAACCTTGTGGCACGCCTGACACAGGAGTATAGTGTTTGGATTTAATTCTAATATATTCTACATAATGTACACGGTAGGTCAAATATGAGCAGAAAAGTTAAACCAGATCCTCAGCGAAATCGATGGCTGACAACTTGGACAGTAGAACAGAATGATTAACTCTGTCAAATGCTTTGGATATATCCGTATATATAACATCCGCCTGTTTATCTGCGTCAATTGACTCGGCTATGCACTGAGTGAACAACAACAAGTTTGTCACGGTTGAGCGCCCAGCGACAAAACCATGCTGCTTGGTTGATATCCTGTTCTTTAAGTTATTGTATATGTGCCCATAAAGCATAGACTCCAATACTGTTGAAAATATTCAAAGATAATTCTCAATCTTGGAACGACAATCCGACTTAAATATCGGAACCACTCTGACTATCTTCCACACATCAGGATAGGTGTGTGTGTTCAATATTTTGTTAAAAATAATGCATAAGGGGTGACTCAGCACGGCCGCACAATCCCTTGCTACAAACGCAGGGACTTCGTCAGGGCCAATTGTAAGTTTAGGCCTAACACGCTTTAGGGCTTTAAAAACCTCATCCTCAGTTACTGATGTGAAATTTACATGTGAAGACGAGTAGGATTTGGTCATTGGCGCACGACCAGAGGGTTGAAAATAAACAGAGTCAAAATGGGTGGCAAAACCGTCTACTATTGTCTGTGACACATTATATATATATATATATATATATATATATATATATATATATATATATATATATATATATATATATATATATATATATATATATATATGTATGTATATATATATATATATATATATATATATATATATATATATATATATATATATATATATATATATATATATATATATATATGCATTTTTTTAAGGATTCAAAATTCGGGATGTATTTTTATAGAAAAAAATCGCTAAAGAGTTGGTCGTACAGGAGATCACAAAAGGCACAAAATATATTATATTTGGTTAACAAAACCTATTAAATATACAACAAATATTAGGTTTTTTAGGAGAAAAAAGGCAGGAGGCACAAATTAAGAACTTAGCAAATTTTATAGGTGTGTTTATCAAGGCCTTGAATCTTTTTTTCGAACCTATTGGTTTTCGTTGGACTAAAATATTTTCTGAAAACTTATTCGAAATAAACCCTTTCGCGGTGTTTTTGCAAAAGATTAGAGACGGAGTTTTCCTTAAAACAATTTTTTTAAACTAATTATTTTGTTACTTCTCGTCATTTAAAAGTTTTTCATGGAAATTCGCTATCCTAACCTACTTTCTGCGTCCAAACTTTTTATTTTATTTCTTAAACTTGCTAGTAAAATTGTAACCTATTCGTGTCCACGCTATAATAAACAACTAATATAACTACACTTACCATCAATTACTTGTTCCAAATACACCATCTCGGAAAGTAATTCATACGTAATAACGTTATTATGATTTTCCAATGCAACATTTAACTCTTTTCTTATCTTATCTTGCAATTCTCTATTTTTACTTATTTCAAATAAACAGAATGTTAGTGTTGTAGCTGTAGCTTCAGACCCAGCCAAAAACATACCAAAACATGTTACAGCAACATCCTTTACAGATGTAACAATACCTAAATTTTCTGTGGAATTTTTGTTCTTAAGATCGATTAACGTTTGAATTATATCGTTTTGTATAATGTTTTTCTTCTCCCTATAGTCCACAATCTTTTTCACAATACTCATATAGAAACTTTCAACTTTTCTGGGTATTAGCCTAAGTCCCAAAAGGGGACCTATCTTCGGAAAGCTGTAGAGAAGCACTGTTACAAGCTTTGATCTATCAAAAATCGATCTAACTGAACTCACGAATTCAGACCCCTTGTTCTGTATGGATCTGCCATCTACACCAAAAATAAAGGCAACACTTGTGTCTGTAGCATAGAGTGTTAAAATATCTTTACCGCAGAAAGGTTTCTTATGGTCAGCAAAATCACTTATTTGTGTCACAAGCAAATTGCTAAATCCAATTAAAGATCCTAAGACAACCCTCATTTTTAAGTCAGTAAATGCAGGAGTAGTACTTGCTCTTGTGCATCGCCATTTCGCTTGTTTCATTGAAAATAGGTGAGCTGATAATGGTTCGTATTTCTCATTTATATAAACTCCTCTGTCGGCAAAATAAGAGAAGTCTGCTGTCAAAATTCTTTTTGCGTAATCTAGATCCACCGGCATATAAACTTTATCCACCAATCTATAAAAAAATCCATGCTTTTGTCCTTTTTGTTTGAATCCTTTGTATATTTCCTGTACAAGGATAGGGAACGGCTTTGTGTTAAAAAGTGGGTTATTTTTGAATGCACGACTGCTTAATTTAGGGAACCCAAAATCTACATTCTTCCAATAGACGTATAACAATTTATAACAAAATATTACTGACGCTGTTAGCGCAATGGTTAGGTAGTAACTCATTTTTATCTGAAACATAAAATATTGTTTAGTATTACCACTACTACACTACTACTACTACTACTACTACTACTACTACTACTACTACTACTACTACTTCCCTCAGGGGCTCGCGCCTTGCGAGTACGTGGATAGCGACTACGGGGGTGCACACACCACACGCAACACAAACACATACTTACACTCACACACACTCACACACACACACACACACACACACACACACACACACACACACATACACACACATGAACACCTAAACGCAATCACATCTGGGCTGGGCTACTCACCTTTCTTCAACTTGTCTTGGGTGAGGCCCATTCCCTTTCATCTTTATTATCTGGCCAGACTTATATTTCTCCACCTATTGGCCGATTCTTGTTCTTTTCTGACACCGATGCTATTAGGGCTACTGAGGGCCATTCCATTTAAAGATTAAAAAAAAAGGGGGGGGGGGTAGAAAAAGAGAAAAAAAGGATGGACTGCCTAATGACGACCGCTATGGACATGGACTTTAAACACAACAAATATGGCTGACACTAACAAGCAGAAACAGATTACGGAGCAGCGGAGGTAGACCCCAGTTCCGGTCGGTGCGGTTGCTGCGAGGGCAGGGCACCCCCGATCGATAGCAAACTACTGCCAGGGGATTGACGACAACCAGGAGTACCCATTAGGGGCGATAACAAGGAAACACGAAGAAATATACGAATCAATTTTTAGATCGACTACTGGCGAAATTGACCCTTTCAAGAGAAGGGATTCGATTATAAGAACCCCACCAGAAAGATCTGTTTCTTGGACAGAAAGTGAAACAGATGTAGATTGTACACGGAGGCAATATTCCCTGAGACACCAATCGCACTCTAGGAGAAGGGAAGAAGACAGTGTCTTCGGAGAACATAAAATGAATCCATCCAAAAGAAGGGATGTTATTATTCGAGCAACACCAACCAATAGACCATCGTCAACTGCAAGTATGTAACCAAAGGGAAACGATCTGAGTGGAGAAAATAAAAGAAAGAGGATGGGCACACCAGAAGAAACAAAAGAAGACAATTTTGAACAATTTATACAAAGAATGGAAAAAGAGTACACTGCACTCAAACATGCAATTATGTAAGGAAATGAGGAAACAAAAATTCTTCGAGCTGTATTACTAGAGGTCCCAAACACAATGAAAGAAATAAAGAACTCAGCTGTCAAACTTGAAAGGGTCGGTAAGGAAATGGAAGATTCAATTAAATTTGTAGACGAAGTGTTTGCAATGCTCATTAAAGTAAAGAAAAATCAATACGGAGAAGACAAAAACAATAGAAACGATTGAAGCAGGTACCCAAACAATAAGCAGACAACAGGAAGAAAAGGACAGACTGATTCGAGAAACAGAACACGAGCCAGCCCCGAGCCACGACGAGCAGGCACTAAATGACCTCATTGAAAATATAAAGAAATCTTCAGAATGTGTCAAACCAGATCTGGAAGCGTACCAAAAGCAGACCACATCATTATACTAGAGAAAGAAAACGATATGAGTGATAGACTTAGAAAAAACCTTTTAGAAAGAAACCCACAACTAGTACAGATAATAGAAATGGGTCAACTAGGACTAAATAGGATGATCTGTGGTAAAACTGCCTGCACTATCTTAGATGATGGAGACACCATAGAAAACACCGAGAGTTTTATATATGTCATAATGACAGAAAATGGAGGAGTAACGCCAAAAGACAAACTTGACCTCAAAACTAACTTGACGAAAATCATTAACGATACAAAAGAAAACAAAAAAGATGCGCTTATCTATCTAATGGATAGAAACATAAATGAGGAAAGAATACAAAAAATTGCAGAATATATATATGCAGGAAGGGGAGCGTCCAAATGCAAATACCGAGGAATAGATCTAGAAACCAAAGTAACGACTGAAGAAAATGGAGTGTCGGAAATCAGCAGAAGAAAAAAGCTAACTAAGAAACAATAATAATAAAACCTGCAGAAGGGATGACGTTCGCAGACATAATAAGAAGCATGAAGAAGGAAGTCGATACAAAGGGAGTAACTATAAAAAAACTAGACAAAACAAAAAACGGGGAAGTACAAGTTAAAATAAAAGGGAACGAAGAGAAGTCAAGACAAAACTTTAGAAAGCTACTCAAAACAAACATGGAAAACTAAGCACACGTGGAAAGGAAACCAAAAAATCAAACCATTATGATTATGGACATCGATTAAACAACCCAAGTAGAAGAGGTCAGAGAGATCGTGCAGAATGAAATGGGGAAGCATAACCAAGCTGATATGCAAATAAAACAAAGTGAAGTTGCTAATAGAAGACGCCTAAAACACGCCTTCCTAAATATAGATGAAGACAAAGCCAAGCAACTCATCTCTAAGAAGAAGATAGGGAACGGATGGAACAGGTGGAGGATGAGGGAAATGGAGAACTTACCTAAATGCCACAGATGTTACAGAGTAGGACACATTGCGGATAAATGCAAGAAAGGTAACAAAGAACTATGCCATAAGTGCGGGGAGCAAGGTCACCTCAAGTAAGACTGCACAAATGAGGAAAAATGTTACCTCTGCAGTGAAGTGGATCACAAAGCTGAAACAACAAGATGCCCTGAGTATAGAAGGCTGCTACAAGAACAGAAAAAGGAGAAGAAAGGGAAGTCGCAAGGCGCCGTATGAAAGCCATACAAGGCAATGTAGATAGGGAAAGAGCGGCAATGGACCTAATGCAAAAATAGCTGAAGACGAAACCATAAGCAAGTTTAGCAAGAACATCCTAAGTGTAAAGGAGAAGGATCTGAGAAGCCGATAAAAAAGGAAGACGACCCGAACAACCTACTTTACAGACTTTCTTGAAGTAATACTCCTAGGCAGTTCCGCGAAAGCCAAAATAACTAGAAAAGAGGGGGGGGGGTAGCCGGTAGGAATTGGGCACTACCTGGCAAAGGACCATTTAAGATGTCAGGTGTTTATGAGGAATTCCCATCCAACAGAAAAAAAAACTACTACTACTACTCGTCATGTCATTCCCATAAAGAGGTAGGCAAATCACAAAGTATTCATACATCTCCGCATACACCCTCTTCTATTACGCAAAGTGCTTTTTCTTTAATATATTACCAACGCCATCCTCTCTAAAAATTCTAACGACGTAAGTGGGTTATTGATCAGTTATAACACTGGTTCATTATGCGGGTAATTAACCGGTAAATAATTACTACTAGGGATAATTAACCGGTGTTATTTGTGATTAAATAAAATCTTAGCCCAAAGAAAAATAAGAAGAACAGTTCTTCTTTGTCCATATTATTAGTTATTATTACCTGAATAATTTATTTAGTTTATCCAAATCAATAAAATATACCAAAAAAAGAAATCCATTGTTTGGAATTACTTTGAAAAAATCAATGGTGGTAAATATAAAGCAGAGGAGTGAAAATATGTAAAGAACGCCATATAACTAATGCTGCAAAGAGATATTTCCAGGGAAGATTAATGTATTTTTATAAAAAAATAATACTAATTTTCGTTGCGAGTTGACAAAATAAGCCTATGTTAGGTATACTCTATTTTAATTTTAATTACAGCTTTAGGTTTCTTTCATTCGTATTTGAAAACAATAAATTTCAGGAACCCTAACCTCATTTTCAATTATGGAATTTCTGGGCAGAAGTGTTTTTTACCTTCCTTGTATGCATTTGCTATTTTTCATCAAGTCAAGCTTTCCACATCACAAATAAAATAGTCACTGTAAATTGTTTTTTTACTAGAAGGGAAGGTGGTGAGGAAGGTCTATATATTAAACATGTTAACGGTGTCCCTCAGATACAAAAAAATTAACAACGGGCCGGGAAGGATTGAATTCTTTTAACGCAAATAACTGTAAAAATGCTTCTATGGTGTATTATCAAAATGTCGGTGGACTTCGTACAAAACTTAACCTTTTAACCAACAATGTTCAACTTTGCTCGTATGATATGTTGGTCAATACTGAGACTTGGTTGAACAGCGACATATAAGATGCTGAACTTGGCCTTCATGGCTTTATTATTTATCGTAAAGACAGATCTAGTACTACCAGTGATTGTTCTCGAGGAGGTAGTGTCTTGATTGCTGTCAGAGAGGAGCTTGTAACCCAAAGGTTAATGGTATCATATGAGTTTGAGCATGTTTTTGTGTTAATTGGTTTAGGCAACAACCAAATGATAGTTGCTGCAACGCATATACCACCCAGATCCTCGGCTGAAGCATACATTGGCTTTTATGAAGAACTCGAGAGATTATCTAGCACTCATCCTAGTGCAAAAGTTTTGGTCTGTGGTGATTTCGATTTTCGATGGCATATGGTCTCAAGATAGCCTTGGCTCCAGTGTTTCAGTTCAGCCAGGCTCTCTACCAAATGAAATTCGCAGATGAGGTGGTTTCAAATATGTGTTCGTACCTCAATTTGTTCCAGCTGAATAGTCTCCTCTCCATCAACGGTTCACTCTTGGATCTTGTTTTATACTCTGACAGTGATAATGTTCCTCAGCCTCCAGATATGGTTCTGATTCCTGAAGATTCGCACCATCCACCGTTCCAGTTTCAGCTACATCACGACTGGTGCACCAACAACGTTGGATTTGTTCCAGATGGTTATTAAAGAGATTTCAAGTCTGCTGATTTCGTATCAATTTCAGGGTTTTTAGGCTTAGTTAGTTGGGATACTTTGTTTGAAAATAAATCCCTTGATATGATGGTGAAAACGCCTTATGATATCTTGTGCATTACTATTGATTTATATGTTCCTTTAAAGAAGTTTTCTTCTAAAAAGTTTCCACGATGGTTTACACCTAAACTCAAAAACTTAATCTATCTTAAAAAGCAAGCACTTCTCAAATATATGGTATACAAGTATGTTGATGAGTATGTTAAATTTTCTAAATTAAGCTCTCTATGTAAGATAAAATCTCGTGAAGCTTACATTAACTATGTTTCCGAAACTGAGTCATCTTTATGTAATAGTACTAAACGTTTCTGGAAATTTGTTAACTCTAAGTATAAGAATGCTGATTTTTCAAGTACTTTAAAATATAAAGATCAGATATGTTCATCGGGATTAGAAATTGTTAACGTGTTCGCCGAGTATTTTTCGTCGGTTTACAGTGGCAATAAGTTTTCTGCCAATACCCATGAATTTTCTTATGCTGAGCTGAATCTGTCAGTGCACCATATTAAAATATCAGACATTTATTTTAAACTTGCAGCCCTAGATGTCAGTAAAACTCCCGGGCCAGACAGTATTCCCCCCTCTCTTCTTAAGTGCTGTGGTTTTAATTTGTCTAGGCACTTATGGTTCATCTTTAATTTATCTCTGGAAATTGGTGTTTTTCCTACATGCTGGAAACTTAGTTTCATTCTTCCAATTTTTAAATCTGGTGACAGAGGTCTTGTTGAGAACTACCCACCGATAAGTATTCTTAGCGTTATTCCTAACATTTTTGAGGATCTTGTATGAGAGACTCTTACTTATATCCTTAGAGGTTTAATAATTGACCAACAATATGGATTTATATCAGGTGGTTTTACTGACTTAAACTTGTTGATGTACAGTGCCTACTTGTCGGCGCCCTTGGCGGCGGCTATTTAGATTGACTCTGTTTATACCCACTTTTCCAAGGCCTTTGACAGAGTGAACAATAACCTCTTAATCCATAAGCTACATATGTTTGGTGTTGGCGACCCATTTTTCAGCTGAATAGGTAGTTACCTTTCTGACAGATATCAGGTGGTGCGGATAGGGAATTTTATGTCCAATGGGATAATAGTTTTGTCTGGCGTGCCACAGGGTTGTCACTTGGGGCCTTTGCTATTCAATATCTTCATTAATTATATTCATCAGTGTTTCCCTCATTGTAGATTTTTATTGTTTGCTGACGATCTAAAATTATTTTCCAGTATCTCAAGTCTTTCAGACTTTTTTAAGATTCAGTAGGATATTGACAACTTAATAAGCTGGTGTCTTAACAATGGGAAGGAAGTCAATCCATCTAAATGCCAATTAATTTATTTTTATAGAGAAAGGAACAGACTTGAACATACCTATTACATCAAGGGTGTACCATTGAAGTCTGTTGAATTAGTTAGGAATTTGGGTGTTACATTTGATTCATTTTTTTAATTTTTTCCTCATGTTTTTAATGTGATTTCTAAGTCTCTAAAGTTGCTTGGCATAATTAAAAGATATACCTCTGATTTCACCAACATCATATCTGTTAAAATTCTTTATTTTTCTCTTGTACTTTCTCATCTTGAATATGCCTCTTCTGTATGGTATCCCTACTATACATGTCACTCTGTCAGTCTTGAACAAGTACAGTGCAAGTTTTTAAAGTTACTTGCTCTTAAAAGCCACCATCATTATAGTAGTATCGATGATCTACTAACGTATTTTAATATCATGCCTCTTGATGTTCGACGCAAACAAAAAGATTTAAAACTTTTTTACAATATAATAAACTTCGAGGTATCTTGTCCTAACTTATTTGTTCCACCAAGAGTAACTCGTTCAAAAAGTTCATTTCTTGTCGCTTTTCATCGTACCAACAACTCGTATTTAATTAGATGTTCAGTGTTGGCCAACAAATTGTCTGATGAACTTGACTTTTTCACGAGAAAATAAGTTTTCTTAAAACAGCTGTTACTTTGTAAGTTTAGTTAATCGGTATTTAATATTTGTTGCCTATATTGCCTATTTTTCATGGTGTCTAACTTGCAACCATTTTGTATGCTTTTATTAACTGCTTTATTTTGTATATATATATATATATATATATATATATATATATATATATATATATATATATATATATATATATATATATATATATATATATATATTGTACTTATATAAAATGGGCTCCTGGCCCGTAAATAAATAAATATATTAACAACTAAATTAGCCTGTTTGTTTACCGGTTAATTCACATCACTAAATATATTCTCCTTGTCATTCTATCATTACCCATTCGCTCTGTGTGCCCAAACCATATTATCACACTGCTTTCATATTTACTTTCATTACACTTTTTTACATTACATTTGTTCAGAACCTATTTATTCCTTACTTTATGATTTTTTATTTTACGCGTCACTTGTCTCAGGCTGTCTATCCTAACAGCATTAAAATTTGTTACCTACTTGCATGATATACCCAACTTTCACAACCATAAAACACAGTTGGTACCAGGGAGCTGTTATATACAGAGACTTTGGCCTCTTTGGATATACATTCAGTCTTAACTACATAGTGGTATCTGTACACTTTACTTTGTGTTTTATCATCAACTTTTCCGCCAGTTAACAAATGTACGGGACGCAGCAAGTGCGTTATGGTAGTGAATTTTTATAGGAATAGTATATTATAGTGATATAGCCTTATATTAAAAGTTATAAAACATTACTTTATTTAATTAGAAACAGTAAAAAATAGGCTAAAGAAGGGCAAGCAAAAACAAGACCTCTAACATAAATATTTATACGGTAATTTCAATGCAAAACTCAAACAAAACAATTGATAAACAGGAAATATACTCAACAAAAAATACACCAAAAAGCTGGACATAAAAAAATTTCCATGGTTCATGAACTGTGGCTGACTGTATGCATGAAGAAGGGGAAGAAGAACCCCTAGGACGAAGAGGGTTTTTGCCCCCTCATACAAAAACACGGTGAGTTCCCCTTCTCCTTGTGCATACATACAACTACCTTCAAAGTATAAAGCACAAGAAAAAATTCTTGGGGACAAGAAAGTTACTGGACCTGTGCGGAGCAGACAGAGTTTAAAGGAGGTATTGCTGAAAAAGGTGAAAAAGGCAGCTTTTCAAAGTCCGACTAAATGGTTTTTCAGCGTTTTCCGCTCATATTTCTTCCCTGCCCATCAACCCTATTCATTATTGGTCGCTTAACTTTTTTGGGGGTTGTTTGCAACAAATTTGTTTTGGGGCTTGTGCTTCCAAGGAGGGTTCTAAGCATGTTCTAAAAAAATTCTAATAACCTTCTGTACAATAATCTGTAAATTTACGAAAATTACATTCCACTTCGTCGCCTATAATGTCTTTATCAGATAATATTAAATACAGCATTAAAGTAAATAAATTCACTTGCTGATTCACTTCTTTTTTATTTTTATATTACATAGATAACCACAAGCTAAGTAAGCATGATAATAAAGGGGAGAAGGCTTAACTAACATTGGGGCTGCACAAATTTAAAAGTAGAGAATACATCTAGATCATGTCTAACTGTATGCACATAAAAATTAGTAAAATACGTTTATAAAATCTAATAAAAAACAACACTTTTATGATATTATTTTAAATAAACCAATGGGAATACGTTTCGTGGAAATTTCGCAATTCGCGAGTGTATGAACCTAGCTTTTGTCCAAGACTACACTGAAATCCGTTTGACCACAAGCAAGCAGCTTATAAATTAAGCTCGATAGGTTTGGACGGTTAACCAACGTATTTATGTCTAATTTTAAGCACTGTACCTGTTTGAAACATACAATATGATAAATAAAGAAGTACGCTTTAAAGTGATATTTATTAAAAATTATTGACCAACTAACCTGTGAAATCATCAATAATAAAAATGATGGATCTAGTAACTTATCTATCAGTACCGTTCTCATTTTGTAAGCAGGTTTGGATACTTGTAAAGAACACTGACGCCTGTGGTACTAAATTTAACACAATGAACAAATATTGTCTTCCGCACGGAGACAAAAGAAAAATAACGATAGTGTTACTATTACTACATAATGCATTAGTTATTTCCCCCGATGATACAATAATACTAATGTCTATGGGGTCCTGTTTTCGTGGTTTAATTAAGAAACATTAAAAACCGAGTGTTAACACTGCTCTTAGAATGTGATTCACGGACATACTGATTTCCTATTTTACGCAAAATTGTATTGTTTTAAGTCATTAACTCACAATTTTCATTTATAACCATCGTCCAATATTTATTTTAAATATTTATATCCATGTTTTAAACATGTTAAGTTAGTTAAAAGTTTGTTGTAAAATGTCAACAACGCTACATAACAAGCGCAAGCGATGAAGCGTAGAACTAATGCGCTTGTTAAGCTTACAAGTAACTTGCTGCTGTTAAAAATCAGCAGTATCATTTAACGTCAACCAGCTATCAAGCCATTTGCATTCGCATGCTAAAATTTAGCGCTTTTGGACGCAAACATTGTGATGGTATTAAGAAACAAATGGCCAGGGCTGACAATTTACAAAATTGCAAGTTCGTTGTACATATTCTCTATATATAACATTTTGTGTTAACTAGAGCTATCGTGGCGACATACTACCTGCTTCCACACCGAGATGGCGCCCCTATCGTACATTTCACAATGTTGTAAGTTCTGACCTCTTGCAATGATTGTAACTTCCATTGTTTAGATTTTTATCTGCCATTTATTTAAATAGCATAGCAGTACAGGTAACGTCATATGTCTTTGTCCAACATTGTAAATATTGCATTACAGAACCTGAAGTTATGTCGAGGATTATTTTAATATTAATTTCGAATGATTTTCGAAGCATTTTTTTTCGCTTGAACGTCGTAAAAAGTGTCAAAACATAGAAGACATGATTTGGGAGCAAACGTTTTTTGTATAGCTCGGTCTGTCGGTCTATATGTCTGTTTGTAGCCACGATAACTTTAGAACGATTCGAGATATCGTCCTCAAATTTGGTATACAGTTAGCACCCGTCAAACAAACGGTTCGGATTGTTTTTGGATAAAATAGCTCCAGCGGGTAGGAGATGAATGGGCATGATTTGATGAAAATTTAAATTTGTTCGTTAAAACTCGAGTAATATAATGTTTTAGGATTTGTTTATTAGAAAACAATCAATTTTATCAAACATCTGGTTTACTGTGCTGGAATTAAATTAGGGGTTTAATGTGTGGGGGTGGAATATTAGTAACAAACATTTCGAAATTTTGGAACCAAAATTTTTTTGTGTCGGTCGGTCGGACAGTCGGTCAGTCGGTCTGTCGCCCTGTAGTACGTCTGTCTGTTAGTAGAATTGAGATATCATCTTCAAAATTGGTATTCAGTTACTACCTGACAAAGGAACGCTTAGAATTGTTTTTGGGTAAGATGGCTTCAGGGAGTATAAATGAGGGGTGATTTGATGAAAATAGATATTTTTTCGTTAAAATTCGAGTAATATAACCTTTTAGAAGTTTGTGAGTATAGGAATACGAATATTTTTTTGTGATCAAGTCACGGACTCTAAATTCATTCCATCAGAATTTTCGTAGACTATCACAGCTATCTGGCAGTTAGGATTCAATTTGCAGCACTATTTTATTACAGAAACTATACTATACAATTTCTCATATAGTATAGTTTCTGTAAAAAAACAACAGGAAAGAGTAAGTATTAACTGCCAGATAGGCTTTTTATACTTACTTTCTAAAGTCAGTTTGTTAAAATATTCTCTAAAAGTTCTGCTCAGCTGTGCAGCCTTCTTAGCTTTTACATATATATATATATATATATATATATATATATATATATATATATATATATATATATATATATATATATATATATATATTATATATATATGTATGTATCACACCGATAATTCAAAAAATAATAGACCGATTTTGATAAAATGCAGCACGTACCTCTCTTTTGTAAGTGGCTTGGATAAGTTCGTTAGCCAGGAAAATCCAATCAGGTTTTCAGTGAAAATAATGGTTTTTTTTTCAAAAAAAATGTTTAACTTAAAAAAATTCAAAAGCTATGGTAACCAAATTTGGTACCTAAGTTTACCATATTAAAAAGAAACTAAATACCAAAATTTATATTTCCATGTTAAAAGGAAAAAAAGTATTTCTTGCCAGATAATTTCTAAGAAAATTCACTACCATAACGCACTTGCTGCGTCCAGACTTTTTGTGTTTAGCCTTCTAGTTAGTCTCTCTGATTTTAGATGATTAATTCTTAACTTTTTAACTTGTATTGACTCCTTCAGAGTGTTATCATTGCGGCACCTGGTCCTATTTTAATACACAAAGTTGTGTTTTTAGCTTCCGACTGTTGTCGGCTCAGTTTTGCATGGTCGTTTGTGGTTTAATTTTAGTGAATTTTCGTAGAAAAAGTTCACTTATGAGGAGATCCTGACTTTCGAATTTTGAAATAAAATTTACAAATCAGCGCGAACTAGGACCCTTAGAAACCATATCTGGATTCGCTTTCAATATATATATATATATATATATATATATATATATATATATATATATATATATATATATATATATATATATATATATATATATATATATATATATATACATATATATATATATATATATATATATATATATATATATATATATATATATATATATATATCTGGCATTGTATTTGAGCAAGTTGAATGTCTGCACGTTCCGCCCTTCAGAGGGAGCGTAAAGCCGTCGGTCCCGTGTCCATGCGATGTTGGGCACGTTAAATATCCCTACCCTCCTTGCAGAAAGGCAGGGGTTCGGCAAAATTTCCAGGATAGTGAGGTGAAACTTCTCCCTGGCGTCGGTGATTGGCCATAGTAGCGGAAATAGGCCGACGTTAAAGAAAGAAAGAAAAAAACACACCCACACACACACACACACACACACACACACACACATATATATATATATATATATATATATATATATATATATATATATATATATATATATATATATATATATATGAGATCAAATTTGGCGGGTACCTTCCCTTCGTAAGTGGCTTGGATAAGTTCGTTATCCAGAAAAATCCGACCAAGTTTTCCGGGAACCTTTTGAGTTTTCCTTCGGAAAAAATTCTTATCTCCGAAAATAGCAAAGCTGTGGTAATCAAATTTGGCACGTAGATTTTCTTTATAAATAGTAAACTACAGACCGAAACTTAAATCGCTATCGTACAAGAAAAAAAGTGTTAAGCATTTTATTGAAAAAAATGTTAGGCGTCAGATCATTTTTATAAAAAAAGGTCCGTTTGAATTTTCAATCCAACCGACAACTTAAAAACTAATTAGGTAACCGATTTTGGTCAACTCGGCAAGTACTTTTTTTTATTGATAGCTTAGATGAGTTCGTGAGCCAGGCCAATTGAACCAGTTTTTTTTTAAAGTCGATTTTTCTAGACAAAAAAATTTGTATCTCAAAAGTAACAAAGTTATTTTGATGAAATTATATATATATATATATATATATATATATATATATATATATATATATATATATATATATATATATATATATATATATATATAATTGAGTTTTTAAGAATTGAAGCATTTAATGAAAATTCGCTACCATACGCACTTGCCGCGTCCCGAAATTTTATTAACATTTATATTTTCTTACAATTACGGCCTCTAGGGTCCTCTGTGGATTGATTGTTTATTTATTGTTTGTGACATTTTGTTTTATGCATTATTGACTGTATTTTACTATTGATGAATAAACGTATTATTGTTATTATTATTATTACTTCAGCCTGAAGGGCTTTCACACTCCCTCATAGGGGAACATTTACCCGTCCCAGGTATCTCAGATACCAAAGGGACGGCGCTCTGATAGAGCCCTTTGCAAATTATCGGGCCCTGAACGACAACGCGACACATCCTCATTTCCCAAAATAACAAAGTTATGGTAATCAAATTGGGCACGTAGATTTTTTTTATAAATAGAAAACTACAAACCGAAACTTAAATCTTTATCGTACAAGAAAAAAAGTTATAAGCATTTTATTGAAAAAAATGTTTGGCGTCAAATCATTTTTATGAAAATTTACTACCATAACGCATTCGCTGCGTCCAGACCCTTTTCGTGAATTTTTATTTAAAAAAAAATCACTACTAGAGAGGTATCGATGGTGAGACAACAAAAACATTTTTGAATGAGCGCGAACTAGGACCCCTAGAACCCATATCCGGGGTCAGTTTCAATTTTTATATGTTTATATATATATATATATATATATATATATATATATATATATATATATATATATATATATATATATATATATATATGTATGTATCCGTCTGATAACTCAAAAAATAATTAACCAATTTCAATGAAACTCGGCAGATGCTTTTTTAAATTAATGGCTTAGATGAGTTCGTTAGCCAGGAAAATCGGACGGAGTTTTCCGGGAAAATTTTGAGTTTTCTTTCAAAAAAAAAATTTTTTTCTCCAAAAATAACAAAGCTGCTTTAATTAAATTTATTATATATGTTGCCTTGTTGCCTTTAGAAAGACCTTACTACGTACCAAAATTCAACTTTCTAAGTTTATAGAAAATTAAGTTATTTAAATTTGAAATTTTTTTCCTAAAAAAATTTTTTCTCCGAAAATTACAAAGTTATTTTAATGAAATCTGATGGATATTTTGCCCTAGGAAAGACCTTACCGCACACCAAAATTAAACTTTCTAAGTTTATAAAAAATTGAGTTATTCAAATTTGAAGCATTTAATAAAAATTCACTACCATAGCGCACTTGCTGCGTCCCGAGCTTTTTAATGATCGCTAATAGGTTTACAGACCTTTCCGCTTTCTATATCTGCTGGTGGCTTTTGTTGGATTGTGTAATGCTCACATGCCAGACCGATTGAAGAAAAGCCTTTAATTTTGTTCTTTCTAATCATACAATATTTTTATTAACGAGTATTCCCTAAAGTTTTCTTAATAAATATTCACTACAACCTACTAAAATTTACGAACATACCTTCTATTATTCTATAAGGTATGTATTTAAACAAATTACTGTATTTAAAACGCACTTTGTTGTCTCTCTGTACTGTCAAATGTTTGGTTATCTAACTCAATAAATAACCTTTTCTGTACACATAAATATGACAAATATCCAGGTAAAATGTATGTATAATAGAATCTAATTGGACAGATAGAAGAGCCATTACAATTAGTAAATTATAGTTAGCTTGTCTTTCGATAATTACGCTGTGTAGCATAGAAAGTGAAAACACAAAATAAGAGATATCGACCGTTCGTAAACGTTTCTCTTTTTATATAGAGCACTTATCCAGAGAAGCAGTGTTAACAGCTAGAACTACTGTACTCTCTTAAAATTAAGGTAATTACTTCCACATCGTCACAACGTTTGGAAGTATCGCATCGGCGATAAAAATTTCAATATATTTTTTTCGCTTAAACGACGTAAAAAGTATCAAAACATAGAAAACACGATGGGAACGAAATTTTTTTTGTATGTCCGTATGTATGTTTGTTTGTAGTCACGATAACTTTCGAACGAATTGAGATATCCTCTTCCAATTAGGCACTCGACAAACGAATGATTAGGATGTTTTTGGGTAAAATCACTTTAGTGGGTAGGGGATGAATGGGGAGTGATTTGGTGAAAATTGACATTCTTTCGTTAAAACTCGAGTAACGTTTAAGGGTTTATTTAGTAGAAAACTTTAAATATCATGTGTGTGTGTTTTTTGTTTCTTTAACGACGGCCTACTTCCGCGACTATGGAAAATTACCGACGCCAGGGAGCAGTTTCACCTCACTATCCTGGAAATTTTGCCGAACTCATGCCTTTCTGTAAGGAGGGTAGGGATATTTAAAGTGCCAAACATCGCATGGACACGGGACCGACGGCTTTACGCTCGCTCCGAAGGGCGGAACGTGCAGACATTCAACTTGCTCAAATACAATGCTGGAACCTCGGTTGATGTTAATGTTACAGTTTGTACTGAAAAAGTGAAAATGTGATCCTGGGATCGAACCCAGTACTCTTCGGTTCAGAGGCACACGTTCTTACCTCTGAACCACCGAGGCTCTTTTTAATTTCATCAACCATCTGGTATTCTGTGCTGAAATTAAATTAAGAGTTGGATGTGTGTGGTGGAATATTGTTGATAAAAAATTCGCCATTTTTTTGCTAAAACGGCGCAAAAGTCTCAAAACATATAGAACACTTGATTCTGGAACGAAATTTTTTTATCTGTCGGTCTATCGGTCGGTCGGTGTGTCTGTCTGTCGGCATGTATGTCTGTCTGTTATTGGTGCAATAACTTTCGAACGAACTGAGATATCATCTTCAAATTTGGTATCCAGTTAGCACCCGACAAAGGAACGCTTCGAATGGTTTTTGGGTAAAATCGCTTCAGGGGGTAGGAGATAAATAAGGAATGATTTGATGACAATTGACATTTTTCCAATAAAACTTGAGTAATATAACGTTTCAAAAGTTTATGGGTATAGGAATACAAATATTTCTCTGTGGTCAAGTCACGGGCCCTATTCATTCCATGAGAATGTCTTTCTGAAGGTAATAAACTATCACAGCTATGTGGAACTTATGATTCAACATGCAGCACTATTTTTGTTTTGTTGGGACAGAGTCTAAAACACAGAAGATACTATTGACTAGTATATTTGGTAAAAATCGTGACGTAGCAAGTGCGTTATAGTATCTAATTTTGATAAGTTTTGTCATAAATAACGCAACTTACTTTATATCCTAAGCATATCCTTGGACCTGTTTAAACTTAAGTATGTTAAATTTAAGTAACTGATTTTTATGAACAATTCACTATAAGGCATCTCAATTTTTTCTATCAATTGAATGTAAAAAATCACCCAAATCTTGTGACATTCTGTAGGTTAGAAACACTGACAATGACCAAATCATTTATTATATCCATCTTTGTTTATTTTATTTACCTTAATACCACACGGTAATGTGATTTTATAACAATAAAGAATATTATTTGCGGCATTTTATAAATTCTGTGAAACTTTATTCCAGATAAACTTTAATAACAATTATTCAGCAAAACTGAATTTTGGCACATTGCATCTGTAGCTTAATTGCACTATATGAGTTAAGTTTCGTAAAAATAAATCGGTGATTTTCAAAGATACGTATAGGGTTTTTAGGACGAAAAATATAAATTTGCCATAGAGAAACTTTGGTTTCAGAATTGGCCAATGCACTTAGTCCCCTGAAAAATGTTTCCAGTGTAATAAAATAAACGGGACACGCCTCGCAAACCATGTTGTATGAACATACATATACATACATATACATATATATATATATATATATATATATATATATATATATATATATATATATATATATATATAAACATATAAAAATTAAAACTGACCCCGGATATGGGGTGTGCAATAGATACGATCCGAACCAAGCTAATAGCGGGGTTCAAATTCTCATTCTTTCAGTTTTTGTAAAAGCAGCGGGTGACTAATCGTATCAAAAGCCTGACTCAGAGCGAAGAATACTCCTACCAGGCGGCGGTCATATTCAAGGTGATGGTTGGCATAATAACAAGAATTGAGAAGTGGCAGTTTCGGTGGACATGCCACTGCAAAAACCGTGCTGATTTCCACTCAACAAGTTATTTTTGTTATATATATATATATATATATATATATATATATATATATATATATATATATATATATATATATATATATATATATATATATATATATATATATACAGGGTGGCGCACTGAAAAGGAAAAAGACCGATTTGCGTCCAGATAATTTTTTTTAAAGAAACGATGAAACACGTCAATTTTAATATTGAGGGGGACATGTTTTGACATAAAACTCAACTTTGTGACATCAACCACTTAAGGGTGGTGATAACAACCCTTATATTTTAAATAGGGAACATGGGTCTAGTGTTACATCATTTGAAAGCTGTTTCTTTGCTAAATTCAGCACACTAATTTTTTTGGAAGTTTTGTCAACTCGTTTAAACATTATTCACAGCTGGAGTTGCAAGAACGTATCTCATTCATTGTGATAAGAAATGCACAAATTAGTCAATTTTTCGTTAAAAAAACTAAAAAACAAAAGCAAACGTTCAAAAATGTTTATTCAGTTAAGTAAGTGTTCAAATTGTTGACCACCAGCTTCCATACAAAAGTACAAATTTTGTTCAAAACGAGCTCTGACATTCTGGAGCATTTGTGGAGTTAATAGACGACATTCTTCAACAATGCGTCGTAGTAATTCGTCCAGAGACTCCGGTTCTGTTGCAAAAATTCTACTCTTTAAATGACCCCATAGAAAGAAGTTTAAATGAGTTAAGTCCGGTGATCTAGGGGGGCACTAAATAGCAACTTTACGCCCAATGCATTGCTCTGGAAGTTATCTGTTCAAAAACTCCCTAACACGTTGTGAAAAATGCGGAGGAGCTGCATCTTGTTGAAACACTAATTGATTTTCTTGATAGCGATATTCATTTTCAACAATGTCAATTAGTAGAGGGTAAACGATATCTTCTAGCAACTCCAAATACGTTTCGCCGCTCAAATTGCCATCAAGAAAAATTGGTCCAATTAAACGGTCTCCAAAAATGCCAGTCCAGACATTCAGTTTCTGTGGAGTTTGAGTGTGGACTTCGTGAAAATTTCTTGGATTATGTGCCCAATAACGACAATTATGATGATTGACTGTACACTCGTCTGAAAAAACAGATATTGAACAGAAAGTTCCCGTTATCAGCTATTCGTGCAGTCATAACTTCACAAAACTCCAGCCGCCGATCAAAATCATCTTCATTCAGTTGTTGTACAAAATGAATTTTATACGGGTGATATTTATAATGCTTCAATATTCGCTGAATAGTTCTTCTTTTGAGGTTTGGAACAGTGGCCAATTTACTCGTGCTCAAAGTTGGGTCTGTAGCAATTTGTCCTAAAACTTCAATCTCAGTAGTCTCATTTCTAACCGGAAATTCACGTTCAGGGTCCCGTTTTTTTTTGTTGGCTACTGAACCACTTTGTCGAAACTTTGCAACTAACTCAACATGTATTTTCTGTTAACATGTCTGTTCGGATGTCGTTCATTAAACAAATTTGCGGTACGGTTGGCACAGTCATCGCTTTTGAAAAAAAGAGTAATTATTTCAACTCTTTCTTCTACAGAATACACCATTGTGAAATTAATTTTTGGTAGTACTATCAAGTATCAAACCGACCGATAAACTCAAATAATAAACCGCATTTCTCTCATTCCGATAAGAAATGTTTGTTTACAAACCAACAAAACATTGACTATCAGCACATTTCTTATCGGAATGAGTTAAATGCGTTTTTGCATCTTCAACTGTGAATAATTTTTAACTAGTTGATAAAACTTCCAAAAAAATTAGTGCGCTGAATTCAGAAAAGAAGGAGCTTTCAAATGATGTAACACTCGGCCCATGTTCTTTATTTAAAATATAAGGGCTGTTATCGCCACCCTTAAGGGGTTGATGTGACAAAGTTGAGTTTTATGTCAAAACATGCCCCCCTCAATATTAAAATTGACTTGTTTCAGCGTTAAAAAAAATTCCTCTGGACGCAAATCGGTCTGTTTCGTTTCCAATGCGCCAGCCTATATATATATATATATATATATATATATATATATATATATATATATATATATATATATATATATATATATATATATATATATATGTATGTATTGCGATGACGCGGCGACATTACTTTAGTTTGTGATAATTGATGTTATTAGGTGTGTAGTTTAAATATTGCTGTGGTACAATTCATCTTAGTTTTACAGCAGGAAAAATTGAATTGTATATCCATGCGTGTGTAAATGGAGACATATTACGTAAAGTTTCATCCACATAAAGACATATAATAGCTCTGGATTATAAAAGAAGATTTAGCCTTATATGATACAACATTGTAGTAGTAGTAGCTTTATCCATTTAGAGAAAACAACTCTTCTCATATTAAATTTCTAAATAAATACATAACAGAACTAGTAAGTAACCTGAGTGTATTTATTGGCATGAATCATGTTGACTATTGGAATTATCTTTAAAATATTTGCGCTGTATTGTATCTTGTTTCTTTAAGAAAGGTCTATTTCAGCTATTTTGATTAATCATCGACGTCAGGGAGCACTTTCACCCAACAATCTTGTAAATTATGCTGCATTTTATCCTTTCCGCAAAGAGCGCAGTGACTTCTTAATGTGCTCAACATCGCATGGTACACGAGACCGACAACTTTATGCCTCCTCCGATTCGTAACTTGCAGAAAATTAAAACGCAATTTCACACCCTCAGTTAATGTAAATTTTAGAGTTTGTACTGAAAATAAAAAGTCTGGACGCAGAAAGTACGTTATAGTAGTGAATTTTCATAAAAATGTTTTTAATGGCAAATATGTCATTTTTAAATAGAAGGAATGGAATTTGGTATAACCTACGTATAGTAGAAATAGTGCACCTTATTTCATCAAAATAACTTTATTGTTTAAAGAAGTACGATAATTTTCCGCAAATAAACTTAAATTTGCACACAATTTCTTTAACGAAAATTGCCATTTTCTCTACAAAAATTGGTTTAAGTAATGTACTACTAAAATTATGTTTTTTACGAAAATTTGCTAAACAATTATTTTTCACGAAAATGTGAAATATTTTTTTTACAATAACTTATACATTTATTAAAACTAACACAAAAAATCTTCCAAAAGATATTTCTTCAAAAACATAAAAATAATTTTACGTAACAGATATTATTTACACGAAAGTTTTCTAAAAAATTCATAATATTCACATTAGACATATACCTGATATGCATCTTAATTTTCGTGTGTAATTCGCATTCTATATTATAAAGCCGCATACCAAATTTGGTCACCATAGCTTTGTTATTTCCAGAGGTATAAACTTTTTCCGGAAGAAAACCTAAAATTTTCCAGGAAAAACGCGTCCGATTTTTCTGACTAACCATTTTAACCAAGCCACTTGTAGAAGGAAAGTACTCACCAAATATGATCAAAGTCGGCCTTATTATTTATATATATATATATATATATATATATATATATATATATATATATATATATATATATATATATATATATATATATATATATATATATATATATATATATGTGTGTGTGTGTGTGTGTGTGTATATATTGAAGTGGGAAAATATTTCAAATAATACTTACAGTTTGCAGGAAATATGAATGTATTCTTTTTGTAAATTGTATTTTCTGTCATTAAATATCAAAAGCCGTTTCAATACAAATTCTCCAATACACCACACTATACACATAAAAATCATAAATAATAAACACTGTTGCAAGGCATATTCTTTGTTGTTATTAAATTTAGTACTGCATGAAATATCCATACGCTGAAAATAAATGTTTTCGTTTAGATCATTGCTGGAAATTAAAATACAACCCATATAATATGGAGCAATATGAATAGAGAGAAATAAAATACATACTTAATTATGTATGTATAGCCTGATACTTAAAAGCAGGTAGAAAATTTATATTTTCAAATAATTTTGCTTACAATGGTTAAAAGAGACTTCAATGTTTTAAAAAACACTCTGTATAGTTATAAGAAGTGAAATGAACGATTAATAATGAGAACAGTGGTTTTTATATTTTAAACGGACTTCCAAATGCAAGAAACAACGTTTAAAAGAGTTTTTAGTTAAGTAACAAAGTTTTGTTTACATTTAAATATTTATAGGTTATTCCAAATGTCATATTTAGATATAGGTATTTTCGGTTTGTAATTGACGTTACGTGCAGGATTTGAACTTGGCGGGCATCAAATTTCACCTGCCTGTTAGTTTAAAGAACAATGAAAAATTTCCACACTTGACAATGGGTAATTTGGAAAAACCAGATGAGGAATGTAATGAAATATCCAAGGTAGTTTGCCATGGATTGAAAAACAGGACGTAAATTGAGACGATTTTCATTTTGGATGGGATGTTCTAGAATTTTTTTTTGGTTGGTCTAAAAGGGAGACGGCGTCATATATAAGCTCCGAATAATATTGTTGAATTTATCTAAATTTTGTTAATAAATAGTGTAAAACGTGTGCAACACTTTAACAGGCAAGTCCATAGATGTTTAAGTAGAAGAGATCACAACAAGTAGCAGACGTACGGTAATACAAATCAAATTTAACAGGAGCAGAAGTCAACAACAAACAGGTACCGAATAATTCAACTATATAATATATGACCGTTAAAAAGAAATTTTCCCATTTATCATAATTACATGTTAAATATTCTATCTAGCTGTGTAAAGTAAATGTCTTGAAATTAAAGCAATTTTCATCAACACATAGCAAAAATTCAAACCAACTTGAATTAGTAGTTCCCAGACTGATTCAGAGATGGCGCATCAGGTGTCAAAGCAAAATCTCCGTTGATATAAATAGCCATAACGTAGTGTGTGCGTGCGGGCATGCGTGCGTGATGTCGTGCGTGCGTGCGTCCGCGTGTGTATGTATGTCTGTTGATTGAGAGATAACCTCAGATGTTAATGTCTATTGGACATAGACTTTTTGTTTCCACGGCAATAGGTTAAACGGGTTTGTTTCAACAAAAATTCGCCAAAAATGACTATTAAACCATAAACTCTATAACTAGAACTACTGCCAAAGCAATCGAGAAAGGTTCGACTTGCAATTAGTTTTATGCAAGTATTTTAGTAAAATTAAGGACAATGACGGTTGAAGCTGAAACTTAAGGGTTCGTAAAACACTCTTCTTGCAACATTTTTTCTACATAACCCGTGTTTGTTTCAGGTTCATTGTCTAAATGTTATCAATTTTGATGTTTCAAATCGCGACTTTGACGTTTTAAAAGGAAACCACCCCTATTTTTTGTTTGTCTAAATACCTATAACCTTTTTCTTTTAAATGACAGATGTAAATTTTGGCACATAGTTTACTTTTTATGATATAAACCAGCGTATAATAATATAAGATTTGGTTGCCATAAATTTGTTACTTCCGGAGATATAAAAATTTTGTGAAAGAAAACACAAATTTTTCCGGGAAAAACTGGGGGGATTTTTCTTGCTGACGAACTTATGAACGCCACTTGCATTGGTCGACTCTTACTGGGTGTTCGTGAATTTTTGGAAAGTCGGAAAGTCCGAAAACACAACCAGTCAGAGAACAGTAAACCGACCAATAGAAGCTTAACACGCAGGCGTCACGTACAATCTCAGACATATACCACACATAGTCAGTAACGTGCTGTTGATGAACCACGACGGTTCGAAACTGCAGGCCACGTAAACCAATAAAAAATCACAAAAACTACAGCAAACAAATAAAGTGTGTTATATAACCTATGTGTTATACATATATATATATATATATATATATATATATATATATATATATATATATATATATATATATATATTTGTGTGTGTGTGTGTGTGTGTGTCACACCGATAACTCATAATGGGCCGATTTTGAGCAAATTTAGGGAGTACCTTCCGCTTGTAAGTGGCTTGGACAAGTTCGTTAGACAGGTAAATCGGCCCAGTTTTTCCCCTAAAATTTTGAGTTTTCTTTTGGAAAATTTTTATATCTCAGGAAATAACAAAGTAAGGGCAATCAAATTTGGTACGCGGGTTTGTATCATAAAAGGTAAACTACGATCCAAAGTTCAGACTGACCTGACCTAAAAGTTAGAACAAAAAAAAGTTATAGGCTTTTAAAGAAAACATTTTTGTGGTTTTTCTCTTAAAACGACAAAATAGTGATTTGAAACATCAAAATTAGTAACATTTAGGCAAAGAACCTGATAGGAATAAGGTTATGTAAAGAAAATGTTGCAAGAATAGTGTTTTACAAACCTGTAAGGTTCAGCTTCAACCGTCATTGCCCTTCATTGTACTATAACAGTTTCAGAAAATTAATTTCAAATAGACCCTTTCTCTGATGCTATGGCAGTAGCTTTAGTTATAGAGTTTATGGTTTAATAGTCTATAAGTGTTTGCGAATTTTCATAGGAAAAATTCGCTATTGATGAGAATGCAACTTTTGTATTTTAAAAGATTTCTTTAAATGAGCGCGAACTAGGCCCTCTAGAGCCCATATCCGGGGTTAGTTTCAGTTTTTATCTGTTTACATATATACAGGGTGATGCATTTCTACGGTAAAGTTACATATGTACAGGGTGATGCATTTCTACGGTAAAGCTCAATATATCCGTAATTATACAAGATAGGAGAAAAAATTGTATACATTAATTATATGGTATCTTGAGCTGCATCTTATAAAATTATGTTAGCAATCACATTTCCTCGGGGGAACCTGTAACCCCTAGAGGGCGCGTCCCCAGGTGGCGGATAGGGGAATGCCTCTCAGATATGAGTGATCGGAGGGAAATCAAATACCTCCCGCGGACCAACAAGTACACAGCGTCTGATCCAGAGTGGGCGACTGCAAACAGCGTCTGTCCTCATGTTAGAGGCGGCTGAACTAAAAACAGTGAAGGCAACGGAAAACCACACTGTTAACATTTCCCAGGATATTGCTATGGCGAGAAAAACAAAAGCGATGGCCCCTAGTCCCTAGCAGCCCTTTGATGGGCAAGGGGTGCTAAGAATCCTATGGCTCAAAATAGCAAAATCCACTGTAAAGATAGGCACATGGAATGTTAGAAGCGTTTATGCTGCTGGAAAATTGGAAATCTTGTTCAAGAGGCTAAACGCTTAAAACTGTCGATTATGGGAGTAAGTGAATTACGATGGACTTGTTCGGGGACATGCAGACACAAAGACGGTATTACTATATTACTCCGGGAGCGTCAACGACGACCCACAACATAGAAACGGAGTAGGAATTTTTGTAACATCGGAAATAGAGAAATATGTTCTTAACTTTGTTCCAATAGGCGACAGAAGTACTGTTACAGCTACACGCATCACCATTTAATATCACTTTAACACAAATATATGCCCCTACTACAGAGAAAAAGTATAACACCGAAGTAGAAGTTCCGTATAGGCAACTTAGTACAACACTAAGAAGTTTAAAATCCAACGACATCACATATATAATTGGTGATTTTAATGCCAAAATTGGTAAAGGTCGCAGATTGGATCTAATCGAGGAGTATGGCTTGGGAGAAAGTAATGAACGAGGTGACAGACTGTTTGATTTCTGCCAAGAACACAATCTGGTAGTAACCAACACATGGTATAACTTACATCAACGTAGGCTGTATACTTGGAGAAGCCCTGGAGATAACCCAACACATATATTGAGAAATCAGATATACTATATCCTTACCAACAAAAGATTTAGGAACTCCATCACCAGAGTTACAACGTATCTTGGAGCGGATATTGAGTCTGACCACAACCCTTTAGTCGCAGACATAAGAGGCAAGCTAAAACAGATAGAAAAGAAACACCAGCAAAAGAATCTCACGATTTCAGACATCAACAAAAGTAAAATTGAAAAAGTTGTAAACGATTAAGTGAAAGAAATGAGAACAACCGAAGGTGTCGAGGAAACATGGAAATTATTTCGTGAACATATAACCAAGATATTAGAAGAACATAGAGTAACAACCAGACACAAGAAACAACAATGGATGACGGAAGAAATACTAGATCTTATGGAACAAAGAAGACAGTGCAAGGGCAAACCAAAAGAATACAGAAGAAAACAAAGAGAAATAAAACAAAAAATACGAACAGCTAAGGAGAGATAGATGACGGATAGATGTCGGGAAATGGAAGAGTTTGAAAGGAAGCACGACACGTTTAACATGTACAAGAAAGCCCAGCATGTTTCTGGCTTGTATAACAAGAAAACTACTAACATACTAGTGGATAGCACTGGAAAAGCTATTATTGATGACAGAGAAATTCTTGCAGTATGGAGTAAATATGTGACTGAATTGTTTCAAGTAGGCAGGCCAAACATGCAGGGTAATGCAAATCAAGACAAAGGGCCAGAAATGTTAAAATCCGAAGTTCTCCATGCCATAAAATCAGCCAAAACCAAGAAAGAAACTGGTCCAGATAACATCCCAGCATAGCTCTTACAGATGATCCACGAAGATCACATCATTGCTCTGGTTATGTTTTTTAACAATATATATATACTACTGGTGAAATACCCGAAGAATGGTTGAAGTCTGTTTTTATAGCACTTCCGAAAAAACAGCGAGCAAAGAAGTGCGACGAATATAGATTAATTAGCCTGATGAGTCATACATTAAAGGTGTTTATTCGCATAATACATGGAAGGATGAGTAGTCGGTGCGAGGAGGACCTGGATGAGACGCAGTTTGGCTTTAAGAATGCACTAGGCACCCAAGAAGCACTTTTTGCGCTAAATATACTTCTTCAAAAGTGTCGTGACCAACGTAAGGATATTTATGTATGTTTCATAGACTATGAAAAAGCCTTCTATAGGGTTCAACATGAAACATTTTTAAACATACTAATAACTTTGGGAATCGATGATAGAGATTTGAAAATTATAGAGAACTTATATTGAAAGCAGAAAGCAGTGGTCCGAATCGATGGAAGACTAACCGATGAATGTCGCATTCAACGAGGCGTCAGACAGGGATGCATTCTCTCCCGCTATTGTTCAACATCTACTCGGATACAATCTTTAAGAAGGCTTTGCAAGATAAAGACCTTGGAGTGAAGATTAACGGTGAACTGATTAATAACACTCGATATGCCGACGATACGGTTATCTTGTGCGATAGTGTCCGGGGCCTTCAATAGTTGTTGGATAGTGTAAACACGACAGGAAGGGAAATGGGTTTGAAAATAAATGTCAATACGACAAAATTTATGATATTCAGTCGCCAACCGCACGCCGATGCTTCCCTACAGATAGACCAACAAAACATTGAGATAGTTGCCCAATTCAAATACCTTGGTTGTTATATCACAGAACATCTAGACCCCGATAAAGAGATAAAGTGCAGAATTGAAACAGCGCGCACAACTTTCATGAGAATGAAATCATTTTTCTCTAACGACAACTGAAACCTAAGATTGCGTCAAAGAATGATCAAATGTTATATTTGGTCCGTGTTGTTGTATGGAGCTGAGACCTGGACTCTGAGGGCTGCTACGATCAGTCGACTAGAAGCGTTTGAGATGTGGTGGCATTGAAGAATGCTTCGAATACCCTGGACAGCTATGCAGACCAACGAAGCAGTATTAAGTGAATGCCGTCCGTGAATTATTTGTCACTATTAAGGTGCGAAAGATATCATACCTGGGACATGTTCTTAGAGTAGACCGATACAAGGTGCTCCAGCTTATAATGAAAGGTAAAATCGAAGCCAGCCGAGGAATTGGAAGGAAACAGATGTCATGGCTAAAGAACATTCGCAATTGGACTGGAATACGCAGTGCCGAACAACTATTCAGATTAGCCGAAAACCGCGAACAACTCGCCAATGTAATTGCCAACGTTAGGGGGACCTGATATGGCACCGAAAGAAGAAGAATCACAGGGTGGTCGATAAATCGTTGGTGATACAATTTTTTTTCCGAACATTCCTTATATCATTGCATTTTTGCATTTTTCATCAAATTACAATGCATGTTTGAAGCAAAAAATTTAATAGCGTTCATCCTTTTCAAGTTAATCCAATTGTTTTGCAACTTTTCAGATTTCTGGTACATATCAAAAATTATGATATGGCATTTTAACCAATACATAACACAGGCCTATAAAACTGATGCATTGAGAGAGGTCTTCGTTTATATTGCGCCGTATACAGGCCGCTCTCAAATAATGAATGAACATCCTGTGTTTTCTGTTTCACAAGTGAATAATAATATAATATAATAATGTTTAGCAAGCTATTGTAAAAAATTTTTTTCGGAATGTGGTGAAAAATTGTTTGAAATTTTTAATGAAAAAATTCTATCGGGGGTTTTGTCAAAAAGATTTTTGGGATGAAATAGCTTGAAGACGTTTGTTAGCCAGGAAAATGGAACCAGTTTTTTTGGGAACATGTTTAGTTTATTTTCGGAAAATTTTGGTACTTTTTCAAACAACAAAGCTATTTCGATTGAACGTGGAGCATTGTTTCTACTATATAAGTTATACTGATAACCAAATTTCATGCCCGCTTTGATTAAAAAAGACGTGTGCTATTAAACATATTTCTATGAAAATTCACTACCATAACGCACTAGCTGCGTCCAGACTTTTTATTAATATATAGATATGTCGCAAAGTATTGTAAACTTGGTCATTTAAAAAACAACATTTATTTAAAAAATATTTTTAGAAGGGACTGCAACGAATTTTTTAGGGTGGGCTGGGTGTGCTAATCTACTTTAGGTTATTTACCTTTTAGTGTCAAGTGGTGTAGATTAAATTATTTATCAACCCAAAAGTTAATGAGCTATCTGACTTCTGCTTTAATGGGTATAATATATCTTACTAGTTCTTCTTGAAATCCATTTATAACTAATGCGATCGTCTTGTTTTGAAAGGTACAAAACAATTTGCTACCGTAAACTGATCTCTATTTCTAAAGTAATGAGATTTGTGAAGGTTAATACTTCTAGTAAATTCAATCGGATTCTAGTATGTGTTTTGTTTCAATCCACAAAAGATATGCGGCTTAAGCGATCATATATTACGTTACAATTGAAGTCTAACAAGTGACAGATTTTTGTGTGTTATATAATGCAAATAATTGTGTTGTTAAGTGACGTTCTAATTTCTTGTATATTTGGTAAAACAGGTAAGCAATTGTTGCAAGGAGGATTGCATAATTAACATTGGTAGTTTATAATACATATAGAGATATTTGCAAACATCGTTTTCGTCGAAAAGAGAAGCATTCCCTTATGGGCAACTAATTCCACTCAAGTTTAACCTCAAATATGGTAACGAACTCAAATAAGCAAATTGATTTCCACTAATTAATACAATTGTTGCTGTGTTGCCTGCGCTCTGATACACACATACAATTACCGGAGCACGATAATCAACTGCAGTTCCCTCATCTCAAAGAAAATTAATAATCAAAATGAAATAAATAAGAATATATTTTTTACTGATAATTTTCTATTTTTAGTTAATTTTTAGTACAAAGATTTCGCGATAAATAAGTACTCTAATTTATTAGAGTGCTATGTTCAATTTGACTTTTTCATAGGTTTTTTTTTGTACTGTCATTTATAACGTGAGTTTTTGTATGTTTCTGATAACAATAATCATGGTGCGACAGTATAGGGGGAAATCTTAACTATTCATACGAACAGTTGCTGAATTTATTTCACAGTCACGGACAGTGTAGTAAAATTGTCAAATGAACACATAAAATGTCTAACGAACGGTATTCTGGATTACCTCAAATGACTGTACAGAAATTCAGAAGATACGAATTCAATTTTTTGAGAACTGGTAGCTGCAAAATAAGAAAGCGATTAGCAGCATCACAAGTAACACGAAACGAAGACAATGTAATTTCTGTTTTACCTTATTTTGTAGCTCATCCACGTGCATCAGTAACTATTGCTGAACATGATTTGAATATATCACATTCGTTCATACAGAGAATATTGCGTAAGCATCTATAATTATATCTATAACCCAGTGACCCAGCACGAAGGGTAGAATTTTGTCAAATGCTCCTTGACTGCATAACCTTTCTTTCATAAGAAATATAATTTGGACAGATGAAACAAAGTTTTACCATGAAGGGATTTTCAACAGACAAAATTCTCACTGCTGGGCAGAGTAAAATTCTCATGTGACTAGGGAACGCAGTTTTCAGAAAAAATTAAACTTCAATGTGTTTGTTTTTTTCATGAACAACAAAATTTCGTACTGTATTTATGATAATAATCTTAAATGTAACCCGTACTTTAGGATCTTACAAACCAACCGGTCGCGATTTGTTTAGAGGACTTGCTACCTAATCGTTGGTACCCACTAGATAAGGTTTCAGTGCATTCACCAGCAGAGGTGAGGGGATACTTGAATGAAGTTTTCGAGGAAATGTGGATAGGATGCCGAGCTACATATAATTGTTTGGCGTCAACGATCACCGGATCTCATTCCGCTCGATTTCTACTTATAGGGTAAAGTCAAGTCAGATGTTCATGCAAATCCGGTTAATACGAGAGAGGGCCTTGAAATTTGAGTTCGTAATTCTTTAGACAATATCAATCCTTCTGAAATACACCTCCGTGACAGTATCCGATAAATCCCAGCCGGAAAGAACCCGAACATACCCGATCGAGTTACATAATATTAGATGGCACGCGGCTTAGTACTATGCGGGCGAGTCGAGAGGACATTTTTTATTTTTTTATTTCAACAACACACTACGAGGGCTTACAGCCTAAATACTATCGTACCGTGGGTGTCGACAAGCAGGAAAGAGGCAACTTGTTAATTCTGGACTTGAAGGTTTGGAGGTTCGGAGGAGAAGGAAAAATATGCGCCGGCAAGGAATTCCACAACTTGCAAGTCCTTGGGACAAAAGAGCGGGCATAACAAGATGTTCTATGCCTGGTGACCTGAACAGTAAAAGGGTGCATTCGCTCTGTTCCCCTGGTATATCTGTTGGGGGCAGCAGGTGGAGGAACTATGGAATAAATTTTCTCTGAGCACTGCACGTGCAGATATCTATAAAAGAGAGAGAGAGGTCACCGACGACACGTCGGTGGGCAAGGGATGGTAGCCTTTGGGTGAGGGTAGGGTTACCAATGAGACGTATAGCTCTCTTCTGTATGGAGTCCAGAATAGCGAGTGTAGAAGCGTCAGCAGCACCACAGATGTAGGACTAGTATTCGAGGTTTGGCCTTATTTGTGAAGTATATAAGGTATAGAGACTAGCTGGTGAAAAGTATTTGCGAGTCCGGAAGAGGAAACCTAATTTCTTAGCAGCCGCTTCTGCAATTGATGTGATATGTTGGTGCCAATTAAGATTTCGATCCACAGAAATGCCAACAAGAGAAAAGGACTCATTACTTTGAATAATTTGGTTGTTCATTGTGATGGGTCTAGGGCTGGTGTATCTCTTATGAGAAAGAAAGCAAGACTGAGATTTGGTGGGGTTGACTTGTACAAGATTTCTACTTCCCCAGTCTAATATTTTTTGGAGATCCACGGAGACAGAACCCTCCATGTGTCTGCGATCCTCATCTAATTGGGTCAAAAAGACAGGCTTAGAATGTTGTATATTTGAGTGGAGGGTGCTGTCGTCCGCGTAAATGTGAACTGGGTTGGATGTGCTAGAGAGAAGATCATTGATGTGGAGAAGAAACAAAGTAGGGGCTAAAGCTGAACCTTGAGGAACTCCTGCATTAATTGGATATAGTTTAGAGGAATAGCCATCCACAACAACAGAAATGCTCCGGTTGGAGAGGAAGTTTGCTGTCCAGGTACAGAGTTTTGATGGTAGGCCATAGGCCCGAAGTTTAGTAAAAGCTGCCGCCAGACGCCAGTGGCAAAAAATTTCAGAGAGTATAGGGTTTTTAAAAACGAACTCTCTCGATACTGCAGCAATAGGAGATTACATTGCCTACAAAAAAATTCTTATCGTTTGTGAAATCAGTCGCCAATTGCTGGGGCGGAATTTTTACGTGATTGTGTCTGTAAAAACCAACTCGTCCGATACTGTTGGAGTAGGGCATAACACCTTTATAAAAAAATTCTTGCTATGCACTCGCTGGTTATAAAATCTGCCGCAAAAAGTTTTGGGTGGAAATTTTCAGACTACAGTGTTCTTAAAAACCAGGTCATTTGATACTGTAGAAACAGTAAAACACAGTTTCGTAAAACACTTTTCTCCCTATGCACAAATCTCAAAGTGCTATCGACCTCAAAATTCTATGGTAATCAAAACACGCAAGTTCTCTGATAAAACATGCTTTATATTTCACATCTTCTTTGGTACTTAATCAGGAGCCTAGAAAGAGTTACAACTATGGAGTACAATCCAAATATAACTTATAATTACCGACCCAAACCTGAACAAAGTATGAGAAGCAGCCAGTAAAGGAACACAGCAAAGGGAGTGAGATATCTAACTGGTTTTTGGTACTTCACACACAAAAAACATAGGACACAGTACAGAACCTCAGTTATATGGTCATATTTATAAAACACGGTTAAAAATTTTAAACTCTCAGTGAAAGATCTCATGCAACATATGGTTCATAAAAACTTGTTGATTGACAGCTGACTTCTCTGTCATGACATATGAGCCAGGAGTGCCAGCTGAGAGATGACAGCTTGAAAAGCTTTCTGTCAAAAGGGCATAGAAGGAAACGAAAGAAGGCAAATGGCTTTTAAACCAGCGACTTATGAAATTCTTGGAACCATTGACTGAAAACCCAATTGCCCTGAATCATGTTTTACTTGTGGAAATTATAAGTGTTATTATTAACTGTTATGTCTGACTACCTGCGAATAGACAAATTCATGTAAAAACAGCGTGAGAACACTATTTCATACTGAACATAAGGGACCAGACAGCCTGAAGGCGCCAGGAGCAAAATTGTTCTGCTGATATGGAGTGAAACACCAAAAACACCAAAACTATGAAAACGCTGGGGTTACCCTAAGGTGTATTATCACCTAGGCGTGTCTCTTGACATCGAGAGGCCAAGGCCTAACGAAAGCTGAACGAAACTTGAACGAAAAGAGAAGAACAATTGAAGTTGGGCAGATTTAGTGTTATATATGACTACCTGCCAGTGGACAGATGCATTTCAAAACAGTGTTATTTCATGCTAAACATAAAAGACAGTCAGACGGCTTGAATGGGCAAGGGGCAGATATGCTCTATTAATAACGAAAAAGCGAGAACCGAAAACTGAGAATGCTGTGATCACCCTGGGGTGTATTATCTTAGAGGTGTATATTTAGAAAATAAGAGGCCATGGCTGGGCGAAAAACGGAACGGAAAGTGAACGAGAAGCGAACGAAAGAGCGAAGTGGCAGATTTCTTGTTCAGTCTTTCGCTTCTCGTTCGCTCTCCGCTTCTAATCAAATGTTCGAAACGGACAATAGATGAATTGGCAGGAAGGGTGAAATCGAATCGCCAGCAAGATCACCTGAGCCAGCTCCCTTGTTTTTTTCCTGTGGTGTCATTTAAAGAATGTGGTATTCAAAAGTAAACAAGATACCATCGACAAATTAAAAACAAGATTTAGAACTGAATGTACCAATATTTCTCCAGAGATTATTAAAAAGTTTGGACGCATCAAGTGCGTTATGGAAGTGAATTTTTATAGAAAACAAATATGCTTCTTTAATGCAAGGAGGCGTCAATTTGGTCACCGGTATATCCCATATAGTAGAATTAATGTACCATATTAAATCAAAATAACTTATTGTTCAAAAATGTACAAACATTTTCCGAAAGTAAACTTTAAATGTTTAAAAAAAATCATTTCCTAGCCGACGAACCTTATTAAGTTAATTGCAAATTGAGTTATCGAATTTTGAAGCATTTAGTGAAAATTCGCTACCAAAACGCACTTACTGCGTCTCGATTTTTTTTACAAACATGCATAATATTTCGATTAAAAATGCAAAAATGCAATAACGAATGTTCAAAAAAACTTGTAGGTATCACCAATGACTTATGGGCGACCTGTGATTGTCAAAATAATTTTATAAGATGGAGCTCAAGACACTCTATATGTAACGTATAAAATTTTTTCTCGTATCCTGCATAATAACAATTATATTGAGCTTTGCCGTAGAAATGCGTCACCCTATATATATGTAAACAGATAAAAACTGAAAGTAAACCCGGATATGGATTTTAGGGGGCTAGTATGCGCTCATTTAAAGAAATCTTTTTACAACTCAAAAAATGCGGTCTTCTCAGGAACGAATTTTTTCTACGAAAATTAGCTAAACATTATAGACCGTTAAACCATAAAATTAACTAACACTACTGCCAAAGCTTCAGAGAAAGGGTTTATTTGAAATGAATTTTCTGGAAATATTTTAGTAAAATGAAGGGCAATGATGGCTGAAGCTGAAACTTAAGGGTTTGCAGAACACTCTTTACATAATCCTATTTCTTTCAGGTTATTTGCCTAAATGTTTCCAATTCTGACGTTTCAAATCGCGACTTTGGCGTTTTGTGGAAAATCCGATTTTTTTTTAATTCCTAGAAATTTTTTGTCTTTAAACTTACCGACCTAAATTTTCGTAAAGGGTCCACTCTTTATAATAGAAACACGCGTACCGAATCTGGTTGCCCTTACTTTGTTATTTCTGAAGATACACATTTTTCCCGGAAAAAAAACATAACATTTTCTGGGAAAACCTGGGCCAATTTGCCTGATTAACGCACTTATCCAAGAAACTTGCAAAAGGAAGATATGTACCAAATTTGATCCAAATCGACCCATTATTTTTTTAGTTATCCGTGTGATACATATAGGGTGAATTTTTTAAAGAAAATTCACTAATAAATCGGGTCCAAAAAGAATTTGTTGAGAGTTTGGGATATTGTCAGGCACAAGAAGGCGGGCATTTGATTAGATAAGACTGAACTCTGTAATTCTTTATAGGCTTACCCTTGTGTTAGGTGTTACTGATAATAAAAATCTCTGGACGCAGCAAGTGCGTTATGGTAGCGAATTTTCTTTAAAATATGTTTAATAGCAAATGTCTTTCTTTGATGAAAGCAGGCATCAAACTTGGTTGCCTATATAGTAGAAACAATGTACCATATTTCATCGAAATAAATTTATTGTTTGAAAATATATAAACATTTTTCAAAAGTCTAGATGCAGCAAATGTGTTATGGAAGTGAATTTCCATAAAAATGTTTTTAATAGCAAATGCGAGCAGGCATCAATCTGATTACCGGTATAGCCTATGTGGCAGAAACAATGTACTATATCTTATCAAAATCACTTATGGTTTGAAAATATACAAAAAATGTCCGAAAATAAACCTGAATGTTGGTTTTCTAACCAACAAAGCTTATGTTAATAGCAAATTGAGTTATTATAGTGTTTAAGGGGATATGGCTTCAAGATGTGAAAAAGATAGCTTTCAAGCCCGCTTTATTCGAAATTCTGCTCATATTTCCTTTTTACTACTTACCCCGCTCAGCACCACTACTCACTCCTGTGCCCGTAACTTCCTTGAGGGGTGTGAACAATAAATTTTTCATGCGGTTTGTGGATCCAGGGGGGGGGGCAGGCAGGTTTCTGAAAACAGTTTTTTTTAAACGTTCGGGAGCTAAACTGCAAATTTACCGAAAATTCGCTACCAAAACGCACTTACTGCGTCCAGATTTTTTTCTTACAAACGCATCATATTTCGATAAAAAAAATGCAAAAATGCATTAAAGAATTTGTTCTACGAAAATTAGGTAAAAAAAATTATACACCCCTACTCACTCCTGGTCCCCTAAAATCCCTGAGGGGGTGTGAACAAGAAGTTTTCCTTGGGGTTTGTGGATCCAGGGAGGGAGGCCTAGGCAGGTTTCTGAAAACAGTGTTTTGAAAAGCGTTCGGGAGCTAAACTGCAAATTTACCGAAAATTCGCTACCAAAACGCACTTACTGCGTCTAGATCTTTTTCTTACAAACGCATCATATTTCGATAAAAAATTGAAAAATGCATTAACGAATTTGTTCTAGCTAAAAAAAATTATACACCCCTACTCACTCATGGTCCCGTAACTTCCTTGGGGGTGTGAACAAGAAATATTTCTTGGGTTTTGTGGATCCAGGGGGGGGGGGGGGGGGGCTCTAGGCAGGTTTCTGAAAACAGTGTTTTGAAAAGCGTTCGGGAGCTAAACTGCAAATTTACCGAAAATTCGCTACCAAAACGCACTTACTGCGTCCAGATTTTTTTCTTATAAACGCATCATATTTCGATAAATGCAAAAATGCATTAACAAATTTGTTCTACGAAAGTTAGCTGAAAAAAATTATAGACCGTTAAACCATAAACTTCACTAAACCTACAAATAAATATCCAAAAAGGTACCAACTTAACTAAACCGACAGCCAAAGCATCAAAGAAAGGGTCTATTTGAAATGGATATTTTGTAAATATTTTAATAAAATGAAGGGCAATGATAGTTGAATCTGAAACTTAAGGGTTCGCGGAACACTCTTCTTGCAACATTTTCTTTTTACAATCGGTATTTGTTTCACATTCTTTGCCTAAACATTGCTAATTTTGACGTTTAAAATTGCGAGTTTGACGTTTGACGAAAACTCCAAAATTTGTTTCTTTAACTGCCCATAACTTCGTTGTCTTTAAAGCTAGAGACCTAAATTTTGGTATAGAGGTCACTCTTTATAATACAAAATTTGGTTGCCCTTACTTTGTTATTTACGCAGATATGAATTTTTTTTAGAAAGAAAACACAACATTTTCCGGGAAAACCTGGTCCGATTTTCCTGGCTAATGAACTTATCCAAGCCACTTGCAAAACGAAGGTACTCGCCAAATTTGGTCAAGATCGGTCCATTATTTTTTGAGTTATCGGTCGGATATATCTATCTATATATATATATATATATATATATATATATATATATATATATATATATATATATATATATATATATATATATATATATATATATATATATATATATATATATATATATATATATATATATATATATATATATATATATATATATATATATATATATAAAAATTCGCTAAATTGTTATTACTCACTTTATTTTATTCCTACAAAAACAAATGGTGTTGCTGAATTGATAATTGGATTAGCTTTAAAAAGATATATCACACAACCAACTATTTAATTGCAAAATTTGGAAGGAATACCTACCCATTGGGGAGGTATAACGATAAGGGTGAGATTTCTATATCAAAGAGTTAGTTTTTGAAAATAAAAGTCGACCTGTTTTTGACTTTTCCCTAATAATGGTCACTTTCAATTTTATTGAATTTATGCTTTACTTTATAGCCACGGTGTAGGTATATATAAACATATAAGAATTTAAATTGACCCCGGATATATGTTCTAGCGGTCCTAGTTTGCGCCCATCGAAGTAAATTTTTCATAATTCAGAAGTCTGGTAATTAAAATTTTTCTACGAAAATTCACTAATGACAAAATATTAGCATTTTCTAATTCATACTTGTGTGAAAATTTTGGTTAAATAATAATAATTGTTGTAGGATCACATTATTATTTTGATTATTCGCAAAAACATGATTACTAGAATTCTAAAAAAAATATGAAAATTTGCTACCAAAACGCACTTGCAGCGTCAGAACTTTTAATACCTATTTTAGAAACACTTTGCATACTCTATAAATATCTCATAAAGGATCAAATAAATAAATATATTGTATATTTTGTATTACCAACAATTATGTCTCATCATAGTTATATAATTTTAGTAATTATAAAAAAGAAAACAGTAAATATATCTGCCGGCATTTTAAAAAGAAATAAATGTTTACTAAAATGCAAAAAAAACGATGAGTTTGTAAAGCAATTTTGTCGCTAAAAGGTACAAAAAACTGCACTGCTTGAGATAAGGATACATATTATTGTAAATAAATTAGTTTTATTTAATAGGGTGCCGTGTTCCGTAAAGACAGGTTGATGCTTGTGTTTTGTTTGGTAGCGTTTTATTAATCTGAATCTTGTCATTGCGTATGAGGTTTGCAATTAATTTAGGCCTTAAAAATCAAATTTTTGTTGGCTATAACTAATTATTTACGTTTCATTTACGAAATATTTATATATTATAAAATATTGATTACCGTGATTCGTGTTACAGGACTTGTGAAGTGAATGGTTTCCGGAATGATTATTCGAGTTTGCCGGTAAGTGTAATAAGTAATTCTACAATTTTACAACAACGTGTTTCTTAAAAATAGATTACCTTTTATACAAAAGCTTTGTGGTATCGCGGTATAGCCGATTAGTAATCTATGTTCTGCAAATTATGTGGGGTTAGCAGTTTTGATATAGCGGTCATAAATTGCAGGCCTTTATTTTTATAGTTTAATATTCTATATATCGTATCGAAATCTCAAAAGATGATGGGCCGATTTTAATGAAATTTGGTACGTACCTTCCCTTTGTAAGTGGCTTGGATAAGTTCGTTAGCCAGGAAAATCGAACCAGTTTTTCCGGAAAAATTTTAGGTTTCCTTTCGGAAAATTTGTGTATCTCCAAAATTACCAGAGATATGATAACCAAGTTTGGCGTATACGTTTCTACTATTAAACTTACTCTACATGTCAAAATTCAAATCTATACGTTGAAAAGAAAAATAGTTATAGGCATTTTAAGAAAAAAAAAATGGGTGCCATTGGTGATCAGAGGAAAGCACAAGAACAAAATATTGTGTGTGATTAACAAAACCAATTGAATTTTATATACAACAGTTAAGTTTTCCTGGCGTAAAAATGTCAAGAAGTAGCAGAAAAAATATTTTGAAAATTTTATAATTTTTCTTCTTAAAACGTCAAAGTCGCGATTTGAAACGTCAAAATTTGCAATTTTCAGACAACGAATTTGGAACAAATACGGATTATGTAGACGATATGTCGTAATAAGTGTGTTTTACAAAGCCTTAAAATTCAGCTTCAACCATCATTGTCCTTCATTTTAAATAGATTCTCTTTCTGATGCTTCAGCAGTAGTTTAAGCTATAGAATTTATGGTTTAATAGTCTATATTTTAGCAAATTTTCGTAGAAAAATTTCGTTATTGAGAAGACCGGGACTTATGAACTTTAAAAAGATTTCTTCAAACGAGCGCGAACTAGAACCCCAAAAACCCATATACGGGGTCAGTTACAGTTTTTGTTTGTTTACACATATACAGGGTGATGCTTTTTTACGGTAAACCTCAATATATCCGTTATTATACAAGAGTTGAGGAAAAAGTATATACGTTAATTATAGGGTATCTCGAGCTACATCTTATAAACCTATTTTGATAATCACAGGCTGGCCCATAGGTCGTTGGTGATACACACTTTCTTTTTTTAATAGAACACCCCCTTATGTTATTGCATTTTTGTGTTTTCCATCGAATTATAATGCATGTTTGTAAGAAAAAAAATTGATATCGTTCACCGTTTTTGAGTTATTTCAATTGTTTTGCAACTTTTCACGTTTTTGGTACATATTTCAAACACATATCATAAATTGTGATACGGCGTTTTTATCAATAGATAGCGGAGCCCCATGGAAATAACCAATTTAGTGAGCTTTGTGTTTGTATTACTCGTCGAAAAAATCGAGCTGGCTTATACAGGCACACTCAAATAGTGGCTGAATTTTAAAAGTTTTCGCAGAAATGTTTGTAGTGTTTCTGTAGATTTTATTTTTGTAAGATTTTGGTGTAATGTTGGTAATTATTATAAAATGTTTAGTAAGTTATTGTAAAAAAAGTTGTCGAATTTTTGTGAAAAATATAATTTACTCAAGACCATTTCTGTGATTTTTTGTAAAAGAAATTTTTGCAAATTTTCATATTTTTTTTTTCAATTTTGGTCCTAAAGCCGTTTGTGAATAATTATATCCTAGCAGGTGTGTAAACAGCTTAAAGAGGTTCGTTTGCCAGGAAAATCGGACCAGTTTTTTTTCTGGAACTCTTAAAGTTTATTTTTGGAAAATGTTGATCCTTTTTGAAATAACAAAGCTATTTTAATGAAATACTTTACATTGTTAGCACTATATAGGTTATACTGCTAAACAAATGTCCTTCTTTTAAAAACAAGACATAATTGCCGTCAAAAACATTTTTACGAAAATTCGCTACCATAACGCACTTGTTGCGCCCAGACTTTTTAGTGAATTTTCTGAAAAAAAACATTAATGAGGAGATCCCGGCTTTTGAATGTTAAAAAAGTGTCTTCAAATGAGCGCTAATTAGGCTCCCTAGGACATATATCCGGGGTCAGTTTCGATTTTTATATGTTTATATATATATATATATATATATATATATATATATATATATATATATATATATATATATATATATATATATATATATATATATATATATATATATATTTGTGTGTGTGTATCACACCGATAACTCAGAAAATAATCGGCCGATTTTGATTAAATTTCGTCAATACCTTCTTTTTGCAAGTGGTTTAGATAATTTCGTTAGCCAGGAAAATCGGCCTAGGTTTTCCCGGAAAATGTTGTGTTTTCTTTCGAAAAAAATTTATATCTCCGGAAGTAACAAAGAAAGGGCAGCCAAATTTGTTACACGGGTTTATGCAATCATATGTAAACTACCTACCAAAATTTAGCACTGTAGGTCGAACGACAAAAAAGTTATAGGTATTTAACAAAACAAATTGGGGTCTTCCTCAAAACGTCAAAGTCGCGATTTAAAACGTCAAAATTGGCAACATTTAGGCAAAGAACTTGAATCTAATACGGGCTCTGGAAAGAAAATGTCTCAAGAAGGATGTTTTACAAACCCTGAAGTCTTAGTTTCAATGATCATTGTCCTTCATTTTACTAAAATATTTCCAGAAAATTAATTTCAAATAGACCACTTCTCTTATGCTTGGCAGTAGCCTTAGCTATAAAGTTTATCGTTCGTAAAAAACAATATAGTTCAATATATCTGTTGTTATACAAAATATGAAAAAAATGTATACATTAATTATAGGGTGTCTTGAACACCTTAAAAAATATTTCTACAATCACAGGTGGCCCATAAGTCGTTGGTGATACAAATTTTCTTTCTTTTTAGTCGAACATGCCTTAATTGAATATATCGAATGAATGGAAAATACACTTATTGAAAATTGAAAAAAAAACAACAAATGAAAAGGCGGTGCCATAACCATAATGCACTTGTTACGTCCCGGATTTTACCTACTTGTTACTTGTTATGTGCGGTTTGTACGTTCAACGATTTATCAACTAGAGCGACTTTTAGTATACAAAATTTACTATTTGGAACCTGTGGACCTTAAGACTTTTTACGCAGTTTTAATCTTTGATCTATTTACATTTCACTCGCTGCTTATATAAACAAATTTTGGTAATGTTCACGACTGATACGACAATAATAAGCAGATATGCATTTGCTCGTGTTTTGAAGCCCGCTTCGGCCGTTCTGTTTCACACAGCGTTGCCACTTTCACTTCCTATTTCAGAATGAATTATCACGAGTGAAAATAATTAAATGAAATAAATATTTATCTTTTATTTAGTAAGTGAAACACCAGTGTAGTTTGAAGCCTAACCTTAATTTTTAGGAAATTACCTACTAATTTCCGTAGGTCAAAAGACAAAAAAGTTATAAGCATTTAAAGAAAAATAAATTGGGGTTTTCCTCAAAACGTCAAGTTGTGATTTAAAACGTCAAAATTGGCAACATTTAGGAAAAGAACTTGAATCTAATACGGGCTATGGAAAGGAAATGTCTCAAGAAGAATGTTTACAAACCCTGAAGTCTTAGTTTGAACCGTCATTGTCCTACATTTTACTAAAATGTTTCCAGAAAATTCTTTTCAAATAGACCTTTCTATGATGTTTTGGCAGTAGTCTTAGCTATAGAGTTTATCGTTTAATGGTATATAATTTTTGTCGAAGTTTCGTAAAAAATCAATAAAGCTCATTATATCCTTTATTATACACATTAATTATAGGGTGTCTTCAGCTACATCTTAAAAAATATTTCTACAACCACAGGCTGGCCCATAAGTCGTTGGTGATACAAATTCTGTTTTTAGTGATTTTTCTTAAGAAACATTCACTAATGAATAATAAGCTATGAATAAATGCATTGAAACCAGGATTATAATTAACGCAAAAATGTATACTGGGACATTTATTTATGTAAGGAATATAAGAACTGTTCCAGTGGCATCTAGATCACGCACTATTTTGTTCTCCAGAAGACGTATTTGTTTGAGAATCTTGGACTGCTGCTTCGTCGTGTGGGGTCTTCTTCCCATTCTGATTGTCTACAACCACCCTTAATGCACAAACAAGAAACATTTCTTGAGAACAACCTTCCAAAAAAGTTACGGGAGCTGCGGCGAATGGGGGTTCTGTGAGGGATAATCAGGGTTTTAAGAAGGTATAGCTGCAAAATAGGGTAAATGGAGGTGCAAGGCGTTTTTCTTGTAGTCTGTGCTTCCAAAGGGGTCCTACGCACGTTTCAACGTTTCTGAAAGGTTTTTAGTGAATTTTCTTAAAAAAATTCACTAATGAGGAGATCCCGACTTTCGAATTTTGAAAAAATTTCTTCAAATGAGCGCTAATTAGGACCCCTGGAACCCAAATCCGAGGTCGGTTTCAGACTTTATATGTTTATATATATATATATATATATATATATATATATATATATATATATATATATATATATATATATATATATATATATATATATATATATATATATATATATATATATATATATATATATATATATATATTTATATATTTATGTGTCACACCTATAACTAAAAAAATAATGGACCGATTTTGATAAAACTTGGTGAATACCTTCCTTTCGCAAGTGGCTTGGATAAGTTCGTTAGCCAGGAAAATCCGCCGAGGTTTTCCCGGAAAATTTTGTGTTTTCTTTCGAAAAAAATCGAAATTTTTTTTTTTTTATTTCTCCGGAATTAACGAAGTAAGGGCAACCAAATTTCACACGCGGGTTTATATCATTATAGGCAAGTTACCTACTAAAATTTAGCTCCGTAGGTTAAAGGACAAAAAAGTTACAGGCATTCAAAGAAAAATACATTTGGCTTTTCCTCAAAACGTCAAAATCGCGATTTTAAACGTCAAAATTGGTAATATTTAGGCAATGAACCTGACACTAATATGAGCTATGGAAGGAAAATGTCTCAAGAATAATGTTTTACAAAGCCTGAAGTCTTAGTTTCAATCGTCATTGTCCTTCATTTTACTAAAATATTCCCAGAAAATTCATTTCAAATAGACCCTTTCTCTGATGTTTTGCCTGTCGGTTTAGTTAAGTTGATGCTTTCGCTGTAGGTTTAGTGAAGTTTATGGTTTAACGGTCTATAATTTTTAGCTAATTTTCGTAGAACAAATTCGTTACTGCATTTTAGCATATTTTATCGAAATATGATGCATGTTTGTAAGAAAAAATTTGGACACAGTAAGTGCGTTTCGGTAGCAAATTTTCATTAAGTCCTCCAAATTTCAATAACTCATTTGCTATTAACGTAAGTTTTGTTGGTTAGGAAACCAACATTTAACTGTATTTTCGGAAATTTTTTGTATGAACGCAGCAAGGGCGTTTTGGTTGCGAATTTTCATTAAATGTTTCAAATTTCAATAACTCAATTTGCTATTAACCTTAGGTACATTGGCTAGGAGACCAGTTTTCTCAGAAACATTTAAAGTTTATTTTCCGAAAAGTTTTGTACATTTTCAAATAATTATTTTGATAAAATATGATACACTGTTCCTACTATATAGGTTATACCGGTAACCAAATTGATGCCTGCTCGCATTAGAGCGATATATTTGTAATTAAAAACATTTTTATGAAAATTCACTTCCATAACGCACTTGCTGCGTCCAGAGGTTTTTAAAAGCTTCGATGAGCTAATCTGCGAATTTACCATTTAAACTGCTTAACGATATTATGTAGTTTGATTTACTTAACATTTTGCATACACTATATGAAGAGGAGAAACTAACAGTAAGGAAAACAATAAGTTCCTATTATACTTACTGTACATTGGTTTGAGATATATTTTATTTAATAATTTTGTTTTACTTTTGTGATACCACAGCATAGATGCTGTGGTGATACAGTACATCCATTGATGCAGGATCTGAATTTGTGCACACAGCTTATTTCTTCTGTTGGTGGCGTATTCTGTCGAAGGTTGGCGATCATCATGATTATTTGCAGCTTGCTGACCGCTGCTCTGAAAATATTATTTGATAAACAGTTAAACAACTCCCTCAGATTGCGTAGCCACGACATTCTTCTTCTTCCTAAGCTGCGCTTTCGCATGATTTTCTCCTGTATGATTACTTGCAGTATTTGGTATATCGCCCATCTCATGAGGTGGCCTAGGTATTGTAGTTTCCTGATTTTCATTTCAGTGTTTGGTTCTGTTTCTTTTGAGAGTCTTCACAAAACTTCCTCGTTTGTAACTCTATCAACATGGGATACTCAACATAATTTGTACAGCCACATCTCAAAGTCCTCTATCTTTCTCATCATGGCTTTTGTGGCGGTGGCCGCTTTTTTATACCGTATAAAAAAATTGTGAATATGTGATATCTCAGCATACGCATTTTTAGATCGTCGTTTAAAGCTCTGTTGCAGAAGACTTGTTTCATATTTATAAAGGCGCTGCGTGCGTTTTAGATTCTTGCTCTTAGCTGTTTAGAATAGTTGTTAATGCTGTTAGTTAATGTCCACAGATAATTTTATATATATATATATATATATATATATATATATATATATATATATATATATATATATATATATACTTTTTGTACTATTCTTTGTAAGTCGTTAGCATTATAGGCTAAACAGTGTCGTCTGCGTACCTTATGTTTGAGACAGGTATCCCGTTTACCAGCACTCCAACTCTTTCCTCGTGTAATGCCTCCCTCATTGTTAATTGCTCATTGCTTCTTAAGAAAGATTAATAACGAGGGAGAAAGAACATATCCCCCTCTTACTCTGCGTCTGATCTCTATATTTTCCGTCTGTACATTGTCTATTCGGATGTTTGATGTCTGGCAGTAGTATGAGTTTGCTATAATTGTTATATCTTGAGTCTCTAATTGTTTTTCTCTTAGGATTTTTTATGGGGTGGTCATGTCGGACTCTCTCAAATGCCCTTTTGTAGTCCACTAGACTAGCGTATACATCCTTGTTGACGTCCAAACAGCGCTGAGTTAGCACGTTTACAGCAAATGGTGCCTCTCTCGCGCCCGCCCCCTTACAAAACCCGAACTGAGAATCACTTATGTCGTCGTCTAGCTTTCCATATATCCAGTTATGACTGACTTTTAAGAACACTTGGAGTGTGTGGCTTATTAAAATTTTGTGTTTTTTTTCGAAAAAAATTTATATCTCCGGAATTAACAAAGTAAGGGCAACCAAATTTGGCATGCAGGTTTATATCCTTATATGTAAGGGCCGATTTTGATTAAATTTGGTGAAAAAATTCCTTTTGCAAATGGCTTGGATAAGTTCGTTAGCCAGAAAAATCTGCCCAGGTTTTCCCGGAAAATTTTGTATTTTCTTTCGAAAAAAATTTATATCTCCGGAATTAACAAAGCAAGGGCAACCAAATTTGGTACGCAGGTGTACATCCTTATAGGTAAGTCACCTACCAAAATTTAGCTATGTAGGTCAAAAGACAAAAAAGTTATAGGCATTTAAAGAAAAATAAATTGGGGTTTTCCTCAAAACGTCAAAGTGGCGATTTAAAATGTCAAAATTGGCAACATTTAGGCAAATAACTTGAATCTAATACGGGCTCTAGAAATAAAATGTCTCAAGAAGCATGTTTTACAAGCCCTAAAGTCTTAGTTTCAACCGTCATTGTCCTTCATTTTACTAAAATATTTGCAGAAAATTCATTTCAAATAGACCCTTTCTCTGATGCTTGGCAGTAGCCTTAGCTATAGAGTTTATCGTTTAATGGTATATAATTTTTGTCGAATTTTCGTAAAAAATCAATAAAGCTCAATATATCCGTTATTATAAATTCTATTCCAGATATTTAAGTGGAGTACTGTTTTAGAATATATGGTGCATTTGTATCAATGTATATAACTTATGTATCATAAATGGAATACAGATTATTATTATTATTATTATATAAGATATGAAAAAAATTTGTATATATTAATTATAGGGTGTCTTGTGCTACATCTTAAAAAAATATTGCTACAATCACAGGGTGGCCCATAAGTCGTTGGTGATACGAATTTCCTTTTTTTTTTAATCAATCACGCCTTATGTTATTGCATTATTGCATTTTCCATCGAAATATAATGCATGTTTGTAAGTAAAGAAATTCTGGACGCACCAAGTGTGTTATGGTAGCGAATTTTGATCAAATGTTTCATATTTGAAGAGCTCAATTTGCTATTAACCTATAAGGTTGACCAAGAAACGTGTTTTTTCGGGAACACTTTAAGTTTACTTTTGGAAATTTTTGTACATTTTCACACAATAAAGTTATTTTGATGAAACATGGCACATTGTTTTTAGTATATAGGTTATACTGGTAACCAAATTTGATGCCTGCTTTCTTAAAAAAACATACATATTTGTTATTAAAAACATTTTAATGAAAATTCACTACCATAACGCACTTGCTGTGTCCAGAGTTTTTTAATGTTTCTCAGTTTCCATTTGCTCATAAATTTATTCAATTTCTCTGCCTTCACTTTCTGACGTCGGTGCGCAGACTTTTATAATACTAATTCTTACTTTTAGTGGCTGCAGTTATCACATTATTACTCCTTCCGACAGTGGGGCAAAGCTTGTGACTGATTTCTTACTGTCACTGTCCACGAAGATTCCCACTCTCTGTGAGTGTTTCTGTTGGTCGTAACTTCCGGAGAAATATAATGTTCTGTTGTCAGTTGTAAGTTTGCCGTTACCTGGCCGTCGAACTTCACTAATTCTAAGTATATCGATTCTTAGTCTGTTTATCTCCAGTGCTAAATTGTGCAATTTATCAGGCTGAAAAAGGCTTCTGAAATTGCACGTTCCAATTTTTAAAATCCTCCCGGAGATTAATCGCACCCTCTGGCCTTTTAGGTTCTGCCGGGGACTGAGGCCCTTTTTTTTTGGTATGTCTATCATGACGATTATACTAGGGAAATTATGAATTTTGTAGTTTCCCGTTGCCTTCTCCATCGCTGTGCAAACTCCGCTTCACGCCAGTACGAGGTGTGTTGATTGTTATCACAGCCATTCCAATCTTTGTGATCTTTTTGCCTGTTAACAGTTCTGAGACCACCAGCTGCCGCTGCTCAGTTGCTAGTTTTGGTCCGCCATGGGTATTTCATTTCACTGGTACCACCCAAATCTGGAAGGCTTTCCCCTATCCGCCACCTACGGAGGCGCCCGATGGAGGATTAGCAAACCCCACACGGGAGCCTATTTACCACTTTCTTATTAATTCGATAGAATGTTGGAATCATAATACACTACAGTCAACGACCGAATGCGTTTGTTAAAGTTAGTGTTAAAAGTTTGGACTACTATTTACTTTTAAATTAACTGCATCGATTTCGAGGTTATACACACACAGTCCACACGCTTTTCTCATGACTGCTGTCATTTGTCACTTGTCACTGCTGTTTATCAGAACATCAAATGATAAATAGCTAGGTAGTGCTGTCAGATTAAAATTTATACATAATAAAACATAGTTCTAGATTAACCTAGAAGAAATTGAATTACTTCAACAAAAATTGCTATTTATTTGTCTATTTTATTATTATTAAGTGATTATTTTCTGCGAAAATTCGCCCAAAAGAAATGCAGAAGACATATATTCAAGGAGAACCTCGGTGGTTCAGGGGTAAGAACGTGTGCCTCTGAACCGAAGGGTACTGGGTTCGATCCCAGCGTACTGCTTTCACTTTTTCAGTACAAACTGTAACATTAAGATCAACAGAGGTTCTGGCATTGTATTTGAGCAAGTTGAATGTCTGCACGTTCCGCCCTTAGGAGGGGGCGTAAAGCCGTCGGTCTCGTGTTCATGCGATGTTGGGCACGTTAAAGATCCCTACGCTCCTTACAGAAAGGCAAGGGTTTGGCAAAATTCCCAGAATAGTGAGGTAAAACTGCTCCCTGGCGTCGGTGATTGGCCATAGTCGCGGAAATAGGCCGACGTTAAAGAAACAAAAACACACACATATAGTCAAGGTTATGATGATAAGGCGACATCGCCTTTAGACTCTGATGATAACCATGATTTAATAAGCGACCAGTAGACTTGAAGTTGAAAATTTTACGTCAACCTACCTAGTATGTATTATCAAAGAGTACATAATATCCAATCGACGCAAAAATATCTTTTTTTATTGAAGCTACAAGTTTCACTGCTGATTTATTTGACGAATTTAATATGATTTCACAGAAGTTTGGTTTGTTTAGCAGGAAAGTGGTGTTAAATTTATGCCATCCGTTACTAAGTAAGTGAGAACCGACAAGAAATCAATTTGTAAATTGGAGTGGAGGGCGTGTTTGTTGTTTGAACATCCATAGTTGTCCAATATAAATGTCAAGTGTTATTTAGAGGCCAGTCAGCTGATAACTCAGCACTTAGCTGGTTTCCAATTGTCACGTTCAGTCTGCTGCTGAACAGACATATCCAATATTGGTTATAGCGACGCATTTTTGTCAGCGACAACAGACGTTTCATGGAAACAACGGAGTGAATTTGTGAATTAAAATAACTTACATTGTTTGCTATAAAAGCAATATAACGTGTGCCCATAAAGTATGGAATAAATTTAATATTTTAGGAAAGGCTTGCCTAATTTTGATAAATATTTGCATATGGAGTTTTTACAAGGATGGAAACTTGTTGCTAGAATAAGAAGACATTGCTAAACAAGCCATTTGGAACGGCTGTAAAACAAAGAGGAAGTTAATTATTGTAAAGATTATATAAAATTGTTTTTACAAATCCTGAAATTAAAAAAAACAAAATAAAAAATTTCGGGACGCAGCAAGTGCGTTATACAAATGAATTTTCATAAGAATTTTACACTATTGGTACGGCATATTAGTAAAAGTAATACTTTTAATTTAAACAGACGTCGAAGATCGGGTTTAGAGATCCTAATACAAGCTCATTTGAAGAATTTCTCTCTTTCTATATTCCAATCTTGTGTTCTAGTTCCTTTTAAGAAAAAAACTTTGAATACTCAGGACTGAATTTTTTATAACGCTAGAAAATTAAAATTTGGTGAATGTAGGTACTGTAAGTCTCTTTAAAAGAAACTTGTATTACAAATTTCATTAAAGTTACAAAAGTTTATCAGAAGGAAACTTAAGCCATACCTAAGAACTTAATTCATTATTCAAATAATTTACCTACTTGAACAATTAATCAACAAATACTATCGTTAATATTCTCATTATTTGATTTCCAGTTTTAGAAACATATTATTGTACAATCATTTACTATTTAACCTCAAAACAGAACTGTCAAACCATGCTACATAAACAAAACACGTTATTATTTTTAGTTTTCAATTTTAAAAGCATAATATAGGTACAAGTTGATGTGTCTATTTCAATGACAATCATTTACTACCTAACCTCAAAACAGAACTGTCAAATCATAATAAATAAACAAAACAGGTTATTATTCTTTAGCTTTTAATTTTAAAAGCCTAATATAGGTACAAGTTGTTGTGTCTATTTCAATGACAATCATTTACTACCTAACCTCAAAACAGAACTGTCAAACCATAATAAATAAACAAAACACGTTATTATTCTTTAGTTTTTAATTTTAAAAGCATAATATAGGTACAAGTTGTTATATCTATTTCAATGACAATTATTTACTACTTAATATCGAAAAAGAACTCTCAAACCATAATAAATAAATAAAACACGTTATTATTCTTTATTCTCCAATTTTAAAAGCATGATATCGGTACAAGTTGTTATATATATTTCAGTGACAATCATTTACTACTTAATCTCAAAACAGAACTGTCGAATCATAATAAATAAACAAAATACCTTATTATTCTTCAGTTCCCAATTTTAAAATATATACAATCATTCACCTAACCTCAAAACAGAACTGTCAAACCATAATAAATCAAAAAAACACACTATCCCATCTGGTTTTTACTTCACGTAGCTTATATAAAACTTCCTCATTTTTCGCTACAAACCTGCGACTTAACTGGGCTCCATTCATCTCGCGCTTCCGATCAATAGGGTTGGATCGCCACGTTATCGTTACATTATGATGTATTATTCTTTAGTTCCCAACTTTAAAAGCAATATACAATTATTTACTTAACCTCAAAATAGAACTGCCAAACCATAATAAATCAAGAAAACACACTATCCCATCTGGTTTTGACTTCACGTAGCTGTTTTTTTTTTTTGGTTAGAGTTTTGACTTTGAGAACTGGCTCATTCAGCCACTGTCGATCTTTAAAATGAACAAAGATGCATTTGACCTCACAATGGCAAAACCTGCCTTACTAATGTTAACCTAACAAGCTCTTCTAACTTATTTCTTTTATCTCCCTATAAACTGCCTGTTTACTAAAAATAGATACTAAAATTAAAACGTACATACATATCCACTCACACACATACGTAGCTGATATAAAACTTCCTCATTTTCCCCTACAAATCCACGCATCCGATCATTAGGCTTGGATCGCCACCTTATCGTTGCATTATAATGTATGCTTGTGGTATATGTATCAATCTACGTGTGGTAGGTGACTACTCTGTCTTTGGTTGGCATCATACTTTAACCACTTAAGTTGATTCAATTTAAGTCTTTCAGATATAATTTTTAATTTGGGAAAAACTTAAAATTTTGCGAATCAAATTACTTAACATTCACAACAGAGGTTCAGTTCATTAGTAGCTACATGTAAAGACTCATTCCAGTTACTTTAATACTTTCAAAAATAGAGCGTGTTGAAAATATTTTTGTATATTTTTTTGGGGAAAAATATGTCCGTTAAAGCCGATTGACGAACTCGTCCGCGATTGTAACGAAATGAAGGTACGTGCAAAGTTTCGTTCAAAAAAATTTCCGAAAATCACACCATCGTTACCTCTCTATTAGTGAATTTTCATAATGAAGCTTTACTAATATGAAAATCTTCAAATTTAAAAGAACTCACTGATACCTACTTCAGGGGACTTCGTTTATTTAAGTAGCGTTTTCAGTCTGTTCTCTTATGCATATATGCATTCATCTAAAGCCATAAATTAATACATATATTTAGTGAATTTTCTTTAAAAAAAAATCATTAATTAGGCGATCCCGACTTTTGAATTAAAAAAAATAATTCTTCAAATAAGCGCTAATTAGGCCCCCTAGAACACATATCCGGGGTCAGTTTGAATTTTTATATGTTTAAATATATATACATATATACACACACACACACACACACACACATATATATATATATATATATATATATATATATATATATATATATATATATATATATATATATATATATATATATAATCACACCGATAACTCAAAAAATAATAGGCCGATCTTGATTTAATTTAGTTATTACTTTTCTTTTGCAAGTCGCGTGGACAAGTTCGTTAGCTAGGAAAATGGGTCCAGGTTTTGCCGGGAAATTTTGTGTTTTCTTTCTAAAAAAAATTTATATCTCCGGAAATAACAAAGTAAGGGCAACCAAATTTGGTACGCGTGTTTATATTATAAAGAGTGCACGATGTACCAAAATTTAGGTCTCTACGTTTACAGACAAAAAATGATGCGCAGTAAAGTTTTTTTTTTTTGGAGTTTTCGTCAAAACGTCAAAGTCGCGATTTGAAACGTCAAAATTGGCAATGTTTAGGCGAAGAACGTGAAACAAATAGGGATTGTAAAAAGAAAATGTTGCCAGAAGAGTGTTCTGGGAACCCTTAAGAGGGGGGTTCAATAAAATGTTTAAAATACACTATATTTGTAGCTTGTTGAACTGTCCCAATTAAAGCCTTAGACTGAAAATATAGTACATAATAGCTAGATTGAGGTTTGAGGAAGGCAATAAAGATTTTTGTAAGCAAATATCCAGTTTATAACGAAAATACAACGTTTTTGCCAAACCATGATTTGACAATTTTTTGTCACAGAATTTGCTCAAAATCACTCTTTGTCTAGATTAGGTATCCAAGAATAAGTTTCTTAAATTTCAGGTATTTTGGATTCCAAATAAAAACGTAATGCAAAGTGAAATGTAAAATATGACATACCTTAATTATTTAGTCAATATGTCTTGTCAAACTAGCGCGTTTCGGCACCATCCGTAGACCAGCTATTTTCTAAAAGATGGCGCACTAAAAATGTGATTTCACGAACGCATTTCATTTTCATTCATAAATGTGTCAAATCATCTTTAAGGTTACGCAAATAACAAAATATTGTAAACAAAACCGGCTCACGCGTTTCTATGGAAATGATTTCAAACCAGTTTGTTTTTTGTATGTTTAAACCTAAAAATAAGAAGCACTTATGTACATTATCGCAACTAGGCCATTAAAATTATTATTTTGTTTTAATATAAAAAATAATGAACAGAGACCACATGCCATTAGTAACATTTGAATGTTATCTAAGACCGAAAGAGTCTACACTCGAATATGTTTCAGCGATCGGCGAAGTAAATCAATCAATTCTGCAATTTGCTATTTAGCTAGCCACTTACATTTAATTTCCGATACCAATTTCTTGACAGTAAGGTGCCGTATCTGTAAATACAACGTAAAGAATTCGTTTATTACAAACCGTCGGTAGCTCATTGGAAGAGTACTTTGCCTCTCAAGCGAACGATTCTGGTTCGATTCCGACCCGATCCGTTTCTCCTCTTAGTGCATTTTTATTAGGAAAAATTAACTAAATTCAAATAGGTATCTATGGTGAGACTTCACAAACATTTTTTCAAATGACCGCGAAATAGGACCCATAGGACAGATATCCGGGTTGAGTTTCAATTTTTATATGTTGTGTGTGTGTCCACACGATAATTCAAAAATCGATTTTGATGAAACTCGGCAAGAATCTATTTTTTATCAATAGCTTAGATGATTTCGTTAGCCAGGAAAATCGGACCAGCTTTTCCGGGAAAATTTTAAGTTTTCTTTCGAAAAAAATGTTTATCTCCGAAAATTACAAAGCTATTTTGATGAAATTTATGTGAATATGTTGTCTTGGTAAAGGCCTTACCACGTGCCAAAATTCAACCTTCTAGGTTTATAGAAAATTGAGTTATTCAAATTTGAATCATTTAATGAAAATTGATAACCATAACGCACTTGCTGCGTCCAGACTTTTTTGGCTTCCGCGACTTAAGCGGTTGGACCTTTGCTTTTTTTAGATTTAAAAATTGTTAATCTTGCTGGTGCGTATGGATGCAGTAATGAATATAATCAACAAAAATTAATTTCTTTCTTTTTGCAAGTAAAAGATATTTAACGGTAATTATGCAGATGATCGGCATACGTCATTTCTGAAAAATCTTTCAAGAAACATGTTTAGAAGACTCAATGTGTGCATGAGCAACAAGAGAGATGTTGTGGAATCAACCCCTCCAAAAGTTACGGGACCCGGAGTGAATAGGGATGCTCGACGGAGAAGGAAATATAAAAGAAAAATCAGTAAAAACAACTTAGTTCGACCTCTATAAGCAGCCTTTTTCACTTTTTGTAATAACACTTCCTCCTAAACATATTTTTTTCCCCGGCACCACGTATATTTGCTCCTAGTCCCCCGCAGCTTTTTGGGGGTTGAAGGGACACCATTTTTAATGTTGTTTATGCACTAAACACTCTACGAAGCAGACCTGAACGATCTAACCTGACCTAACCCGACCTGACCTGATCCGGATCCTGACCTGATCCGGATCCTTACCCAAGCTATACATGACCTTGGACTGACAAAAAAACGTAGAAGAAAACCGGAAAGCAGAAAAACATGCATTTAAAAAAACATCTTATGATTTAAAATATTTTTGATACCGCTAACTATTCCTCGAGACAGTATCTATGGGCTCTATCCTGTACTTTTCTATCCATGTTTTTCCCTTCGTCGATGACTTAAATTTTTGTTTTTGTTAAATTTGTTATGCTCAGTAATAAGATAATAACCACATGTTCAACAATATATATATATATATATATATATATATATATATATATATATATATATATATATATATATATATATATATATATATATATATATATATATATATATAATGTGATATTTCGTAGCTGAATTTTATATTAGGAAATAAATTGTGTTATTCACTGGCGAGATATCTAAAAATTATTTTTGAAAGCCTTCGCAATTAGTTTATTGCTTCCCCAATCACTGAAAAGAATAGGTACATGTAACGATACAATAATTATTATAAGAATGTACAAAACAACTTACTTACAAGAAATTGAGAAAGTATTTTGTACCTTTCTATAATAATTATTGAATTTTTACTTGTATTCTTTCCTTTAATAACTGACGAAGCAGTAATGTATAATAATTATCACTGCGGAAGCTTTCAAAAGAAAAAAGAGTTTTTTAAACAGCTGATACATGTATATATATATATATATATATATATATATATATATATATATATATATATATATATATATATATATATATATATTCCCGTTTTGAATGTGTGAAATAGTGTAGGTTCTGTGGCGGACCCGCTTAAAACTTATTGAAATTATTGAAATTATTGAAATCTCGACGTCTCTACAAATGTGCTATATTGCTTATGAAGATCGGAATGAGTGAAATGCAGAGATCAAGTCATTTATAGCCTCATCAAATAGATTTTTAAACAAATTATATCCTAACTATAATAAGCCAAGAAATATTTTTTTTGATTTTAGATGACCGCCAATTTAAAAATAAATGGGTTTAAAAAATAAATGAAACAAGAGTGTATATACAGAATTGCCTATAAATATTTACAAAAAACTAATAACGAATGTATTTTCGTGTCAAAAATTAAAAACAAACAGCTAAAAATAATGTTAGAGTATAGTTATGCCAATCAGGTTGGTTTTATAATCATCTGACTCTAAAGTATTGACTGCATACGCGCCAAAACGTTAACACGTTTTGGAACAAATATCAGTCGAAAACTTTTAAAATTCTAGATGCAATAAAAAAAAAGATGCCTGTTACAATATATATTATGTCTTCGTCAAATATAAAATGAAACGCATATTCTATCAAAAAATAGAGTACAACCTCGTTTAAAACTGATGTCTACATACTACATAAGGGTATAAGGGTATTGCTTACATTTAATCCATCTGATTATGAACTAGAATAGGGAAATGTAATGTTTATAACGTTGTTTTAGTTTTTTCTAATTTATTAATTTAACGCCTTAATAATAACAACTAAAATTTACAAGCATTAGAATACCTACTTATTAGTTACAGGATACTAAACATTATGGAATGGCTCAGAGTTATTAAGAGTAAATCTCTGCTTTCTCTATCCGAACCTTATGAGAAGGTTGAAACTCGCGCCACATGTTTTTTCGTATTTGATTGGTTCCGCTTACTGTCAGATTTGAAGGAAGGTATGTTAAATTTCTTGTTCGCGGTGTAGAATCAAAATGAGTTTATGCAGTGATAATATTATAATATGGATCTTTGTAAATTGACAAAAGAATGTAGGTTACTAAGTTACGACTCACGTTGCTAAGCAATTTATGCGTCACCTAGCAACCTAGGATACACACAATGCAAATTGCTCTTTCATTCATTAATCTTTGTACTAGGCGATTGGAGTTAATACCTATTGAATAAACACGTTATTTCTCATGGTTCTGAGCAATGCTAATAATTTAAAAATATTCAAGTATTCATACAGTAGCCCCCCACACGGAGATTTCTACAACTACCACTTTGAATCCTGCTCTTAAGTTTCAGCTTTAACCGCCATTGCCATTCATTTTACAAAAATACTTACAGAAAATTCATTTCAAATAGACCCTTTCTCTGATGCTTTGGCTGTCGGTTTAGTTAAGTTGATGCTTTCGCTGTATGTTTAATTAAGTTTATGGTTTAACGGTGTATAATTTTTAGCTAATTTTCGTAGAACAAATTCTTTATTGCATTTTTACATTTTTTATCGAAATATGATGCATGTTTGTAAGAAAAAAATCTGGACGCAGTAAGTGCGTTTTGGTAGCGATTTTCATTAAATCCTTCAAATTTCAATAAATCAATTCAAGAGCCTCGGTGGTTCAGTGGTAAGAATGTGTGCCTCTGAACCGAAGGGTACTGGGTTCGATCCCAGAGTACTCCTTTCACTTTCTCAGTACATACTGTACAATTAACATCAACCAAGGTTGTGGCATTGTGTTTGAGCAAGTTTAATATCTGCACGTTCCGCCTTTCGGATGGGGCGTAAAGCCGTCGGTCCCGTGTTCATTCCATGTTGGGCACGTTAAAGATCTCTACGCTCCTTACAGAAAGGCAGGGATTAGGCAAAAATTTCCAGGATAGTCAGGCGAAACTGCTCCCTGGCGTCGGTGATTGGCCATAGTTGCGGAAATAGGCCGACGTTAAAGAAATAAAAACACACACACACACAATAACTCAATTTGCTATTAACGTAAGGTTTTTGGCTAGGAAACCAACATTTTAGTTAATTTTCGAAAAAATTTTGTACATTTTCAAACAATAAATAATTTTAATAAAATATTGTATATTGTTTCTACTACATAGGCTATACCGGTAATCAGATTGATGCCTGCTCGCATTTGCTATTAAAAACATTTTAATGAAAATTCACTTCCACACACTTGCTGCGTCCAGACTTTTAATTTTAATTATAATCTTTTAAAACTCCCTTATTTTTGCTGAAAACCTGGATATGAATGTAACCAAATGCATTTTGAATTTTTACATGGATGATGTGTGCAAAGTATTAAACTTAAATATACGTACAATAATTGGACATAAAATTAATCAGCAATCGCATATTATTTCGGAATGTAAATTGTTTTACGGGTATTCATAATACGAAATATTTATTGTCTGGAAGTTTTCAATTCGACTTAATTATTGGTTAAAAAAATAATAAATTGTTGCTTGGCTTTTGTAGTAAATAATTTCAATTAAATGAAGCAACCAACCGGCAGACTTTACAAAATAAAATTTTAAGTTTAGTGTTCATAATTAATTTTTGTTTTCTTTTGCTTTCAGGTACGTAGCTACTACTGGTTTCATAAGGTGATGTAATTTTAGTTTTGATATATAGAGTAGAATCGGGGATTATGGAATACCACTTTTATTTATGGAATTATTTCGAAAAGTATTGAAACAATATATAAATAAAAAAACGCTAATGGCATGGCCAAAAGGTTTATTTGACAAAATTCAGGTAACAAACTTTAAGAAAAATACAAAACTAAAAAATATTTTGTGTTATTGAAAAAACTGCATTTCTGTTTGCCGACAAAATGGTCGGGTAATATGAAATACCTATATGAAGTAATATGGAACACTATGAAATATATCTACTAACGACAAAAATCTCAAATATAACAATCGCGTTCGGCATCGGCGCACAGTTCGTGTGCCCAAAGCTGGCATACTAGGCATTGTATCCACATTTCTCCCCTTAAGTCAGCTGTAAAACGCCCTGAACAGAAAATACATTCTGCATCATCTTTTGGGTTACTGTCGATATTCGGGAATTCTTCCCCATCAGTCGAGTCATCCAGTAGCGAGATACTTCCATTTAAATCGTCTGAAGATGTGTCATCTTCTGTCACCAGTTGTTTTCTCATTTTTTTTCCTAACACAACTTGAAGTTGCTTTGGCGTCAATATCCATTTTACTGCTTCCAGCTTTTACATCGCCAGTTGGCTTTTTCTTTCCGTCAAAACTAACTTTTCTTTTAATTTTATATTTTTCACTTTTCGATAGAATTGACTCTTCCGTTCATTTTTGTTTGGGGTTGTAGTCAAAATTTTGGCTCTTTCCGCTTTTTTGGCCTCTTCTGCCTTGTCGTTTTTTAAGAACAGGAATAGGAGCAATGTGTTGTGGTAAAAATGTTTGTCCATTTGCCCCTTCATCGGCACCTTCCTGCTCACGCCGAGGGTGTAACTGATTTTCGTGTTCAATAAGCGTTTCTTCATTTTTGTGTTCTTCTGCTAGAAAATCCTCTTCATTAAAAATATTTCCATTTACTGGAAAGAGGCCCGTTTGTCGGAATCCATTGACTGCCCTTTCGCCAGTTTGGATCTTTAAATAAGCTTTACCGAGCAAGTCACTGATGTCAAAATGAGATATTGGACGATTATTTTGCCTTAAAAATTGGCCAATTTCTTCATTGTAGTATGTTTTCAAAGACCCCATTACGGATTTGTCGAGCGGCTGCATCTTGTGCGTTGTGTGTGGCGGTAAGCACAATAAAGTTACGTGGTTTTCCCCAGCAGCCACAATAACATCTAAGTTTCTAGTGTGGGTGTGATGCCCGTCTAAAATGAAAAGTACGGGGTTTTCAGCACTTCGTCTTACATAATCTATGAATTGATTAAACCATTGCATGAATATGTCAGTTTGAATCTAACCCGATGTATGGAAGGCAAAAATACTTCTAGGTGGAGCACCCTTCTTTATCAATTCGCTGGAATTCTTAGGAGGGAATATAAGCAAAGGGGGCACATAATTACCACTCGCGCTCATACACAAAACGCCAGTGACCAGAGACCCACGCTCTGCGGATGTCAGCGCTCCTATTAGTAGGTATTGCCCCACTTGAGGCAGACAGGTAGTGGGGGTGGGAGTGGGGGTACCCCCACTCCACCCCTAGTGGGCGGAGCCCCACCCCCTAGTGGGCGGAGCCCTCCCCCTTGTAGACAGAGCCCCACCCCTTCTGGGCGTGGCCCAGTGACGTCACATGACTTGCGCCAGACAGTCACATGCAAACATTCCAAAGTGTCTGACCTATTACTTCTATTATTCTGGGGATATTGAAAAAAACCATTTGGAGCAGGTGAGTTTCGAACCCGGGACATTCAGATGAGGAACGACTACCTTAACCGTCGCGGCTAATCAAGCACTTGTTAATTTATTGTTTCAGATTTGTATATATACGACTTTTAATTAAAACAAACCATACATGTAACATATTTAAATATTTTATTATTATTAGACAATTGAATGATTCACAAAATAAGAATTAATATGTTTTAATATTATATAAATGTGAGCTGGAAGATAAAGCCCTTCTTACATTTAATGAGGGAATATCAAATCTGTAAAAATAACACACAGAGGTCGTTGGCAAACAAAAGAAGGAAGTTCAGAAACAAAATAGACAACAGGTTCAAATAGGAAACCAAACTTAAATATCGTAGAGACAATAGAGGTCGCTGGCAAAACAAAGAAGGAAGCTCAGAAACAAAATGGACAACAGGTTCAACTCTTAAAAATAGGAACTTTTTTAGCCTTATGTGTGGGCGCAGCAAGTAGTTGATTTTATTTTGAAAGAGATACAGGTTCGATTCCTGATATATGCTCCTTGATATGGTAGCGTCAAACAAATACAAAGAGGTACTGAATAACTAAACAGTAAGCTTAGAAACAATGGTTGGTTACAGGTTCAATTCCCTTCTTAGTTTTAAGCTAACCCCCCACGTGTTTAGTGTCATGTTACTCGTCTAAGTAAGCAGAATTAAAAAATGGCGACTAAAATAAGATAAAAAACTTAAAACCCTTATCGCGGAAGATCCGTGAGATGTACGAGAGAACCAACACATGCACGGTGTTAAGGAGGTCAAATCAAAGTGGAATATACAATAAAATGGCCACTTCCGGTCTAAACTTTAAATCCTTATATCTTTTGAACGGAAAGTGATAGAAAGGAACTGACTTTAAAAATATATCGTTTCATAACAAGCTCTACAAGAAAATGAGATAAAAAACTTTAAATCCTTATCGCGGAAGATCCGTGAGATGTACGAGAGAACCAATACATGCACGGTGTTAAGGAGGCCAAATCAAATTGGAATATACAATAAAATGGCCACTTCCGGTCTAAACTTTAAATCGTTATATCTTTTGAACGGAAAGTGATAGAAAGGAACCGACTTCAAAAATGTATGGTTTCGTAACAAGGTCTACAAGAAACTGAGATAAAAAACTTCAAATCCTTATCGCGGAAGATCCGTGAGATGTACGATAGAACCAACACATGCACGGTGTTAAGGAGGCCAAATCAAAGTGGAATATACAATAAAATGGCCACTTTCGGTCTAAACTTTAAATCGTTATATCTTTTGAATGGAAAGTGATAGAAAGGAACCGACTTCAAAAATGTATGTTTCGTAACAAGGTCTACAAGAAACTGAGATAAAAAACTTCAAACCCTTATCGCGGAAGATCGGTGAGATGTACGATAGAACCAATACATACACGCTGTTCAGCAAAGCAAACTCTATAAGCATATTCAATAAAAATGTTACTTCCGGTAGACACTTCCGGTATAGCTATTCTTAGAGCTACATACATGTGTGACACATCAAAATAATCGTCTTGTTGAACAGAAGAAATATAATATTTAAGTAAGTTAGAACAAGCTGTATTAACACCTAAAACCAACACACACTCTCTTGTAGTAGGTATAGATGGTTCCTTCTGGAGCCACCACCGCCACTCCGCCACCGGTGGTGGCGGTGGTGGTGGTGGAACTGACCAGACCCGACGACCCCCGAGCTAACCCGAGCACAAGGTGGTGGACCCGACGACCTCCGAGCTAACCCGAACACAAGGTGGCGGAGTCACTGACTAGACCCGAATATCTCCACCACCTGACTTCGGATTTAACCCGAACAAGTAGCGAACTAACCTGAGATGACGTAATCAAAAGCCAACTAACCTGTATTAGGTAAACGAGGAATCACCATTTAAACATGGCGGCTAGCGCATGCGCACAAGCAATTTTTTATTTGTTGGTTAAAGTCCTACGTGTTTAGTGTCATATCACTCGTCTAGGTAAGCAGAATCCAAATTTAACATTTGTACATGTGTACAATAAAAAATTTATATTCTTAAGTCTTATTGGAATCGGTTTGATTTAAAGAATCTGTTGAAAGTAGAGCTGGCAACAATACATCTAGTGGTAGCCGCGATATCGCTTCCAACTATGACTATATTTAGCATTTCCCGAAATTGACCTTGTTAGCCAACATAGTTTCCTTGCAGCTGTTGAAATAACCTTGTGAGCAGTTCATATTTCCTGTTTGTGGTTTTATTTCCGTTGAATGACCTTAAAGTCGTATGAAATAGATAAAACTCTAGAATTTTTTTTTGTATAAAAGGTTGAGAATTTCAAACAAATATTTATTTGTTAAGTATGGCGTATAACTACGAGCGGTGGTATGGACGTAAAAATAGAATGGGCGATGAAGTGTGTGAATTAAAACAGTTGGTGTTGGAAATACAAAGCGAGGCTTTTACAGATGAACGCGACTCTGAAGGTGAAGACTATGAGAGTGGTCATATAGTTGAATTATGTGATATATATTTAGCTGGATACTGCTCCACACAGTTCTTCGCTCTAGCGCTCATTCGATACCGTCCAGGTACGCATTTAAGCAAACCATTTTTCAAATATTTACCTGGAGAAGCTCAAGATCAATATAAAAGTTATTATGATGTAGAAACCATTAGAAATATTTAGTTTACACAGAAAGCTGTGATATAAAGAACATGGAATGTTGTGCGAAATATTATAAGGTGTTTAGTGATTGTAAAAGATTTTTAAAGTTTAACAGTCAACCAACCAGAAGAATACAACCAATTAAAGTGGAGAGGGAAAACCTATTTAACATCAGAGTTTACGATAGCAAGTTTAGTTTAAAATTTCTAGCTATGAAAGCTGCTTGGAATTGTTGTGCTGAAACAATGTGTGACGAAAACGATGGTCCTGATTTCCGTGAACATCATAGGAAAAAGTTATTGTTTAACAAATATCAAGATGATACTAGGATGCTGATGGAAACAACTTTCAACATCAGAAGATCTGTAAAATTAGTGACTGGTGTTAGTGCAAGAAATGAGTTCACAATACTTGTGAAATTTGTTAACCCTTTGGCTCTAGATGAAGAAAATCAATATCTAGCATTGGAAGAGTGGCAGTTTTACGATTTTATGGATAACATACGTGCATTATCTGCAAAGTGGTTTAAAGATAATGAACAAACTCATGCTGTAACTCAGACGAGCTACTGTCGAATCTCTCCTACAACTATGCTAAGTGAAAAAGTTTTGTGTGTTAATAATTGTTTTACACATATGGTTATGTATCTAAATGAAGACACTGTATAAAAGCTGGTGGAGCATGAGGAAATCATTAAGGAAAGATTTGAGTATGTAAGAGAAACACAGTTTGCTTGGATATATGACTGTTTTCTTCGCGACATCGTTCAAACATTAACAGAGCTGGGTAATTCAGATGTGAGTGCTGCGCAAACCATCCGAGTGATAAAAACCCTACTCAACAACATGTCTCCAACATTCAAGTATTACATGTCAGAGTGTTTGCATTACGCTCAAGAACAAGTGCTAACCGACATCAATAACCTCATCAATGGCACCACCTCTTAAAGCAAGCTTCGTCATCCTGACAGCGTTGTGTCAAAATGTGTTTTACGTCTACAAACCACCAAATGGAAAGAAGTGCGAATCTGTTTCGATGACTGCACCAAATGGTCTGGACTACCAAGAACATATCTGCACAACGATGAAGTGATTGAAGTTTCAACATACAACATGTCCAATATTAAGACTGATATAGTACATTATAAACTTATGTTTTTGTTTGATCATGGCACCCGAGGTGAGACAGCTGACTGGAGAACTCTTGTGTTAAATGATTCTTACCTGTTCACTTCAAATTATATTTCTATGTTTATATCAACTGGTTTTCTTATGTGTCTTGCCATATTTATGCTCATGTATTTTGGTTTTAAATATTACACTGTACTTAAAGATATTTATCGTAAACATATTTGTTAATAAAAATATATAAACTGAAGATGTCTGTGTTTTACTCATTAGTTAAGCACCTATAGTTAAGATGAGATACTGTGAATCGTGCTCGTTACAAGTGAAAAAGAGTGCTTTCTCTGGACATTTACGTAGTGAAATTCACAAATCTAAAGTGTGTGAACCGTGGGAAGTTGAACAAGTTTATATGCTAACTCAAGCTTTTAAAAACAGAATGGCTACCTATCGTATTAGTATGGATGGTAGTGATATACGACTTGCCATGGAAAGTGTGAAGCATAAATTGTTTCATTTGATGGAGGCTGCTTTAGCCAAACACGATACAGTTAAAATGAATCTAGAATTGTTTGGTTTGTATGTGCTCCAAAGTCGAAATAAAAAAGAAATGAAGTCATTTAATACTAAAAATAAAAATATCACAGTGGCAACTAACTTTGAAAATATATATCAAGAATTTACTGAGGAGATTTACACAAAAGCTTTAGAGTTTGCTGAAGGTGATAGCGGATGGATGTTGGAAAGACTAATGTGGTTGGAAATTAATATTAATAAATGTATTTTAAAGTAGTTTAAAATAAAAAACAGATATATTTTACAACGTTTGTTTTATTATGGCATTAAGCTTACAATATAAGTAAATAATGATATACAGTTATTTATGCTACAGATACATTTTCTATTATATCCTAAAGTATGATCCATACAGAAAGGAGTATCAGGCACTAACTCTGGACAACGTTCACTGGTTTCCAGGTTGATAACATCCACTTGATAACCACAGGTTGATAGTAAATGTAACAAAAACCTTTGCTTGTTTTCACCTTTAACATAAATTCTGTCAACACGTTGGGCTATAATATGTTTTGCTATTATGTTTGGTAATTCTTCTAAATTAATATCACCACAATTATAGTCAAGGCAATGGTGTTGTGTTTGTAGAAACTTCACTTGCTTGATTATGTCTGCAGACAGTAAACGTAATGGTGTATGCGGTTTAAAAACACAATGCACTGTTTGGAAACCATTATAAATTACAAACTCTTTAGGTGTAAATTCAGGCAGACAAAAACCCTGAGTATCAACGACCACGAACCTCATCGTGAAAGTGATTGCAGCATCCTTACAGCTACATTATATAGCGTACGATGTTGGAGAGTGGGGCATACTCGATGACGCAATCATGTATAATTACACAAAAACATTTCGTGTGAGTGGGAAAGTTGGTAGTACTTTCCATTTCCAATTTGATATCCACAGTAGAAGGTTTTATAGAGTCGCTATACTTGGAGCAATCAAATACAAACATGGGATATTTTAGGAAAGACTTGTAATCCAAGGTAGGCTGTGGTTCTCTGCCAACATACGAACGTTGAAATTCAATCATGTTTCTATATGCCTCGACGTAATTTGCTTGGTTAATGTTCAGGTTCATACCCTCTGTGGGGATTTGTTTCGAATTTAAGTGAAGTCTTATATCTCGAATACCCACATGATCAAACTCGTTGATGTCTTTTCTAACGTTACTGTATCGATCTGTTTGGAATATCACAATAACAAATCTAGGTCGTTCAGTGTTTGAGGATGTCTTAATAGACCACAAGTCTTTCGTTGAATTATTTAGATTTGGTAATTCATACATCTCCCATTTTCTATATGGTATAAGGATTTTCTTATCTAGAGCAATCGACTTTAATAATTGCTGCTGTATAACTTCACTAGGGTGGATATGTTTCACCTGCAGAGCCATATACTCAATGTTAAACTTTAATGCTTTATCTGCATCTGCGGCACCAATCAAAATAAAGCAATTTCTATCATTCTGAGCTCTAGTGAGGCGTAGAAGCAATTTACTGAAAAGCACTCTTTTATAGTCTTTGAAAATATTACACAAGTAGCTAAGAGGTATGCAGTAGCAAAAACGTTCATTTTTTAACATCACATTGTTTTCGGTTGGATGCCATCCCGCTGGAATCAGAGCTCTTGCTTCATCACTGTTTGCTTCCAAAAGTGTTCTAATTGATGTAACTATACCAGGATTTCTCACATGTTCAATAATCTGATTACACATTTCAACCGCAATAGAGGAAAACAAATGAGCTGCTGCATTAGACGTTACTTCTACAGTTCCAATCGTACCACTCGTCTCAATACTACCATTTATCAGTAGAACAGATGAAGACCAATCGTAAAAAATATCTTGTTGGTTGATTGCAAACTCACAGGTGTCATTATGGTCAAACGATCTGGTTTGAGGAGCGTATGTGTGTATTTCTTCCCCTCTGATTGACTCGTCGTGCACAGGGTCTGCGAATATATGTAGTTTGCTTAACATCGTAACCCAATGATTGTAGAAACTGTATGTTCTCCCAAGATAGAACCGCTTTCGACTCAGGTAGCGAAGATACTGAAGCTGGAGCGGTTTGATTACTACTATTTATAATCAGCATAATATGTTGGTGTCTCTTTCAACTCCAATATCACAATGATCTCCTCACCTTGAAAGTTCACAGGTACTGAATTCTGATCGATAATGTTTACATTTATATGCGAAATGATACGTGTGGTAAGAGGCATAAAAACCTTACTATATGGTTTTATATCAATCGCATAACCAGGGTCTACCATAGGAGCAAACTCATATACTGTATGTGTAGGTTTTCCATCGTGGTAAGAACCATCTACTATGTTGCATTCCAAACGAATCGTCTTTACTCGTACAATTTCTACGGGTAAATTGGAAACGTAAAGTTTACCTGTAGCAAGACGTTGTTTAGAAAATCCCAATATTGGTGCTATTGAAGCATCGGTAGAAAAGTCTATATCATATTGACATGTAATCTCACATTTCAAAGTGTTGTTGTTGGCTTTTAGCGAAAACAGTTTTACCACATCGATGTTGTGTTCTACTGCAGGATCCAGATGTTTATCTTTAATATAACGTCGTAACAACTCATTCTGAATGTATTTCTCGATATCACTGATTTCATATGAACCATCAGGAATACTTATTTCTTGTCGAATCTTTCTACCACTCACAGCAGAAAAATAATGAAACTTATTACACCCACGTTCTATGTTTGGTATAGTGTTATATGTATGAAAGTTTGCAAGCGCGAGCGAATACTCAAAGTGCGGTTTTAATACTAACGGTGGAAATATTTCCATCGATAACGAGGACGTAGAACCCTTCAAAGCAAACGTACGCGCCATGACTGAAACACAGATACTACTGTTTAAGTCTTTTATTTAAAAATTTTAAACATAAGTGGCCACAATTATAAGTATTATACTTTTGATATACATCATGATTATACAATATAGTACAGTTTTTAAGATAATACAACAGTTCAATTGGTGGCTTCAAGTTTCCATATGAGTCAAAGTACACGGCTGTGTCACCACGTTTCTTAACTGCAACCCAATGACTACCTGGCTCTTTGTTTGTTTGCAAATTCATGATAAAGGATTCATTCTTGCGTGATCCATTCGATGGTAAAGTATCTCGCATGTATACACCTCTAAAATATGGAATTTTCATTTTACCAGCAAATTTCACAAGATCTATATTTGTTAGAGGTCTTGCTGGTAAACACTTTACACGTTTTTTGGTTTATGTAAATACAAACCGAAACCGCTTCGCTGTTTCTTCATATACAAACCACTACCTCGTTGACCAACAGCAATAGCCTCCATCGTTTGGTTATGACGTTTTGCTTCTTCCAATTTTTGTTTGGCTGATTTAGCATCGTTAACTGCTTTAGCAATGCCTGCAGCACCACCACCTAGAGCTCCTAGCGCTGATAGACCACCAAAAATTTAAGGTAGTAGTGGAAGGAAACCTCCACTTTTCGGTACTGGAATAACTCTAGGTGTCTTGACTTTCTTACGACCACCAGCATTTTTAATTACTTTTCTCGCTACATGTAGTAAATTTTTTACAGATGGAACTTCCGCACCCACAGCTATGGCACCTTTCATTAAATTTATTATGTTTTTAAATGGTATTTTACCGCCACATTTTACTTTTTTACTGCTACGTTTACGTTTGGTGGTTGTCTTTAGGGTTAAACCCATACCAAGCTTTCTTTTAACTTTCATAGTGTTTGTAACACCCCAAGCAGCTAACTTTTCACCAAAACTTGCGTCCTTCGACTTTACTCTCTCCCACGCTCGGTTCTCCAACACCTCGTCAGCTCGATGTCTATCACTCAACTGTTTTGATTGAGAGTATGCGATATCGTGATCTCGACAAGCACGATCTAAAGGATTGATACCTTGATCACCTCTTGCTAAACGTTCTTTAAGTTTAGTACCCGGACCACAAAACTGATAACCAGGAACATGCAGCTCAACAGGTAATTTGTTGATGGCTGTGTTAACAAGACCTTCACCTTGGCACACCAACATTTATACTGCTAATGAGGTATGATAAATCTGAGTATTTATATAGATGGTTGCACTCGTAAAAAGTTTTAGTTTAGTTAACGATGCGTATTGTTAAACACGCAAAAGCCACCCTACCAGTCACAAACATAGATGATGTTGTTACCATTCCATCACCTAAACAGCAAAGACATGGACTTCTTTTACCAAACACAGTTAGATGTTTGATATGTGGTCCAAGTGGATGTGGTAAAACAAATGTTATGTTAAGTTTGTTGTTTGAACCCAACGGTTTAAAATTTCAAAACGTATACGTATACTCAAAGTCTTTATATCAACCTAAATACAGTATGTTAAAGGAGGTGTTGGATGCTACAAAAGGTGTTGGATACTATCCATATAGTGAAAACGAAGAGATATTAGATCCTGCAGATGCAAAGAGTAATTCAATTTTTATATTTGATGATGTAGCCTGTGATAGACAAGATAAAATAAAATCGTATTTTTGTATGGGTAGACATAAAAATATTGACAGTTTCTACTTATGTCAGACATATAGCAAAGTTCCGAAGCAATTGGTGCGTGACAATGCTAACATTATAGTTTTATTTAAACAAGATGAAACTAATCTTAAACATGTGTATGATGATCATGTAACTACCGATATGAGTTTTGAAAAGTTCAAGCTCCTTTGTGGTGAATGCTGGCAAAACAAACATGATATGGTGGTTGTCGTTAAAGATTCTGATTTAACACGAGGAAGATACCGCAAAGGGTTTGATCACTTTATATATCTCACTTGACTGGAAAACGTTAGTATTAAGTTGTTCGACATAGAGTAAACATGTCGAAAAAATCTAAAGCTGCTCGTCACCGTAAAATAGTAGCACCACCAAATATACAACGTAAAATAGCTGATCTATCAAAGATAATTCGAAAGAAATATTTAGCTTTGAAGCTTGGCAAAACAGAGACAGATGAAACATTACAACGTTTATATAAACCCATCTTAAAACCTTTGAGTGATATATCGAAAAACACAGCATTGGCTACTGTTCAACACCAACCGACTAAAACCACCACATCATTAGCTACTACTCAAACAACGCAACAGAAACCTGCTACATTATTGGCTACTACTCAAACAACTGAACAGAAACCGACTAAAACTGAAGTTGATGTCAAACCAACAGCAGCAAAGGAGGAAATTCCATTCCTTAGTGATGATGAAACGTTTGAATTGGAGGCAGAGGCACCAGAACCTGAATTATGGGCGACTAAAGCTTATAGAAAATTAGATGCTGCTGCAAATACACCAAAAGCAGTGTACGAACGAATGTTAAGTTCCTATCCAATAGTTGTTAGATATTATGTTGATAAATATTTTACAGATAATCATTCCTGTGATCAAACATATGGTGTTACTTATGATAAAGCTACCAACACTTGGATGCTTGGAAACAAACCTATTAAATTTGTTATTACTAACGTAGATTTTAAAAATAGAGAAACCTTTCAAATTGTGGTTGGTGACAGAAGATATTACGGTACTAATCATCTGTTGGAATTGATATTTTTGAGAAAACCTGGTATGAGTGCTTTGAACAATCGGGAAGGTTTACGTGACTACGCAGACATAATGGCAACTACTAGTCTTCACAGAAAAGAGAACAATCCTAAAGAAGACGTTCTACGAAACACCTCTACCAAATATCAACATGTAATAAAACCAATTTTAGAAAAACAAGAAGGTGCTAGAGCGCGATCTTCCTCGGTAACTTTAGGCCGTGGTATGCCATACATGCTACATACAAAAAAACAGAAAGAGTATGTATACTGGGATGAAATAAACGAGTTGGTTGATAGACTTAGACTGTTAGTAGCTTCTCAAGCAGCTGGTAATAACGCACACAACAACGAAATTCAGTCTATTATTGAAGAACTGAAGGAAGTGGGTGTTATATAAACAGATTTGTGTGTTTTTCACCATTTTCAAAATGCCGATCGATAAATTCGGACGTTCTGCAAAGAATTTAAAACATCTAAACAGAATTATTCACAGAGAAACATTTCCGAAAACTACAAGTGGTGATTTTGATGTGCAAAACCATAAGTTGTGTAACGTGGGTGACCCTGTTGAACCTACAGATGGTGTAAGTAAAAAATTTGTTGATGTATGGATAGAGGACTATCAGAAAACTAAAGTTGACTATCAGAAAACTAAAGCTGATTATAAGGTGAGCAAAGATGCTGTAGCACTTCAAATTGCTATACTGCTTGACGCTGTACATAAACCGGAGTTGGAAGCTTTAAAAAAAGACTTTGAACATAAATTTAAAAACTATGATGATTTTAAACGTGAAGTCTATAACTCATTTCCACTTAAGACTGGTGTTGATCAATCACTACAAAAGCTGCAAGAGCAATTAATGAAAAATTATATGGATCTTAAACATGAAGCCTACAGCTCGTTTCCGCTTAAAACTAGCATTGATGAAACATTAATTAGTCTTAAAGAGGATATCAAGGAGTACATACATCAAACAGTGTTTCCTCTTCAGAAAACGTTTACTGCTATGGCTGATACCGCCATATCTAAACTTCAAAAAGATTATATAGATCTAGCAGTTTCAAAACTTGAAGCTGACTTGAAAAATACGTTTGCTACTAAAGACGATTTAAATCAAGCAGTGATTACGATTGAAAATAAACTTAAAAAAACGTTTGTGACTAAGGAGTATATCGATGGTGCTATCGAAGGGATAAATAGAAATCTAGTTCAGGAAGCAGTGGCAGCAGTTTGGGTTATGGTGGATAAACGGATATCAAAAATGGAGTTTAGTTGGAATCAAATAAAATAAGTTCAGTGTAAAAATGTCTATCGATAAGTTCGGACGTTCTGCAAAGACTCCCAGCTTCTTAAACAAAATTGTGCACAGAGAAACATTTCCGAAAACTACAAGTGGTGATTTTGATGTGCAAAACCATAAATTATGTAACGTAGGTGATCCTATCGAGCCTGCTGATGGTGTGAATAGAAAATTTGTCGATGTGTGGGCAGATGAGCATAAGAAGAATAAAGATGAAGTATCACAGAGTCTTGTCGCTATAACCCTTGAAGCTGTGCATAAATCAGAACTAGCTGCTCTTAAAAGCGAGTTTGAAAACAAATTGAAAAATTTAGACAAGACGATAGCTGCTCAAGTTTTAAAAGATATTGATGTGTTAAAGAATAACAAGTTGAAAAAGAAGCTAGGTGAGATAGACAGCAAACTAAAAGATTTACATGATAAGTGGATACTTTTAAATCCAACATCACCATGAGACGTAAAACAGTTGAGCCATCTGATACCAAAAAACAAATTATTGATGAGTTATATAAACCGGCAAGAATCAATTTTAAACGTAGACGTACAATAATCAAAGGTTTAAATGATTTGTGGCAGATTGATTTAGCAGAATTTACAGACTACTACAAAGACAACTCTGGTTACAAGTATATTTTAGTGGTTATTAATTGTTTTTCAAAGTATGTGTGGACTCGCCCTCTTAAATCTAAAACTGCTGAAGAGGTGACTAAAGCTATGGCTGATATTTTATCTACTAGTACAGCACCCTCTAACATCCAGTCTGATCTTGGGTTAGAATTCTATAACGCTAAATTTAACGCCTTAATGAAAAAATACAACATTAATCACTACAGCACTTATAGCGTGAAGAAGGCTGCAATAGTGGAAAGAGTCATACGTACCTTAAAAGAGAAGATATATAAAAATTTCAACTTGATTGGCTCCTACAAGTGGGTTAATACACTACCTGATGTCACTGCTACTTACAACGCTACTGTTCATCGAACAACTGGTGTAAAACCTCAAGATGTTAACAAGAAAAATGAAGAAGCTATCCTGAAACAAGTTTACTCGAATCTGAAAGTGTTTAACAAAAATAAATTTAAAGTGGGTGATGTTGTACGTCTAAGTAAAGCTAAAACATTATTTGAGAAAGGTTATACACCGCGTTGGTCAACGGAGCTGTTTAAAATCACTAAAGTTCACTGCACTAATCCAACCACCTATTTAATAGAAGACATGCAAGGCAAACCAATCAGTGGTGGATTTTATGAAGAGGAGCTACAAAAGACTGCAACCCCTGATTATTATTTAGTTGAAAGAGTGATCAGAAAGAAAGGCGCCAAGTCGTATGTGAAATGGCTTGGTTTTGATAAATCTCATAACTCATGGATAACTAGCAAAGATATAAAATAATTTGTATTACAATACTTTATAATAAAACAAACGTTGTAAAATATATGCTTTTATTAAAATAAACATTGTAAAATATATGTTTTTTTATTTCAACAACCTACTCAACACAAAGCTAAACGTAAAGTTTTCGTTATTAACAAATTTATGACAAGTCGCTTAAATATAAGCAGTATTACAATTGATTTTCAATTTCTACAATCACTTTAGACATTATAACACGTCTTTAAACTAAATATTTTCACAAGGAAATCTTGAAAGAGTATAGAAACTAATATTAGGAACGTTTGACTAGATAAGTACATAAAGAAGTAAATAAATAACTATATAGATAAGTAAATAAATAAGTAAATAAATAAGCCTAACCTAAATGAGCTGCCTTATGAAGACGAATTGGATTTTACAGGTATTGGCGAGTTGGATAAATATTTTAGATCGTAAAAAAATAGTCCGCGTTACTTTTTCACGATCTGTGTATGAAACCTCATAGCTGACGCAAGTTTTTGCGAAATTAACCGTTAACCACTATCTACATCCTACAGAGTTTCTGAAGGATGTAGATAGTGGTTAATTAGTCGTTGGAAACATCCTATAGAGTTTCTGGAGGATGTAGATAGCGGTTAATTAGTCGTTGGAAACATCTGGTCCTAATGTGTTTTTCCGGAGGATGTAGATAGTGTTCTCAGATTTTTTATTTTTAAACAGTGTTGACACATATCCTTGTAAAAATTATTCAATAAAACGAATATTTTTCATAATTTCTTTATTACAATTTATACATTTAAAATTTGCGATAGTTTACAATATCATTAAGTACGTGTTGGTATTTTGTAACAAATTCACATACCATGCTTAAAGTATCACTATATCTTTCTCTAGCTACGAAAAAGGCACATCTAATTAGGGAAATGTCTCTAAATTTAGCTAATTCGGTCCTTAAATCATCAGCAAACATCTCCAAATTAAAGAAACTTTTACAGCTTAGTTCTAACAATAAATCTTTAGCTACACAACCGATATCTTCTAGTATTTTAAGTGATTGAATTGACAAGTTAAAATTAATTACATATTCCTTACCACAGAGTTTCAGCTTAAAACTTACAGTTTTTCTTTGTGATTTAACAAGATATTTGGTTAAAGTATATGTTTCACTAGTTTCTATAGATTTGTTTTCCAAATTGTAAATTATCGTAGGTAATACGTTTAAAAATTCTTCAAATGTCCACACATCAAAAAACACAGGCATATTACAGTTCTTCTGAGATAATTTAATTAACGGCAAAAAATTTAAAACTGGATTAACGCCAATGCTAAGCAGCTTCTGGCCGTTCGACGTAAGAGAAAAAGTTGTTTGACACATCAGTTCACAGTCTTCTGTTTTCAATTTTTTCTCGATGCTTTTATTAGTGATTTCTACCAGCTTCTGATTGAAAATATCTTCTTGCGTAGGTTGATATGGTGTTTGTAGGTTTGTTGGATATGCTGCATTAATTATATTTTCTATAGCTTGATTCTGCTGTTCATCAACCTCTGCTGTTGGATATAATGTACATAGTTCACTTATCATGTTTTCCAACGTTTTTGGTTCTTCTTTTGGAATAATACTTTCTATTGCATTACCCAGTAAGACGTCTTGTAGCACTTTAAGTTTTTTACCACCACTATTTTCTGCTTTAGCAGATTTTCGTTTTCTACCGTTGTTCACCATATTATACTCGTTCTGCTTCAGTTTTCAACTAAATGCTCTGTTTGAAATTCTCAACTTTTATACTTATCTAATTATTATTATTACTCTTACAGCTGAGCTTTGTTGCCGTGTTGAGTTTTATTGCTTTTAACTTAATATGTGAATCAAGACGATTCATTTAATACCAAACACGTAGGACTTTAATAAACAAATTACTTGTACGCATGCGCTAGCCGCCATATTTACACACGTCATTTAAATGGTGATTACTCGTTTGCATAATACAGGCTAGTTGGCGTTTGACTTTGCATCTAGTGTTTCAACCAACTAATAAAAATTTATTGGGTGCATACGCTAACCTTAAAACATTTTTAGGTAACACAGTTTTTCTATAATCAATATTTCGCTCCAAATCCTAAAAACTAAATTTTTAAATTCAACAAGCCTTTGAAAAATTTCTTCAGATGTCCCTAGAACCGAGGTTATTTTTCTATACATCATATCAAGAAAAGTTATGATAAACAAATTTGGTAGGTTTCCGTTATAATAAAATATTTTTGTATTAACTGCTTTCTATGGAAATTTACAAATATTTAGTGCCAGAAGCTTTATATGAAAATTCACTACCATAAAGCACTTGCTGTCTTCAAGTTTTAAGCTCATTTGTATAACACTCGTAAGTTTGCGATATAAAAACTATATAGCAAAAACAATGCTAAAATATTTTGTATCAGATTATTTAGCGTCAGAAAATTTATCTGAAAATTCGCTACCATAACGCACTTGCTGTACCCAGGTTTTAAGCTCATTTCTATATCAAAAACTGTGAAACAGTCGTCGGATAAAGTATAAAAAGGTTTTTACTTCTATTTAAATTTATCTGAAAATTCGCTATCATAACACACTTGCTGTACCCAGGTTTTAAGCTCATTTCTATCTCAAAAAATTAGTAGACCAACTCACCAGACTTAGTCATTGCCTCCAGACTTAGCTTATTTTCGTAAAACGTTTTAGTTCTGATTTTTCACAAAAAAACTAGACACATTTTGATACAAAGTCACCAACACCAATGTTCACGCTTTACACAAAATAACTAGTTCCATATTAATAACACCTGTAAACAGATTTCCAAAAGAGCAATGCGTTATGTAAGACATATAGCCTCTCCAGCTATTAAAAAATAACCTTGTTTTATTTAAATGTAATCAACCAGTAATACACTTAAACATCTGATGCATTTTAGGTACGATTCAAAAAATTATTAAACACATAATTGTCATGATCGCGCCTGACTGACGATTTAAACTGTTACTGGCAGGCTATTCACCTAAAGCGGAAACACTTGTGATAACGGCTAATCAGCTGGTGGTTGGTGTAACATTTAAGCGTTTGCACTAAAATCATAACGTTTTATTTCGCTTTATTTAATTCGATCGACTTAATTTTCATCCTACATACGACGTTCTTTATATTAATTCTAATGAGATACTTTTAAATTGATTTGATTTTAATAACCAGGTTAGTCTTTGGCATGTGGTTTATTACTAATAATTACACATGTTATTTTAAATGGCGGTTCCTCGTTTACCTAATACAGGTTAGTTGGCTTTTGATTACGTCATCTCATGTTAGTTCGCTACTTGTTCGGGTTAAATCCGAAGTCAGGTGGTGGAGATATTCGGGTCTAGTCAGTGACTCCGCCACCTTGTGTTCGGGTTAGCTCGGAGGTCGTCGGGTCCACCACCTTGTGCTCGGGTTAGCTCGGGGGTCGTCGGGTCTGGTCAGTTCCACCACCACCATCTATACCTACTACAAGAGAGTGTGTGTTGGTTTTAGGTGTTAATACAGCTTGTTCTAACTTACTTAAATATTATATTTCTTCTGTTCAACAAGACGATTATTTTGATGTGTCACACATGTATGTAGCTCTAAGAATAGCTATACCGGAAGTGCCTACCGGAAGTAACATTTTTATTGAATATGCTTATAGAGTTTGCTTTGCTGAACAGCGTGTATGTATTGGTTCTATCGTACATCTCACCGATCTTCCGCGATAAGGGTTTGAAGTTTTTTATCTCAGTTTCTTGTAGACCTTGTTATGAAACATACATTTTTGAAGTCGGTTCCTTTCTATCACTTTCCATTCAAAAGATATAACGATTTAAAGTTTAGACCGGAAGTGGCCATTTTATTGTATATTCCACTTTGATTTGGCCTCCTTAACACCGTGCATGTGTTGGTTCTATCGTACATCTCACGGATCTTCCGCGATAAGGATTTAAAGTTTTTTATCTCATTTTCTTGTAGAGCTTGTTATGAAACGATATATTTTTAAAGTCAGTTCCTTTCTATCACTTTCCGTTCAAAAGATATAAGGATTTAAAGTTTAGACCGGAAGTGGCCATTTTATTGTATATTCCACTTTGATTTGACCTCCTTAACACCGTGCATGTGTTGGTTCTCTCGTACATCTCACGGATCTTCCGCGATAAGGGTTTTAAGTTTTTTATCTTATTTTAGTCGCCATTTTTTAATTCTGCTTACTTAGACGAGTAACATGACACTAAACACGTGGGGGGTTAGCTTAAAACTAAGAAGGGAATTGAACCTGTAACCAACCATTGTTTCTAAGCTTACTGTTTAGTTATTCAGTACCTCTTTGTATTTGTTTGACGCTACCATATCAAGGAGCATATATCAGGAATCGAACCTGTATCTCTTTCAAAATAAAATCAACTACTTGCCGCGCCCACACATAAGGCTAAAAAAGTTCCTATTTTTAAGAGTTGAACCTGTTGTCCATTTTGTTTCTGAGCTTCCTTCTTTGTTTTGCCAGCGACCTCTATTGTCTCTACGATATTTAAGTTTGGTTTCCTATTTGAACCTGTTGTCTATTTTGTTTCTGAACTTCCTTCTTTTGTTTGCCAACGACCTCTGTGTGTTATTTTTACAGATTTGATATTCCCTCATTAAATGTAAGAAGGGCTTTATCTTCCAGCTCACATTTATATAATATTAAAACATATTAATTCTTATTTTGTGAATCATTCAATTGTCTAATAATAATAAAATATTTAAATATGTTACATGTATGGTTTGTTTTAATTAAAAGTCGTATATATACAAATCTGAAACAATAAATTAACAAGTGCTTGATTAGCCGCGACGGTTAAGGTAGTCGTTCCTCATCTGAATGTCCCGGGTTCGAAACTCACCTGCTCCAAATGGTTTTTTTCAATATCCCCAGAATAATAGAAGTAATAGGTCAGACACTTTGGAATGTTTGCATGTGACTGTCTGGCGCAAGTCATGTGACGTCACTGGGCCACGCCCACAAGGGGTGGGGCTCTGCCTACAAGGGGGAGGGCTCCGCCCACTAGGGGTGGGGCTCCGCCCACTAGGGGTGGAGTGGGGGTACCCCCACTCCCACCCCCACTACCTGTCTGCCTCAAGTGGGGCAATACCTACTCCTATTTGCCGCTTTCCTCTTTGAGAAAAAACGTCAGGACATTTTGATTGAACTATGCTAAGACCACTCTCATCGACGTTATATATTTGGTTAGCTGAAAAGTTTTTTTCTTCCATTTATTTCTCTAACAAATCAAAAAACTCGTTAGCGTTTTTTTAGTAAAGCCTAGTGCTCGTGAAAACGACGTTCCCGTTGGCTTTCGTAGGCTTAACACGTCCTCATGCCTTATTCAGAAACGTTTTAGCCGATCCTTTCCGGCCGTTTCTTTAGTACTGAGAAGCAATTTGGGATGCTGTTTCTTCTAGCTAACTGGAACGCGAGATTACAAACATCCTGTCTGGTTAATCCATAAAAGGTTTTCTCCATTACCAGGAAATACTTCACTAACTCCTTTTCCAGATGATCTGGCAATATAGGTTTCCTCCTTAGTTTTGTTTGGCATACGTCACCAGCAGCACCATCCTTCTTACAGAGCCTGAAAAGGGTGGCACGAGGCACATTGAATGTTTTTCATGCCTTCAAATAACCCATTCTTTTGCTTCTAACTGCTATCACTGCTTTTTTCATGTCTTCCTCGTTCCACTTCTTACGTTGTGGCGATGTAGTTGTGGCATTTTTTTCTTTTTTTTTTCGTCGTTTGGGGCATGTCTGTAAGAGAAACCAATTTTTGAATATTAATTTTTAAGTCGGGTAATATGGAATACTATTCCATAATTGCCGCCTGTACTAATTTTGAGGTTAAGCCGAAAAAAAATACAAGGTATCTAAAATGAGCGGTATACCTATATTAAAGCTTTCATACATCCTTCATCTACTCAATTAAACAATAATATTAAATAATATCACATTCACAAATGTTTGATATAATATTTTAATGCACTTACCTAAAAATATCGTGCGCACCGAAATCACATCAACTGTTAGAACAACCAAACGCCTAATGAACATAGACTACGCACTCCTGTGGAAAAAGTTTCAACTCATTGGCTTCAAATTATAGCAACTAAGCATAGATGGCACTAGTAGTTTTTTCAAAAGTGTGGTATTCCATATTACCGGATATATTTCAAAATCCCCGACTCTACTCTATTTTTTATAAGCTATTATTGACTGTTCTACTATAATTCTTTCGTTAGCCAGTTTGCAGTTAAGAACTAGTCTAATACAATTAAAACATATTGGGTGCGGAAGTTTTATCTCACTTTGTGTGGTTAGAATATAGAGAGTGTTCAATATAATAATGATAATAATAATAATCTTTATTGACTCAAATATGATACAAATGCGTAGAGCCAGTTCTCACAAATATATACACCTATAGAAAAAGGAAAGAACAACACTGTATTTATGAATAGAATATTTAAACTGAGTGCACAGATAAAATATGTCTCAAACAATGCTTGCCAAGAGTAGTGCAGACCAACAAAGTTACCTGGTAAATAAAGACCACACCGCATATAAAAGCGCATGTATCACTAAACACAATGTATAAATAAAATATAAACAATCATACAAAAAGTGTAAAATATCAAATACAAAACTTTAACCACATTAAAATTGTATGTATAGATAAAAAATAAATAAGTATATAAAAATGTAAAATATAAAACACAAAAACATTAAACACATTAAAATTGCATGTAAAAATAATAACTATGTATAAATAAAAACATAATATTTAAGTATATAAAAAGTGTAAAATATAAATTAAAGATTTTAAAATTGCATGTATAATAAAAAAAATAACTAAAAAATAAAAACCTCGCCAAACACAAACTGTATTAAAAGAAGGCCTTGTTTAGAGGGAGCCTAAGCCAAAATATGCTGCAGATCGATAGCATTAAAATACTCATCCATATGGTAGATGGCTTTTTGCAACAAGTATTTGTGTAACTTTGCTTTCAGCTTTGGCATGGGCAACTGTCTTACCTCAACGGGCAGCTGATTAAATATTTTTATAATATTGTATCTTGCATTTCTCTGAAAGCTAGTTAGGCGTGTGTGAGTTTGTACCAGGTCATCTCTTTTGCGCAAGGGGTAAGTGTGCTGTTGTTCATAATGAACAAAGAGATCACCATTTTCCTTTACAAACTTGACACATTCAATGATATACAGCGGGTAGTAGGTGAGAATATTTCCCGATATAAAATAGGCTGTGCAGCTTTCAGTTGGTTGCAAACCGAAAATTCTGCTTACACATTTTTTGTGCTCGGAAGACACTGCCTACCTCCACAGAACCACCCCATATAATTATACCATATCAGATACAAGACTCTACTAGCCCATAGTACGGTGTTAGAGCTGCTTTCCTGGACACCAAGTAACCTATCTATCCCAGAATGTAGGTTAGTTTAGAAATGTTGTTTACTACTTGACAAGCATGCTCTTTCCAATCTAGTCTCTCATCCAAATGCAAACCCAAAAATTTTAAGTTGTACTTGGTACTTACTGCAGTATTGTTGAGCCTTATTTTCATTGTATCAGTAGACATGGCCACCGAACTAAATTTTATCCTGTTTATTTTATCCATGTTTAATTTCATATTATTGTTTGAGAACCAGGACTCTACTTCACAAAACTCACCATATATCATATCAAGTAATGTGTGTTGCTTTACGTCCCGAATTATTAGACTTGTATCACTAGCGTATAATCCCACCCTGCTTATTAATGACTGTGGCAGGTCGTTCGTATAAATTATAAAAAGTGTAGGCCTTATTATGGAGCCTTGTGGAACTCCTCTTACTACTGTTTTATAATCTGACCTGACAAACCCTCCACTCAGGCTGCTAGGGCATGAGACACGCTGCCTTCTTCCTTTTAGGTAGGAAGCTATCAATGATAAGGTCACACCTCTCACACAATATTTTTCAAGCTTCTCAAGCAACATGTGGTGATCAACTGAATCAAAAGCTTCACTAAGATCCAAGAAAGCTCCCACAACTTCATGTCTGTCATTAAAAGCTTCAAATATTTCACAAATTAGTTGATACACTGCTCGGGAGGTTGTCTTTCCTTTCCGGTATGCATTCTGTGACTCAGTTAACAGTTTATTCATTTCAAAAAATGCCATGAGTCTCTTGTTTATGATCTTCTCAAATATTTTTGATACGTTTGAAAGCAAGGCTATCTGTCTGTAGTTAAGACGGTCTGAGTTATCTCCTTTTTTATATAAGGCCATTATTTCAGCTAAGTTCAGTTGGTCAGGAAATACTCCTGTCGACATACTTAAGTTTATAATATGCGCAAGAGGTTCCGCTATTATACATGCAGCTATTTTCAAGAGAGTTACCGGTATTTCGTCATGACCTACCGACTTTGTGTTTTTTAAACTCATGATGGTATTATAGACTTATAGAATGTGTGGGGTAAAGAAATAGATTTTTTTGGTTCACTGCAAGATTTTGTCCAAAGCTTGTCCTGGGATAACTTGAGCCTGTTCCAATGTAAAGTCTACTGACTTGATTTAAGCATTGCGTCTCTTCTTCGCCATGATGTATACATTGTAGTAATGTTCTATTTTGAGGAGATTTTCGCACTGTACTATGATTTATAGGTTGCCACATTGTTTTTATTTTATTCCCAGAGTTCTCAATCCGTCTTTCATGGGACAGTCTCTTGGCCTTAACTACTTCTCTTTTCAAAGAGCTACGATATTGATTGTAGCTTTCTCTACTGACATTGCCCCCAATCATCAATGTATATAAAGTTTTTTTTGTCTTACACGATGCACGTATTTCCGGCGTAATCCACGAGTAACATGTTTCCCGTCTGGTCCATACTTCTTTCTTCGGAAAGACTGTGTTTAGACAGGCAGAGATGATTTCAGAGAAATGGTCATATGCTCTGTTTGTATCTTCTCCTCTATAGACTTCCTCCCAAGTATTGTTTGACAAGTATTCTACATATCTCCCAATTCTTTTCTCGGAATATTGCCTTTTTATCTTAACTGTTTCGTTTTCACTATTGCTAGTATCCTTACATATTTCCAGCATTTGTCCCATGTGGTCAGACAGAGCTGTATTGATGACCCGACTCTGAGGCACTGGATGTTGGTTGACGAAGATGTTATCGATCAGCGAGATCGTGTTGTGGGATATTCTAGTTGGCTCAATAACAGTTTGACCAAAGCCATAGGATGTCATTAAATTGACAAAGCAATTGACTCTGGCTCCCTCTGTGTCTTCTGTCTCCAGAAAATTAAGTTAAAATCACCGCACACCACTACTGATTTTTTTAGCGATTTTTTGCTTAGCATATCTAGGGTTTCTGTCATTTTTTCCATAAAAACTTCACAATCACTAGTTGGTGTCCGATAAACACAAACTATTATAGTTTTCAGTTGCTCTATTTCACACCAGCTCAACTCAAGTGTATTTTCTGTGCCCAGTTCCATTCATTCCTTGCTTGCTTTTGATTCGTAGTCATCTCGGATGTAGATGCAGGACCACCCATGCGACATCTCACTTCTTGCAAAGCAGGTGGACATATAATAACCCTTTATATAGGGAATTTCATCCTTTTTTAACCAGTGTTCAGTCAAACATATGACACTATAATAATAATAATAATAATAATAATAATAATAATAATAATAATAATAATAATAATAATAATAATAATAATAATAATAATAATAATAATAATAATAATAATAATAATAATAACACAGTAGACAAGCTCCGCACACAGAAGTCGTAAAATTGTATTGGGAGAGTTTACACGGTGTAATACACACACATATAGACAAAGGACACCACCCATGACCTATCAGAAGGCGGCCTCTCCATTTTCGGATGAGAAAAACCGACTGTAAGAATACAGGACTCGAACTCGCGACCTCCCAGTCCGATTATAGGGTTACTCGTCTCGCGAACTGAGCTATTGGCTGAATAACCGAATGATTGAATAATGACCGATTAGACGGTTAAATATCCGATCTTTTGACTGGATAAATGCTAAATTGTCCAACATAGTTATATAAAAAGATTATTGATCTTTTGAGTGAACCAACGACAAGAATCTGCCGTCATCATTGGTGAACACCATAATCTCCGCATTTTTTATCAGTTTATAGGGCATATAGGTTAGGGTTAGGGTATCGAGTGCAGCGTTTACCGAGGTGCAACATATATACAGGTGTAAAAAAGTGTGGAATATTGCCCGTATTTCGAAAACTAATAAACATATTTTTTGACACTTTGTATATTGATGTTCTTAAATTTAATACTCCGTTGACAAGTAAAAAAGTATTTGTAACTGTACAGAGTGGCTCAGAAATAATACGAACATTATTTCAAAGGGAACACCTGTATGTTTTTGTGTTTTCTGGATTTACTTCTAATTTAAGGTCTAATTGTATTTGAGGTTTTACCTGTCTTCATCTATTACTGAAAAATAGTTGTTAAAAACAATTTTCAAAAATTGTTAATATTCGAAAACTACGAAACATATTTTTCTGACACTTGGTATATTGATGTATTTAAGTTCAATACACTTTTGACAAGTAAAATGTATGTGTAACTATGCATGGCTGAGAAATAATACAAACTTTGTTATTTTGAATGGAACACACTGTATATTTTGCAGATTCTATTGCATTTAAGAGATGAATTCAATGATGTAAGTTTTAAGTTCTTTAGCCATCTACATATACTGAATTATAAAAAAACAAGTAAAAATTACTTACTTTATGGGATGTTCAAATATTGACCATTAGTTGCTAAATAATAGCCAAGTCTGTGTCTATATTACCGCAAGACGTTATCAAAAGTTTGCCAATGAATTTCATGAAGTTCATTCCTAATTCCAATCTTCAAATGTTCAATATTATCCAGCCTATGTTTGGAAACTTTACTTTTTAGATGATCCCACAATTAAAAGTCTAGAGATGTTAGGTCTGGGGATCTTACGGGCCATCCAATTGTACCTCTTCTTCCTATCCATCGATTTGGAAATATCTGGTTCAAAAATTGACAAAATTGCAGGAGCACCGTCCTGCTGAATCCAAATGTATCTTTGGTTTGGGTAAAGGGTTTCTAATTGCGGCATAACTTGTTCACGTAACAACTGCATATAAAGTTCTGACGTAAGGTTCTCGTTAATTAAAAATAGTCCAATGATATTGTGGCCTATAGTACCTGTCCAACTCTTGACTTTATCTGGCCTTTAAGTTTGTGCATCAGCCACCGACGGCGGATTTTCTGCTGAACAGTATCTACAATTGTGCCTAATGACGGTGCCATTAAGCATAAATGTAGCCTCATGGGAAAGGAGAATATTATTCACAAATTTGGGATCAACATTGCACCTCTCCATTATAATTTCACAAAACTCCGTTCTTCTATCAAAATCATCCACTATCAGTTCTTGAACTTGATGTATCTTGAAGAGATACTATTTTCCTTTTTAGAAATGATCTGGCACAAAATATTTTATTATAACTTTTTTTTCTTGTAACATAGAAATCTGAATTTTGGTGTATAGTTTACTTTTTATATCGTTAACCTACCTACCAAATTTGGTTATCATAGATTTTTTATTTTTTAAGATAAAATTTTTTTTAAAATGAAAACTCAAAATTTTCCCGGAAAACCTCGTCCTATTTTTTTGATTAACAAACTTGTCAAAGTCATTTACAAGAGGAAGGTACATGGCAAATTTTATCAAAATCGGCTTATTATTCTTTGAGATAAAAATTTTTTTCGAATGAAAACTAAAAATTTTCCCGGAAAATCTCGTCCGATTTTCCTGACTAACAAACTAGTCAGAGCTATTTACAAGAGAAAGGTACGTGCCAAATTTTATTAAAATCGGCTTATAACTTTTTGAGATAAGAATTTTTTTCGAATGAAAACTCAAAATTTTCCCGGAAAACCTCGTCCGATTTTCCTGACTAACAAACTTATCCAAGCCATTTACAAAAGAAAGGTACATGCCAAATTTTATCAAAATCCGGGGGTCCTAGATCGCGCCCATTTGAAGAAATTTTTTCAAAATTCAAAAGTCGAGATCTCCTCATTAGTGAATTTTTTCTAAGAAAATTCACTAAAAGTCTGAGCTCAGAAAGTCTGTCATGGTAGCGATTTATCTTAAAAATAATCTAAATGTTAAATATGTCTTTTTTGAATGAGACATTAAATTTCGTAGGTAGTAAAACCTTAGCATGAACTAAATATGTCTTTTTTGAACTAAGTACCTCAAATTTGGTGGATAGTATAACCTTTATAGTAGCAAATATCTACTGTGTTTTATCAAAATAACTTTATTGTTTGAAATACTAAAAAAAAAAATAATCCAAAAATAAACATATTAATTACTTGAAAAACTGCTTCGGTTTTCCTTGCCCACAAACCTATTCGAGCACTTTACACAAAACTACACCTGTCAAGATATAACTATTCACAAAAAGCTTTTTGTCAAAAATAAACAAATATATATTTTACATGAAAATTTGTAAACAACTTATTTCACAAAAATTCGCAAACAATTTCTTACACAAATATTTGCCATTTCTTTTACAAAAATTGGCCTAAGTAATATCGCACGAGAATTCTCTAAAATTTTTTTTTACAAAACTGCAAATTTTTACACGAAAATTTAATAAAAAAAGTTTTTCTGGAAAATTCGAAATGTTTGCGAATGTTTTGGAATTATCGTTTAACATTAACAAACATCTAAAAAAAAATTAAACAAAACATTTTTGCCCAAACTGACCAATATTTTTAGCACACAAAAATTTTCTGCAAAATACATAAAATTTAATTTCATATAATGTGTAATTGAAAAAAATGAAAATTATATAAAAAATTTAAAAAAAACATGAAAAAACAACAATTTACCAATTACTTATACATTTATTATGAAAACGAAAACGAAGATAATCCTATCAAATTAATAATGTCTTACCTTTTTTTGTACCGCAGTTAATTTAAATATTTTGAAATTGTTCTTCAAAAATTCGTTCAATAATTAATAATTTTATCGGTTATTTGAATTGAATAAAAAACTGAAAACATTAATCTATGTGGTAGAGATGAAATCTCATACAATTTTTTTAAATGATAAATATTAGGTTTTCCATAGAGAAATCAACCCGAAATTTAGGATGTGCTATAGTCTCTATATAAAGGGTATATTTAAATGAAAGGGCAGAAATGACACCAGAGATTCCTTGTATGAAAATAAGTTGATTTAACCTACCATACTTATATAAATCGCATAATAAAATAGATACAAGGTGTCAAAGTGACAAACAAATAACGGTTTTTCCTTAGTTTTAGTCAGATTTGTTTCAAATTTTATAGCAAGACATTTTTTCGGGCTTGGAAAAATAATATAATAATCATTTATGGCTGTCGTGTACGGAGCGTCTTCTACAGGCAATATTATGCATTAAGTTGTTTCTCAGCCCTCATATAAATCTTCTAGCAACAAAATATGAAATATTCTTTGAGCAAAAAAGGTGTACTCACTGAAAATGGTTGAACTAAAACGCTTAGGAGATACTTTTGATTTTATAAATTAGTATTTTGGATTTATACCTCCAGGAATATTAACGTCCAAAACAATCGTTTTTGTTAAGAAATTCAGAACTCACTGCTTTATAGCGTATCCGCATTTTAAAATTATGTGTCTAAATGTGACAAACAATTTTCATTAAGCCTATGATTTCCTAAAAAAAGCTTTTATTTTTTTGCACCCAAAAAAAACCCTCTTGAAATCATGCGGCTATGGCGACTTAATAGCAAAGCTTTCTAGTATATACTTGTTTAATTTAGATAATTTCGGTAAGTACTGTTTTAGCGTTTTTTTTTAAATTTGATAATGAGGAGATCTGTGTTATATATATATATATATATATATATATATATATATATATATATATATATATATATATATATATATATATATATATCCAACCGATAATTCCAAAAATAATAGACCAATCTTGATAAAATTTGCTGAGTACCTTCTTTTTGCAAGTGGCTTGGACAAGTGCGTTATCCAGGAAAGTCGGAGCAGGTTTTCCCGGAAAATTTTGTATTTTCCTTCTAAAAAAATAGATATCTCTGGAAATAATAAAGCAAGGGAAACCAAATTTGACACGCGTATTTGTATTATAAGTGAATTCTGTACCAAAATTTAGGTCTCTAGCTTTAAAGACAAAGAAGTTATTGGCAGTTAAAGAAACAAATTTTAGAGTTTTCCTCAAAACGTCAAACTCTCAGTTTTAAACGTCAAAATTGGCAATGTTTAGGCAAAGAAGTGAAACAAATACGGATTTTGAAAAGAAAATGTGACAAGAAGAGTGTTCTGCAAACCGTTAAGTTTCAGATTCAACCATCATTGCTCTTTATTTTACTAAAATATTTACAGAAAATTCATTTCAAATAGACCTTTTCTCTGATGTTTTGGCTGTCGGTTTAGTTAGTTTGTAAGAAAAAAATCTGGACGCAGTAAGTGCGTTTTGGTAGCGAATTTTCGGTAAATTTCCAGTTTAGCTCCCGAACGCTTTTCAAAAAACTGTTTTCAGAAACCTGCCTAGCACCCCCACTCTGGATCCACAAACCCCAAGAAAAATTTCTTGTTCACACTCCCCAAGGAATTTACGGGACCAGGAGTGAGTAGGGGTGTCTAATTTTTTTTAGCTAATTTTCGTAGAACAAATTCGTTAATGCATTTTTGCATTTTTTATCGAAATATGATGCGTTTGTAAGAAAAAAAATCTGGACGCAGTAAGTGCATTTTGGTAGCGAATTTTCGGTAAAATTGCAGTTTAGCTCCCGATCGCTTTTCAAAAACTGTTTTCAGAAACCTGCTTAGTGCCCCTTCACATCTTCAAGCCATATTTCCCTTAAACCATGCCTACCCCGCACAGCACCCCTATCACCCCAGGTGCCGTAACTTCCTTGGCGGCTAGGAGCAAGACATTTTTCTTGTGGTTTATGCAGCGAGGGTGGTTGTATGCACGCGAAGGGAAAGGAAAATCCCCACGATGAAGCAGCCCCCCTCCAACCACTGCCACAAGTCGAACCGGGGGGGGGGTGGGGGGCTTGCTTCGGCGTAGAACCCCCCCGTGCGCATACAACCACCCTCGTTGCATAAACCACAATAAAAACTTCTTGTTCATACCCCCCAAGGAAGTTACGCGACCTGGGGCAAATAGGGGTGCTGTGCGGGGTAGGCAAGGTTTATTGGGGATATGGCTTCAAATAGACAGCTTTCAAGCAAATTTTGTATATTTTCAAACCATAAGTAATTTTCATAAAATATAGTACATTGTTTCTACTACATAGACTATACCGATAATCAGATTGATGCCTGCTCGCATTTGTTATTAAAAACATTTTAATGGAAATTCACTCCTATAACACATTTGCTGCATCCAGACTTTTGAAAAATGTTTATATATTTTCAAACAATAAATTTATTTCGATGAAATACGGTACATTGTTTCTACTATATAGGCCATCAAGTTTTATGCCTGCTTTCATCAAAGAAAGACATTTGCTATTAAAAATATTTTAAAGAATATTCGCTACCATAACGCACTTGCTGCTCCAGAGATTTTTTTTTGGTCTTTACTTTCCGTAAAAATGCGATTTCATAGGTATGAAGCTATTTAAGGTCTACAGTAAACAAATCTGTTTTGCGTTAATAGCAGGAAAAAAATAATTGTGCCAACATATATATATATATATATATATATATATATATATATATATATATATATATATATATATATATATATATATATATATATATATATATATATATATATATATATATATATGTGTGTGTGTGTGTGTTGTCAGTTTAACTGCAGCGACTTGAAGAGAGGAACAAAACTAGAAAAATCAAGCGTCACATAAAACAATAAATATATAATCTAAGAGAACAATTTACTAACAATTAAAAAATAAAGGACATCCTAAAGGATGTTTTCGAAGTAGTTTCCATTTTCTTGCGAACATAGTCTATTTCTACGATTAAGATTACGACGTACACTTGCAAAAATATTTCTATCGTTCTTAACTTCTTTGGTAGCCGAAAAAATTCTTAGACGAAGCATTTTCACACTATCAGTAGGGTTGGAATAAACAATATTTCTTAGGTGACTCCATAAAAAGTAGCCCATGGGTGTGAGTTCCGGTGGTGGCGCAGGTCATTTGACGGGAGCATCATTTGCTCGACCTCTTCATCTCTCCGGAAAATTTTAGTGTAAACATTACCTGACAGCTAATGTACTATGGGCACTAGTTCCATCGTAGACGTACTACATGTTTTCACGGATAGTTATTGGCACCTCTTCAAGCAATATTTATTGGTGTTGCTCATTTCAAAATCTCAGATATTCTTTGCAACGAGACACCGAGGAAGAATAACCATATCCTATAATTCCTGCCCATACATATAAACAAAAAATATGCTCAAATCTCGATTTTGAAACTTGGTGAGGGTTTTGATCAGACCATGAGTGAATATTATGATGGTTTACTAAACCATGTCTTTGAAATAATGCTTTGTCAAACAACAAGATATTGAATAAAATATTTACATTTTCTCTTAAAATATTCATATACCATTGACAAAAATCGATCCTGTTAGGTTAATCCGCAGCAGTCAATTCTTGCACAGTTGGTGGTAGGCGTATACAAGATTATCGTGAGAAAGTTTCCAAATTGTGGTATGAGAAATATTGTACTGTGCCGACCATTTCCTTGTACTTGTCTCAGGATTGTGATCTAAATTGTCAAAGACAACTTCTTCACGATATAGATTGCAAATCAGACGTCTTCTTCCAATGCCTTTACGTTAAGGTTGAATCTGTCCATTTTCTCTAAGCCTTCTTTCTATCCCCGCAAAAGTTCTCTACTAGGAACGCGGCGATTAGGATATCTGGCATGATAAAGTCTTAAGGCAACAACACAATTCTTGTAACATTCAAAAAATGCTCTCAACATATCAACATACTTCTCACTAGTGATATTCGTCATAATATTCAATTTCAACCATCGAAGTAAAAAGCGAATAAAATCAATTAACACTTCATAATTTCTCAAACTGACTTTTAATAGTTACCTTTTATTATCAAATGCAATTGATCTACAAGATCGCTTTGCTAGTAAGTCGCCATCGCAGCATGATTTTAAAGTTTTTTTTTATTCCAAAAAAACCCAACTTAACATAGTTAAGATAATAAACATCATGTAGACAGAGAAAATCTAAAGTTAATAAAAAAAGTCTGGCCGTCGTGACTGCTTATATATTTATATATATATATATATATATATATATATATATATATATATATATATATATATATATATATATATATATATATATATATATATATCGTTAGAAATTTGAACCAAAATGGTTCGATGAATAGAGTAGGTCCGGTTCTGTGTCTCCCGTTGTTGGAACTTATCTCAATAATCAATGTGTCCTTCTTGGAAATAATTTTTGACAACGACGCGCAGATTTACAAAAATAGGTTTGCAATTTTAATTACAGGGATTTAAGACTCAACAGTGGGGGTCTGTCTGGATACCTTCTTGGAGGATCTTGCTCGCAACTGCTTGGCAACTAACATATAAATAATTATAGTTTTTAGTTGATTCAACCCTGAATTGGGTTCTCCAAATTGTATTTATTTATTATTTTTGATAATAATAAATAGAAAATTAGTTATTCAGATTAGATTTTTTCTATAAAAATGCGATGCGATAGAGCATTTGCTACGGCCGAACTCTTATCGATTAATTGCTTGAATAAATTTACTTTTTCAAATTTATTTTGTTAAATTAAAAATATTAGACTGTTAAATCACAAACTTCATAATTTAACTACTGCCAAATAATCAGATAAAGGGTCTATTTGAAATTAATTTTTTGCAAAAATTTTAGTGAAATTAGTCAGAAACTTTAGGCGTTGTAAAACATACTTCTCACCACACTTCTTCTAAATAACCTGCATTCTTTTCAGAAGTTCTGTTTAAAAACCGCAAATTTTGACGTTCCAAAATGCGACTTCACAATTATTTCACTAATGAGACAAGCTTTGCTTTTAACCTATAAATCAGTACACCTCACCCTCTGAGTTGTAAGTAGCGCAGCGGGGGTAATGTCAGCTTGCTGCGCAGTGTTTGTGGGTTCGCATTTTACCGCAGCTCGCCACTAAATTATTTATAATTAACTAATAGAGTACACACTGAAATATAATAACTACTGACGCGGTGCGTTTATATATAAGTTTAATGTTGCACGTTACACCCTTCGGAGGGGACGTTAAGCTGTCGGTTCCTCGTAACATACGTTGTGGGGCATGTAAATGATTCCTACCCTATTAGTGAATTTTCGTAGAAAAAATTAACTAATGGGGAGATCCCGACTTTTGAATTTTGAAAAAATTTTTTGCAAATAAGCGCGAAATAGGACCCCTAGAACCTATATCCGCGATTTGAATTTTTATATGTTTATATATATATATATATATATATATATATATATATATATATATATATATATATATATATATATATATATATATATATATATATATATATATATATATATATATATATATATATATATGTATGTATGTATCACACCGATAACTCAAAAAATAATAGGCTGATTTTGATCAAATTTGGCACGTACCTTCCTTTTGTAAGTGAGTTGGATAAGTTCGCTAGCCAGAAAAATCGGACCTGGTTTTCCCGGAAAATTTTGAGTTTTCTTTCGAATTTTTAAAAATCTTTATGTCAAAAAATAAAAAGCTATGGTAACCAAATTTGGTAGGTAGGTTTAAAATATTAAGGGTAAACTATACACCAAAATTTAGATTGATATATTATAGAAAAAAAAGTTGCAAAGAAAATATTTGGTGATAGATCATTTCTATGAAAATTCACTATCATAGCGCACTTGCTGCGTCCAGACTTTTGTATACAATAGGAGATGTTCTTTAGCTTCAATTATAGGCATTATAATTAATTATGAATATAAATGGACGTGAGGAAAAAAAGAAACACAAAAGGAATATCACCGCCTCCCAAAACCCATTTTGCTGTCGCAGAGTAACAGAGATGACACCTTCTTAAAATTTACATATGCATCACTTTATTGTTTCATTTTGACATTTGGAATGTAAAAAATATGTGAACTGACAATAACGAATACCTATTGCGTAGCAAATTAAAAAAAAACAATATGAAAAAATCGTTATCCCTTCTGGCTTATTTATGTGTATGGTACTGCTCTTTATTTATCGATTTCATTTGTTTTAAAACACAAATATGTGTATAAATTGGTTGTCCTACTGTAATATATGTATGTATATAGCTACATGTATATATTCAGAGACAAAATATTTAAAATATTTGGACCTTTTACACCCACAGTATGTATGAAAATATTTACACCGTACCTGAATAAAAAAAAACATTTAAAGTATGATGGGCATTTTTTCTTGTTAATATGGAACAGCGGATGCTGGAGAGTTTGTTTGTCGATCTTTTTTATATAAACATACAGTGTGGAGCAGCCAAATGGAATAATAATTATATAATAAATCCCGAAACACTTCAATTTCAGATTAAAAAGTAACCCCTACAAGTAGGAAGTAAGGCCTTGTGATATCTCATTTGAAAGATCTCTTCATTGCTATCTAAAAATGCTAGGGTTTTAAAACTAATGTATTGCAAAAATTAACAGTCAAAAAAGAAATTGGTCTGTTTGGCGAATTTCATTAGAACCAGTGGCGGATTTGCAGTCTTGGCCGCCCTAGGCCCCAGGTCATGTACTAAGTACCAGCCGCCCCTTTCTCAGCACCCATCATATAGACTACATAATGAATTTACTTTATTGCCAACATTATATACATATGTATCATATCTATATTTTATACATAAAGTGTGCGAAAGTGATTTAGGAAGATTATTGTTATACGATGCGGTGCAGACTGCACCGTGCAGTGCGGCCGCCATACGCCATAATGTGTTTTTTGTCACGATTGGCTGCCCCTAATATCTGGCCGCCCTAGGCCCGGGCCTATTGAGCCTTAGGGCAAATCCGCCACTGACTAGAACACACTAAAAAATTAATAGCTAATCCAGGTTCATTCTTAATAATGAGAAAGAATAAAAAAATACATCAATCTTAATGCAGGATATGTTCAAAATGCATGCTTCGAACGTCTTGGAAGCATCCCAATCGCAATTAAAAATTCCTTTTAACGTTAATCAACATATGCGTAACCGATGTAACCGCAACCGTTATTCTTCTCCTAAGGTCAGCTAAATCCTGTGGTTTAGTTTTGTATACCATACTTTTCACATATCCCCAAAAGAACAAGTCTAACAGCGAGAAATCGGGTGATCGTGCTGGCCATTCCAACGATCCTCGCCCCCTATCCATTGAAAGCGTTAAGTCGAGGTGCTGCCAGATATTGATTTAGTAATGTGCTGGTGTTCTATCCTTCTGGAACCATATCACATTTGCTCGACCTTGTGCGTTTTCTCGATCAGGATATAAGCTTGTCATAGTTAGCACGTTATTATTTTGGAGCAGTGTCAAAAAACTAGCGCCATTAAAATTTACATCAACGAAAAGAGACCAATTACATGGTTTCCAACTATTCCTGCCCAAGTGTTAAACTTTTTAGGGTATTGCATATGTTCTTCTCTCATCTAGTGTGGATTTTCCTTAGACCAGTAGCGAAAATTTTGACGATTAGCATCTCCGTGAAGTGCAGAACTGCGCTCACCAGAAAACAAAACATGTACTGGTTGGATAACATTGTTATCTCAGATTTTTATGATTTGTTCACAAAAAGACATTCTTCTATTAAAATCGTCTTTCGTGAGCTCTTGAGTTTGTATCAATTTATAGCGATGCATTTACTTTTATTTTAATAACAATAGGTACTCGACGAATGGTATGGTTGTGGCTGCTTGTCGACTTCGAAGTATGTGGGTTTTCCTCAAACTGAAACATTACATCCAACTTTGTATCATTACTCAGCGCATTAAAATGTTTTTTGTATCTGTCTTATTTACATGCCCAAGACCGCGAAATTGTTTTTTAATTTAACTAATTGTCTCTTAGGATATAGGCGGCAAATCCGAAAAGTTTTCTTAAAATAGGCGAACAACTTCAATTTGTAATCGTGTTTTATCTCTGTAACCAATCACCTGTCGAATTATTATTTTATGCATTTCTGTTAAATAAACCATGTTTCTGGATTGCAGTTAACAACCTAACGCCACTGTTATGCGGTAAAAATCACACAACAAGTTGTTAAGGCGGTTTAAATTTAACTAACATTTCCAACTATGAAGACTCTTGAGAACTTTTTATGTCTGCTTTTTAAATGACACCGTCCAAAAATGGCACTCAAATTGTTTTGGCTTGCTTTCTCATTATTAAGAACGAAAGGCGATTAGTTATTATTTTTACTTCCACATCGTCAATACGTGTGGAAGTATGACATCAGCGACAAAAATAAAAAAAATTCTCTCAAACGTCGTAAAAAGTCTCAAAACATATGGAAAAGACGATTTGGGAAGGAAAATGTTTTGTGTCTGTCGGTTTGTATGTCTGTCTGTTTGTAGCCATGATAACTTTAGAACGAATTAAGATATCGTATTCAAATTTGGCATACACCCGACAAACGAACGGTACGACTTGTTTCTGAGTAAAATTGATTTAGGGGTTAGGGAATAAATGGGGAATGATTTGGTGTAATTTGACATTTTATTAATTTGACGTTTGAGGGTGTGTTTATTAGAAAACTTTCAATTTCGTCAAACACCTGTTATTCTGTGCTTAGGTTTTGAATGTGTGGGGGGTGGAATACCGGTGTACAGAAATTTCGAATTTTTTGTTGCTAAAACGGTGTAAAAAGTTTTAAAACATATAGAAAACTTGATTCTGGAAGAAAAAGTCTTTTGTCTGTACGCCTGTCTGTTAGTATGCGCAATACCTTTCGAACGAATTGAGAAATCATTTTCAAATTTGGTATCCAGTTAGCACCTGACAATGAAACGCTTCGAATTGTATTTCGGTAAGATCGCTCTATGGGGTAGGGGATTAATGAAGGGTGATTTAGTGAAAATTGGCACTTTTTAGAGTAATATAACGTTTTAGAAGTTTATGGGTACATGAATACCAATTTTTTCTTTATGGTCAAGTCATGGACCCAAATTTCACTTCGTGAGAACGTGCTTCTGTGAGTAGATTATCACAGCTATGTGGAAGACATTATTCAATTTACAGCACTATTTAAGTGTGCTGTAGCGAAGTTCTTCAGTTGGTGCAATAGATTTTAAAAACCTGGCATTTTTTAATAACAGTAATAGCTATAATAACGTTAAGTTTTTTCTTTCCGTCCTGCCGTGATTGTGTTAACGAATATCCTAAACACAGCCTAGACTAGTCGAGCAAGTTTTCGAATATATATGTTTTTGTAAGTGGTAATACTTTAAACCAGTAATATTATTTTGAACGAAAAAGCTTTAGCATATCCTGGCCCCGTAAGAGTAGAAGGGAATTTATAAAGCATCACATTTTTATTTTGCGTGTAGGATATTAAGTTAATTATATGTTTTCTTTCTCCTCAAATTTGATATGGGAAAAGATTGATATATTTTGCGTTTGCCCCATCATATTAATTTTTAAACCTAATCCAGCAATTATTTTTCTAAAAACTTGTTTTTTCCAACTTACTGTTTCTGGGTGGCCTATGTATTGTCTTTAATGACCTTTCTCGTGGTTAGACTTTTTGGGGTATTCTGATATCTAAAAGCACCCAGTTAAGTGTTCATCCTTTTCGCCTTATTCGCACTGTGTTAACGAATATCCTACCCACAGCTTAGACTAGTTGAGCCAGTCTTTTCATATATTATTTGTTTTGTTGGAACTTGTAATACTCTAAATTTTTCAGAGCTGTACAAAACAGTAGATTTGCTCAACTAGTTACTATTTAACTTTTTTATTTATTTGTTGTTATTTTAGTGATATTTTAATTTTGCCTAAAATTAGAACACAAAGCTTTATCAGATCTTGACCCTGCAATGGTGGAAGGGAACTTCTAAAGCATTACATTTTTATTTTGTCTGTAGGACATTAAGTTGATTAGATGTTCCTCCCAGGGCCTCGGTAGTTCAGAGGTAAGAACGTGTGCTTCTGAACCGAATGGTACTGGATTCGATCCCAGGATTCTCCTTTCACTTTTTCAGTACAAACTGTAACATTAACATCAACCGAGGTTCTGGCATTGTATTTGAGCAAGTTGAATGTCTGCACGTTCCGCCCTTCAGCGGGGACGTAAAACCGCCCGTCCCGTGTTCATGCGATGTTGGGCACGTTAAAGATCCTTACCCTCCTTACAGAAAGGCGGGGGTTCGTCCAAATTTCCAGCATACTGAGGTGAAACTGCCCCCTGGCGTCCGTGATCGACCATAGCCGCGGAAATAGGCCGACGTTAAAGAAACAAAACGCACACACATATATGTTCCTCCTCTCCTTTAGTTTGGGATTTGAAATATATGAGTATTCAGCGCAGCATTTTAGCGATTTTGTTTAGAATAAATTCACTAATGGGGAGATCCCGACTTTTGAACTTGAATTTTTTTTTCAAATGAGCGCTAACTAGGACCCCTAGAACCCATATCCAGGGTCACTCTCAATTTTTAAGTCTATATATATATATATATATATATATATATATATATATATATATATATATATATATATATATATATATATATATATATATATATATATATATATATATATATATAACGTTTCAGTCAGACATAAATTTTAAGTCGTGGTGACTAGGTCAATGATTATATTATCGGCTTTGCAAATTGTAAAGCCCTGTATAATTAACACTAAAAGTCACGGTTTTGATTACAATATAGGTTACGTCGGTATGTTGCTGTCTTCGCGAATGAAAAAACCGATTGGCGCAACCACCATGTGGCCATACAGAAGGTTGCATTGCTGCTTCTACATTTTCTTCCAACAAACAAAAAGAAGAATAATAACCTTGATACTTGGAGTTCATTTTCTCGCATTTGACCTCTGGAAAAGTCGAAATCAGATGAGTAGTGACATCCCTAACGCTTGTCGATGGATGCAACTTCTGAACATGTTGAAAGCCACAACTATTCGATGCTCTTAAATTGTTGTTGGACTCGCAGCTTCCTACCACCGGAGTGTTAAGACGCCCGTGTTTCCTTATATTTTTAGCCTGTGTGAAAGGCACATCTTCACATGTTATTAGGTCTATATTGTTACGTTTTCTCCGGGTTCTGGATAAGTGAGACTTTTAATTTTAACAAAACAACTTTATTTACACTCTAAATATGGATACAATAAAATTTCTAGAATGTCTCTCTCACAAAACACTTCATTTACTGGCCTTACAATTACTACTCTCAACAAAAGTCACTAATCTGGTACTACAGTCACTACTCTCTTAACACTTTACACTGCTTCAAGTCACTACTCTCTTAACACTTTACACTGCTTCAAGTCACTACCACATTCTCTTACTGAACTGAACTCGGGCTGGCTTGCTTTCGCTTTTATATACTCGCCGTACCTTCCCCTCCTTTCTAGAGCATTCCATTCCAGAACGTTCCAGGACCTTCTTTCACTAGAAAGTTCTGTGAATACAGATCGGTCCCGTGTGTATACAGGGGGATGTATATACAGGATGATCCAAATGTGGTCACCACTCCTATGTTACACAAGAGGTGTTTCTCGAACTATAAGATCTCTCTGCGTATACAGGGTGTAAGGGTTCTCTGCGTATACAGGGTGTATATACAGGGTGTTCGGAATGTGCAGACCTCAGTTATCCGTTCCGACGGGGTACAAGTTAGTAACTTCGTTATTTCTGGTCCTAGAGGGTTGAGACTTCGCCTGAGGGGGGTCACCCCAGGCACCCCCAGGGGGGTGGGGAGGCGGTGTTGCCAGACTGTGCAAAAATTCCCAGATGTTGGGGAAATTCTGGAGATGTGGCAACACCGCACCTACGTCTATTGAAGTGCTTTGTAACACTGCCCCCCTCCTTAAGACTGTTCGTCCCGAACAGTATTTACCGGCCGCCAACTTGGGGGTTCATTGCCCCGATAGCGACTCAACCTCTCTATGTGAACAACTTTGGGTTTAGTTCTTGGAGACAGCTGGATTCTGTAGACTAGGTCGTTAATTTTCTTAGTCACCAAGTATGGCCCTTCCCATGGTTTCTGAAGTTTGGGACTGAGGCCCTTTCTCCTTGTTGGTTGGTACAGCCACACTGCATCACCTTCCTTGAATGTATGGGGTGTTGCTCTGCGATCCAAGCGCATCTTCATCCGGTCACTGCTTAAGAGGAGCCTATCTCTGACACATCTGTGTATAGTGCGCAGTTTCCCTTCTAGGTCGGCGACATACTCAGGTAACGTAGCTAGGTCCGCTATGTCCTCGTTCGGTGGTGGTCTCGTCATGTCGATTGGTAACCGCATCTCTCTGCCGGTCAACATCATGGATGGAGTGTAGCCGGTAGATTCATGCTGAGAGCTTCTGTAAGCTAGGAGGAACAGAGGTATCAGCTTGTCCCAGGTTCTCTGATTCTCGTCGACAAACATAGCAAGATACTGATTGATGGTCCTGTTATGCCGTTCTACCATGCCGTCTGATTGAGGGTGGAGTGGCGTTGTTCTCGTTTTCTTTATGCCTAGCAAGTCCATTAGGCTCTTCCAGACCTCTGATTCGAAATTCCGGCCCTGGTCGGTGTGAATCTCCAAGGGTACGCCATGCCGTGATATGACATTTTCCATCAGGGCTTCTGCTACGGTCGTTGCCTCTTGGTTGGGGATCGGCGCAACTTCAGGCCATTTCGAGAAGTAGTCCATCGCCACCATTATGTATCTGTTCCCAGACTCCGTGATGGGAAAAGGTCCTGCGATGTCTACGGCAACTCTCTCCCACGGTGTACCTGAGATGTACTGCATCATTTTTCCTCTGGATCGGGTCTTTGGTCCTTTCTTTGAAGCACATTGGTCACACCTTTTGCACCATTCTTCCACGCTCCTTCGGCAGTTTATCCAATAGAAGCGGTCTCTCACTCTGGCAAGAGTCCTGTTGACACCAAAGTGGCCTCCACTTCTACTATTGTGTAACTCTTGAAGAACACTGTCTATGCACTCACTTGGCACAACGGTCTGGTATATACAGTCTCTACCATCGGCAGTTTCCCATTTTCGAGTGATCATGTCATTCACACAATGAGTCCCATTGTAGCCAGTAGCCTTTAACCTCCGCCCCAAACCGGGACACATCATGCCACTCAGGTTTTTTCCCTTTTTGTAGCCATTCTCTAATATTTTTCAAGTCTGGATCTGTCTTCTGTGCGTCTCTGATGTATTCAAGATTTACGTCTAGATCGGTATTATTCTCCTTTTCCGTCACCAGTTGTTTGATCTGATGAGTTACTTTATCGATCTCTTTGTTCTCTTGTCGCTCGCAAAATTTACATGCATGCACTGAACATGGTCTTCTTGACAGGCTGTCTGCATTGGCGTGACTTCTTCCTCTTCGATGTTCAATCCGGAAGTCGTAGCTCTGCAGTTTCTCTATCCATCGGGCTATCTGTCCTTCGGGATTTCTAAAGTTCAGAAGCCATTGCAGAGCAGAGTGATCTGACCTCACGCGGAATGTTCTTCCGTACAGGAAGCTGTGGAAATGTTCGATGGATCTTACAACTGCCAGCAGTTCTTTCCGGGTTACACAGTAATTTCTTTCTGCTTTTCCGAACGTTTTGCTGAAGTAGCCTATCACAACTTCTTCTCCGGCTTGGAGCTGTGAGAGTACTGCCCCAATGCCATACTGGGAAGCATCGGTGTCCAGTATAAACAATCCTTCGTCCTGAGGATAAGCCAGCACAGGAGCAGTGAGAAGACGATGTTTGAGCTCTCTAAAAGACTCTTGGCAATCTGGTGACCAGATGAACTCGGCCTTGTTTTCAGTCAGGCTATGCAGAGGTTTCGCAATGCTGCTGAAGTACTTCACAAAGCGTCGGTAATAGCTGCAAAGTCCCAGAAAACTTCTGACCTCATGTTTGTTCTTCGGCACAGGCCAGTCTCTTACTGCCTTTATTTTCTCTGGATCGGTTTCTATCCCTTTCTCAGAAACGACATGTCCAAGGAAACTCACTTTCTTCTGGAAGAGGACGCATTTCTTGGGATTGAGTTGCAGATTGGCACCTCTCAGCCTGGAGAAGACTTGCTTCAGATTCGACAGGTGTTCATCGAAAGTCCTTCCAATCACCATGACATCGTCAAGATACACCAGGCATGTTTCCCATGTCAGTCCTCTCAGCACTAACTCCATTAGTCGTTCGAAGGTGGCAGGAGCATTGCACAGGCCGAATGGCATGACCTTGAATTGGTACAACCCATTCCCGGTTGAAAAAGCAGTCTTCTCCTTATCCTCTTTATGGAGTTCTACTTGCCAGTAACCACTTTTCAGTTCTAATGTAGAGAACCACTTTGATCCGGCCAAAGTGTTCAAAGTGTCGTCGATCCGGGGCAGGGGATAACTGTCTTTCTTGGTGACATCATTCAGCTTCCTATAGTCCACGCAAAATCTCATAGTGCCGTCTTTCTTGGTGACCAAAACTACTGGGGACGACCAAGGACTATTAGACTCCTCGATCACACCATCTTCCAGCATTTCGTTAACCATCGCCTTGATTTCTGATTGCTTGGCAAAAGGCAGTCTTCTCGGCGGCTGTCTAATTGGTCTTGCGTCGCCAGTATTAATCCTGTGTTGCACTAGACTCGTACGACCTGTGATTTTATCTTGAGCGAAAATATCGGCCTCCTCCAATACGAACTTCAGGGCCATCTCCATCTCCATATTGTTCAATTGGCCCCATGAATTCTTGAACCGCTCTACTATTTCTACTGGCAGTCTTCTGTCTAATGCAGTGGGTGTCACGTTTTTGGACGTCACTCGGTCAATGGGTTCGCAAGTGGCGATAACTTCACCTCTCTTCAATGTGACCCTGTTAGTTTGTACGTTAGCCACTCTTATGGGTATTGTCCTCTTCGGGTCTACTAAGCATCGTGCGACCAGGGCACCATCATGCCTATCTTTTAGGGGCTCCGCTATGAGAGCAGTCATACCATCAAGTTTCTTCTCTAGCCTGGCTCTGACAATCTTCTCACTGTTACCAGGAATCCGTGTATCCTCGTCGACAACAAGTCTCACCCTGGGATTAGCTTCGCCTGCTGTTGGAGATAAATACAACTCTTCGTTACCGATTTTCAAGATCTTATTCTGGAAGTCTACTGATAGGACATCGAAATCTTCCATTAAATCCAGGCCCAGAATAAATTCGTCGACGATTTCTGCGACGACAGCCCTTACCTGTAGCTCAGTACTGCCCAGCCTAATGTAAACAGTGGCCTCTCCATGCACGGGTATTCTATCTCCTTTTGCCGTCTCCAACACAGGTTGTTTGTTGGTAGTGAGTGCTGACTTGTTTGGCAACATGTCTGGACGTACAACGGATCTAGTGGCACCAGTATCGATGGTGAAACTGCATTGTCTTCCGTCTATGCTGCCAGGTATAACGAGGCTCTCGTGGTAGCGTCGGATAGTGGAGACCTTTACTTTGGGGCCTTGGGACTCGCACGCCAGCTGCCGCCCCCTTACACTGGCGTCAGGTCGTTTCCCTGACGGCGCTCCCTGTTGGTGTATTCCTGTCCCCTGCGAGCCACCTGTTGGGTTTGTGAGCACTGCCTACTTATGTGCCCTTTCCTACCACACTTGTAGCATTCTATGTGGGACCAATCTGCTTTCGTCTGACGTGCTCCAACCGTTGCAGTGAGCTTGCTTATGGCTTCCTTCATCAACTTGATTTCTCGCCTTAGGTCCTCTGTCGTGTCTGCATGGTCCTCTATCTCCTTCACTTCGCGCAGCCTGTTTCGGCGAGGTTGAGATGCATTCTTGGCTGCTTCAAATTCCAAACCATAAATGACGCAGTCTGTAAGTGTTTTAAACCTTCCGAGCCTCAAAGATTGTTGCATCTCGTTGTCAAGTACCCCATCGATGAAGGTCTGGACGGTTATCTGGTTGACAAATTCTTCTGGGGCTTGGGGATATGCCAGTCGCACAAGTTTCTCCACTTCGGCACTAAATTCTTGCAGCGTCTCATTTGGCTTCTGGACCCTTGACTTTAGTTGTGTCTGGTAGACCTGGCTCATGTACTTGTTACCATATCTCAAATCTAGGGCCTGTATCACTGTTAAGTAGTTTTGCTGTTTCGACTCCGGGATGTTCTGGAGGATTTCTAGGGCTTTACCTCGAAGCGAGAGAATTAGAGCAGTTGCTGCCTGTTGTTCGCTCCACCCATTGCTGAGAGCTGCCGCCTCAAACTGTCTCCTGTACATGGGCCACGAAGTTTCTCCGTCAAAAGTCGGCGGCTTCAAGGTTCCATGAGGCTGCTGCACGATTGGCATATCTTCTTCCGGCCGATTTTGAACTGGGGACATTCCAGTAACTCCTCTTGGATGAGTTCTGTCAGTCTGGCCCATCACCTGCTCTGTCAGTTCTCTATGTCTGACTTCTGTGCCTTTCATCATCATCTTCATTTGTTCTTTCAACCCCTCCACTTCTTCCCATCGTTTGTTCAAATCCTCTGTTACATTTTCTACTTTCCTGTTTACCACTCCTATTGTATTTTCCACATCTTCTACTTTCTTGTCCACATTTTCTACTTTCTTGTCCACATTTTCTATTTGTTCGTTGATCTGTTCTATTTCTTCTTTTACACCAACTCTCATATTGTGGAACATACTTCGGAGGTCTTCTCTGTCTTCTTCGCGTTGCTTCTTGAGTTCTTCTTTATCTTCAAGACGCCTCTGTTCCTCCTCTTGTCGTCTTCTCTCGTCTTCTTCGCGCCGTCTTCTTTCATCTTCTTGTCGCCGTTGTTCGTCTTCTTCGCGTTGCCTCTTGATTTCATCTTTATCTTCTTGCCGCCGTTGTTCTTCCTCTTGTCGTCTTCTCTCGTCTTCTTCGCGCCGTCTTCTTTCTTCTTCTTGTCGCCGTTGTTCGTCTTCTTTGCGTCGTCTTCTTTCATCTTCTTGTCGCCGTTGTTCGTCTTCTTCGCGTTGCCTCTTCAGTAAGTCCATCAACTCTTTGATTTCAGCCATCTTGTCGTAGTCAGTCGATCTGGTGTTTACCATTTACAGCTAGCTTGCTTGTTCACTTCTTCACTCACTTATCCCACTTCTGACACCAAATTGTTACGTTTTCTCCGGGTTCTGGATAAGTGAGACTTTTAATTTTAACAAAACAACTTTATTTACACTCTAAATATGGATACAATAAAATTTCTAGAATGTCTCTCTCACAAAACACTTCATTTACTGGCCTTACAATTACTACTCTCAACAAAAGTCACTAATCTGGTACTACAGTCACTACTCTCTTAACACTTTACACTGCTTCAAGTCACTACTCTCTTAACACTTTACACTGCTTCAAGTCACTACCACATTCTCTTACTGAACTGAACTCGGGCTGGCTTGCTTTCGCTTTTATATACTCGCCGTACCTTCCCCTCCTTTCTAGAGCATTCCATTCCAGAACGTTCCAGGACCTTCTTTCACTAGAAAGTTCTGTGAATACAGATCGGTCCCGTGTGTATACAGGGGGATGTATATACAGGATGATCCAAATGTGGTCACCACTCCTATGTTACACAAGAGGTGTTTCTCGAACTATAAGATCTCTCTGCGTATACAGGGTGTAAGGGTTCTCTGCGTATACAGGGTGTATATACAGGGTGTTCGGAATGTGCAGACCTCAGTTATCCGTTCCGACGGGGTACAAGTTAGTAACTTCGTTATTTCTGGTCCTAGAGGGTTGAGACTTCGCCTGAGGGGGGTCACCCCAGGCACCCCCAGGGGGGTGGGGAGGCGGTGTTGCCAGACTGTGCAAAAATTCCCAGATGTTGGGGAAATTCTGGAGATGTGGCAACACCGCACCTACGTCTATTGAAGTGCTTTGTAACAATATGATCATTAACGGCCGTAGATACCTGCCCTGCTGTAACAGTACCCCTTTCCTTTTTCGCCCATATTACCTCTGCGCGTAACCACCGCTGAATATGCAGATCTTTGCTTGTTCACGGCCGCTTCAGCGACAGAGTTTACATATTTTTGATAGAAACCTTATCGATAGTATCAGTAAAAATCTCGCCCACACATGTTTTCACGATGCGGCTAGTAGATGACATAGCTAGGCTAGAATTTTTGTTAACTTTCTGTTTCCCATTAATCAGTGTAATCTGTACCCTTAATGATTCAATTAATGAATATTGACTGTTTAATAGAAGATCCTTTTGTGTAATAAGCTATTTAAAATAGCTCACCTCAATTCTTAAGGTAGCTTCATTTTCTCTAGTGCTAGTAAAAGATGAGTCAAGGTTCTCGTCTTCTTTCTGTTCAATCTTACTAACACAACAAATAATTGTTTTGTCATCAACTTTTTCGACAAAGCTTAATTTTCTTGCCCATGCCACGTGAGTGTTATAATTTCGCACGTTCTTTCCTTTTGTAAGTGGCTTGGAAAAGTTCGTTAGCCATGACAAATGAACTAGGCTTTCTGGAAACATTTTGGGCTTGGAAAATTTTTGATTTCCGAAAGTAAAAAAGCTATCATGTTCAAATTTGGTACACAACTTTATGAAATTAAAAGGAAACTATATACCAAAATTTAGATTTCTTCGTTGCAGAAAAAAGACTTAAAAATATTTGTTTCCAGATCAATTCTAAGGAAATTCACTACCATAACGCACTTGCTGCGTCAGGACTTTTTTTACTTAAAAACTCTTTGTTAAGTGTTTTCTCTTAGAGTTTTGATTTTTTTGAAAATGATGCATGTTAAAATCAACCAATCATTATCAAAATTGTTAATGAAGTCATATCAAAAATGAAATACGGTAAGGTAGTCATGTTAGTCATATTAGGACTAGTCAAGCCATGATCAGTCAGGTTAGGAATAGTACGGTCGGGAAGTCAGGTCAGGAATAGTCAGGTCATGACTGGTCCATTTAAGAATAAACAGATCAAGACTAGTCAGGTCAGGACTAGTCCGTATAAGAATAATCAGATCAGGACTAGTCTGATCAGGACTAGTCAGGTCAGGACTAGTCAGATCAGGTCAAGTCAGGTAGCTATGTTAGATCAGGACTAGTCAGATCAGGTAAGGTAGTCATGTTAGATCAGGAAAGTTAAGTTCAGTCAGGTTACTCTCAAACTTAAATTTTAGTGTACTTATTTGATTTTGTTGACAAATGCATGTTAAAATCCACTAGATTTTTTACATTGAGTTTAACTGACGAAATTGCTAATAGTCATATCAAAAATGGAAGGTAAGGTAGTTATGTCAGGTCAGATCAGGATTAGTCAAGTCACGATTAGTCAGGTCATGAATAGCCAGGTAAAGACTAGTACTGACCTGAATGATGCTGCAAATGTGCACTGGTTGCCTGTTGTGACTAAGCTTGAAACAGGTGTATGCGGTTGTCTCCTTGCGACCTTGCCCTTGCCTATATATATATATATATATATATATATATATATATATATATATATATATATATATATATATATCTTTATAATTTCTTTTTTTAAGTAATCATACTCTAATCTTTTTATAAAAACACAGTAGATTTGCTCAACTAGTTATTTTTTAATGGCATTATAATTTTAATTTTGCCTTAAGTTAATATACAAAGTTTTAGCAGATCACGCAATCCGTAAGGGTAGAAGGGAACTTTTAAAGCATCACATGTATATTTTACCAGTAGAATATTGTGTTAATGAGATGTTTTCTGTCTCCTCTAAATTGAGATACGAAATGAGTGATATATTTTGCTTTGGCCCCACGAATTTAATTATTTAAGCATAACCAAGCAACATTTTTTCTAAAATCTAGTTTTCCCCAGTTGACTATTTCTGGGTGGCCATGTTTTGTTTACATCAACACTCATCTTGATTTCGCCTATTGTGACATTCTAATATCTAAATGCCTCCAAATAAGTGCTATTAATTTCAGTCCTTCCCCGCTTGAATTAACGAATATCCTACTAACAGCCTAGACTAGTTGAGCCAACCTTTTAATAAATAGTTTTATTTCTCGGTAGTAATACCTTTTGGCGTTCCAAAAATACAATGGATTTGCTCAACTAGTTACTATTCTACAGGCATTCTAATTTTAATTGTACCTAAAGTTGGAATATAAAGCTTTAATAGATTCTGGTTCCGTAAGGGAAGAAGGGGACTTCTAAAACATCAACCTGTTATTTTGTCCGTGCGATAATAAGTTGATTCGACTTTCTCAAATTTAGTGGTACGAATTTTTTTTAACCTAGTCTGCAAATAAAAAAAAACCTTTTTCACATTTCCTGTTCCTCGGTGGACTATGTTTGTATACATAATTGAATATTAATTTTCTCTTTAATTCCTGATTTTTAGGTAACCTGTTCTTACTTTCATTAACCTTCACCATACAAATCGATATCGTATACTAAGTGTTCTCTCTTTCAGTCTGCATTAACGAATATCCTACGCACAACCTAGAATAGTTGAGGCAGTTTTATTATATATATATATATATATATATATATATATATATATATATATATATATATATATATATATATATATATATATATATATATATATATATATATTTTGCTTGCAGGATATTACGTTAATTAGATATTTTATTCCTTCTCTGATTTGAAATACAAGATGATTGATATATTTAGTTTTTGACCCACGAACTTACTTTTCTCCAGCAACTATTTTTCTAAAAACTTGTTTTCTTCAGTTGACTATTTGTGGGTGGCCTATGTTTTGCCTTTATTAACACTCCTCATATGTAAAAGCGCCCAGTTAATTGTTTTCCCTTTCCGTCGTCCCGACTGTATAATAAAATATCCCACTCACAGCCTAGTCTAGTTTAGCAAATCTTTTAATATATATTTTTTCTGGAAGTAGTAACACTTCAATTTTAAAGAGAAATAAAAGCACACTAGACTTGATCAACCGGTCGCTATTTTGCTTGCGATTTAATCTAAATTTAGCTTAACATGAAGCGAAAAAGCATTAGCAGATCCTGGCCCCGTAAGCGTAGAAAGCACTTTATAAAGCATCACACTTTTATTTTGCTTGTAGGATATTAGGTTGGTTAAATCTCGTATATCTCCTTCAATTTGAATTAGGAAATGATTGTAGTATTCGGTATTTTCCTTCACAAGTTTAATTTTTATAGTCTACTCCCGCATTTTTTCTTTTAAAAGTTCGTTTTTAGAATTCACTATTTCTCGGTGGCTTACGTTTTGCATTCATTAACATTCTTACGAATCGGCCTTTCACGGTATTCTAATATGTAAGCCCCGGCAATTACGTGTTTTCCCTTTCGGTCCTTCCCCGCCTGTTTTAACGAATATCCCACTTGTAGCCTAGATTAGTTAAGCCAGTCTTTTAATAAATTGTTTCTTTTCTATGAGTGATAATACTTTCAACTTGTAAGAGTTATAAACCCATGACGATTTGCCCAACCAGTTACTACTTTATGGGTGTTATAATTTTAATTTAGTTTAAAGTTAAATCACTAAGCTTTGGCAGATCCTGTCCTCGTAAGGGAAAAATGTAACTTCTAAAGTATCAAATTTTTATTTTGCTTGTGGGCTAAGTTAATTAGATGCCTTTTTTCTCCTTACAATTGGACTATGAAATGATAAAAGCATTTCGTGCAGCATTTTTCTTATAAAAATTTCCTTTTTCCATTCACTATATTTTGTTTTTATCAACATTTCACACGATTCAGCATCTAATTTTTTCCCAAAAAGGCTTTATTTCAAATTCATTATTTCTTGGTAGCCCTATAATTTTATAAGTTTTGTACACATTCCTCACGATTCAGCGTTATACCGTATTCTAATATTTAAAATATCGCCGTTAAATGTCTTCTCGTTCAGTTCTTTTTCGCATATATTAGCGCATATCCTACTCACTAGTCTTTTAATGTGTTATTTTTGTTTTCTAAGTGGTATTTTTTTTAACTTTTAAGAACTATAGAAACAAGGACGATTCGCTAAATTAACTACTATTTTATACGCGTTATAATTTAATTTAGTCTAAATTAGAGACACAAGCCCTTAACAGATCCTGGCCCCGTAAAGGTGGAAGGGAACTTCCAAAGCAACACATTTTTATATTGCCTGGATGCTATTAGGTTAATATGACGCCTTCTTCGTCCGTTTTTTTGGGTCACCACATTATTTAGATATTTAGCCTTTCGGACAAAATATTAGATAATTTAATAGTTTTACCAATTTGATTTTTTTAAATTGGTCCACCATTTTATAAAATTCGTTTTTATAATTTCCCATTTCTTAGTTGCCTATGATTTTTGTACATTAGTTCATAGTTAAGATAAACGTTTCTTCTTTAATTAGATATTTTCGGCACCCTGTCTGTCTTCATTAACATTCCTTGCTGTTCGATATCGAATTCTGATATTTAAGAGCTCCTACTTGGGTACTTTCCCTCTCAGTCCTGCAGAGCATGTATTGACGAGCCGGGAGTATTTTATTTTATTAAACACATTCTTTCTTTTTTTTTTTGAATGGCAATACTTAATAATTTTACTAGTTACAAAAAAACAATGGATTCGCTTAACTAATTACTATTTAAATAATAAGTGTCAGAAAGTCTACTTCAAAAATCTTAGTATTGCTCGGTAAAAACGTTGGTCAACGATTTGAAACGTCCAAATTGGCAATCTTTACGCAAACAACATTAAACTAATAAGGGTTGTTTAGAGAAGATGTCGCATAAAGTGTTTTTACTAAACCTTAAGTTTCAGCTTCAACGTCCTTCATTTTATTCAAATGTTTGCAGAAAATTTGTTTCAAATAGACCCTTTCTCTGATGCTTTGGAAGTAGTCTTAGTTATAGAGTTTATTAATTAGTAATCTATACTTTTTAGCGAAACCCATATTTGGAGTTAATTTCAGTTTTATCTAATTAGATACATACATGCATACATACATACATACATACATACATACATACATACATACATACATACATATATATATATATATATATATATATATATATATATATATATATATATATATATATATATATATATATATATATATATATATATATATATATATATATGTGTGTGTGTGTGTGTGTGTATATGATGTCACGAAGTGACGTAATGACCATTAGATAATCTAATTAGTTAACAGGGCAATAGATCCGTACCATCTGTATTTAATTTAATTTATTTTGGTTGTTAAAACATTCGTAAATTTTTGATAAAATATAGTTTCGAGAGCGCATCGCCGGACCAGTGGAAAGGATTATAGCGGGTAAGATCGCCCAGACGGGTCCTGCGGCATGCGAAACGATGAAAGCAGGGACGGACGGGCTGGTCCATTGCATCAACCTACGCGCACCGCGTGCGGCGCATAAAACTTCGGATGACTGAGGCCGCATCGAGGTCTGGAGATATCGGCTGTAACGCGCTCGACAAGTGAGTTCTTTTTCAGCAGTCGCAGGGGCCGACACGGAGAGTAACCAGCCACCGTCCGCGTCTTGATTCTTGGTGTTTGGTTTTGTTGTGTATTTCAGTAGCGAATTCAGCAGGCCGGCCGTGGGAGTTAGTTCTCTTTCAGCGATCGCAGGAGCAGTCACGGAGAGGAAGCAGCCACCGTCCGGGTCTCGATTCTTGGTGTTTGGTTTTATTGTGTATTTCAGGCCGGCCGTGAGAGGAGTAAGCAGCGGTTCGTTAGGTGCACCAGCTTAGTAGAGTTAGCAGCTGTGGCAAGTGGAGAACGCCGTCTTCAGCAGGCCGCTTATTTCCGCTTCGTTTAGGTGGGTCGCTGTCTCTGTAGCTGTACGGTGCGGGCCTGTATGAAAGGGGTTTTCCACGGATCGACGTCTCTTTCTCTCTCTGGCGGCGAACACCTAGGCGCGCTTGGTGGCCTTCGCCAGAGGTGACGTTAAAAGTCCAGGTGTGGAAAATATATTGAATGTTGTTGTGTTTGTCAGTGGTTTTATTTCAGAGAGACGGCCGCAAAGGAGCTTCGCATAAATAGGTCCATCGTTCGCTTCTGTCTGTATCAGCGGAGCGACCTGGGGGAGCCGGGGCTCGCGTTCCTGGGCTGGAGTCTTGCCAAGAGCGCGAGAGCACTAGCAAAGCGGCTGACTGCACGTTGATTTGAACCCGGGGGGCGGTCTGGCCACGGTCAAATCACCCCAAGGCGGTCTCCCGTGGCGCAGCTCTCGTGCTCGTGGATCTGGACGACAGCAGGGATATTTCGGGCTGCAGTAGGTCTCCACCACTCCTGGCGATCGAAACAGTCTGGCAATACCCGGTGTCCCGACCGTCTGACTGACATTATTAGGAAAACCTTGTCGTTTTCAGTCTTCGGGGGAAAAGCTTTCTTTGTTTCCGTCGGGAGGCGCAAAGGGTTGCGTTCCTGGGCTGGAGTCTTCCCGAGAACGCGAGAGCAACAGCAAAGCGGATGACTGCACGTTGATTTGAACCCGGGCGGTCTAGCCACGGTTAAATCACCCCAAGGTGGTCTCCCGTGGCGCAGCTCTCGTGCTCCTGGATCTGGACGACAGCAGGGATATTTCGGGCTGCAGTAGGTCTTCACCACTCCTGGCGATCGAAACAGTCTGGCCATACCCGGTGTCCCGACCGGCCGACCGACATTATTGGGAAAACCTCGTCGTTTTCAGTCTTCGGGGGAAAAGCTTTCTTTGTTTCCGTCGGGAGGCGCAAAGGGTTGCGTTCCTGGGCTGGAGTCTTCCCGAGAACGCGAGAGCACCAGCAAAGCGGCTGACTGCACGTTGATTTGAACCCGGGGAGCGGTCTAGCCACGGTCAAATCACCCCAAAGCGGTCTCCCGTGGCGCAGCTCTCGTGCTCCTGGATCTGGACGACAGCAGGGATATTTCGGGCTGCAGTAGGTCTCCACCATTCCTGGCGACCGAAACAGTCTGGCGATACCCGGTATCCCGACCGCCCTGAAGACACCGTTGGGAGGTTGTGTTTTCTTTTAACTTGATAGCGAGGACGTCCTTTATTTTGTCTAGGGGAAATTTCCGTCTCCTTTGGGAGACACTTCCTCCGGTGGTAGAGAGTCTGTATGACTACAACGCATGCTTGAGGGTCCGTAATTAATTAAGTGATAGTAGAAAGTAGAACAAGCCGTTAGCTGATCTTGATATTGCACCTAGCGTTGGCTTTCAATTCACATATTGCATGCCTGCTTAAACCGACCACCTGTCCGGTGCTTTGCTTCGGCGATCCCAGGACGCTTCTGCCCGCTTACAAGACGCGAGTTTACCACCCCTATTCGTGATACCGTCCGTATAACTCGCGAATATTTCAGTTTCTGCCTCTGGTCTCTAATAAATTGATTTGTTGTCAAATAAGTTAGTTTAAACGTGGGGTATACCGGGAGATTCCCTTGTGTAAATATTTCTTTGTATATATTTTGTAAATACTTCCCCACCAATACTTTTGTAAATAGATTATTTGTTTTACACGGTATTTCATTTAAAGCTTCCCAACCAATCCACCCCAACGTAATACGTAACATCCTGATCTCTAATACATAGGCCATAATTAAGGAGTCCCGAGGGACTCCGCCTGAGGACTTAGGTGAACCCTGTCTCCACTGAAGTTTACCCCGGGTCCGTGTAGCTGTAAATAGCAACCGAGGACAGATATATAGTCCTGAGGGAGCGCAGCGTCTTTCTTTAAACCTACGCTGCTGGCGCCTGAGCAAATCCCGTAAAAAGCCGTATTGATAAGGTTACCCCGTGGGAACCTCCCCATATTAGGGAAAGATAACCTTATCCCGATTTGACCCCTCACAATATATATATATATATATATATATATATATATATATATATATATATATATATATATATATATATATATATGCAGGGCGCTCTCAAATGGTGACTGAATTTGAAAAAAATCAAACACCCGAACTCAATTTTTTCAAACGGAACAGCGTGTATTTTGTGTTTCAGAACTGACGTGTATGCCTACTTTTTCAAATTTTGTAGAACACTGTACCTACAAATTATACTTTTGAAATTATTTATATTTATAATCGCATACCATGATTTATGTAGCGATCAGATTTATTGTTTTTCCACTTCTTTATTCAATCATAATAACCGATCAGATTGTGTGATTATTTAGCAAATTTCCAAAGAAAAATATCAAACTATTTGAATTAACATTGGTAAAACAAAAGTGAGAAATAACTAATTTGATAGTATTATCTACGTTTACATTTGTATAATATATAAGTAGTCGTTGATAAATTATGTTTACAAATGTCAAATGAAACTTCAAAGTGACAGACTCAATACTCCTATTACTGGCATTTTGTAACATAAAAAGAGTATTTTTCTGCTTCTATTTTTCTTTACATCTACTAGTTAAAATTTGCGTGAAAAGTTTTTTATATTTCCTATATTTTTGTGTAAAAAAATTTTGTAAGTTGTCGCAGAAAATTGTTGTGTTTGTGTGGAAGTCATTTTTCACAAGATTTTTTGTGAAATTTTGGTACATAATAATAAATGTTTAATAAGATCTTGTGAAAAAGATGTTTTCGGATTTTCGTGGTAAAAATTGTTTGCACATTTTTCAGTGGTTCGTTGACTAGGAAAATTGAACTAGTTTTTGCGGGAACATTTAAAGTTTGTTTTTGTAAAATGTTTGCACTTTTTCAAACAATAAAGTTGTTTTGAGCAAATATGGTACATTGTTCCTACTATATAGGTTATACGGGTAACCAAATTTAAAAAAGACATTTGCTATTAAAACATTTTTGTGAAAATTTACTACCATAACGCCCTTGATCCAGACTTTTTGTTGTTTTATTGTATAAAAATCTGTTATAATATAAGAGAAATATCATTCTTTCAGAACATTAAATAATTTGATACATTTGTTTTGTTAATTGTGTTACAAAAACAAATACTGAAATATACAGAAACATAAAAAATTAATGTGCGTTGGCGTATTTGTACATGTTAATATCCATTGTGTATTGTGTTTATTCGTCTCTTGTACGGCATTTTCAATATCAGCGAAAACATGATTTCGAATTTTTACTGCGATGTTCCAGTTATAAACCTTCTGCTATTTGTGACGTTACATTTTTTGCCATATTGACATTATTCTCGCCGAAAAAATATCCATCACAATTTTAAATATGACAGAAAATCTATTCTATTGCATTCAAAGGGGTAGGTACAGTTAACTCACATTATATTTAGCAATACAGTGTGTCCCATTAAGAACGATTGCGGTTCGTATATAGAAAAGTACAGGGTGAAAATGTTGTTACTCACCAATGTCCGTAGCACCTACATTTCAAAAATATTTTCGCATTTCGGACACTTAAAACGTCCAAAAACTCAAATATTATATTGTACCAAGTAGCCTTTAATAAAGAGTGCTGCTAAATGATACATAATTTTCACATAGCTGTTCTCATGAAATCAATTTAGGTGACTTGACAACGAAGACAATATTCGTCTTCCTGTACCCAGAGTGATATCTCAATTCGTTTGAAAGTTATTGCGCTTGCTAACAGACAGATTTACAGCCCGACAGATGGACTGACCGACAGACAACCAAATTTTCGTTCCAGAATCAAGTTTTATATAGGTTTGAGGCTTTTTACGCCGTTGTACAAACAGCAATTCGAAATTGCTGTCACCGATATTCCACCCCCACACATTCTACCCCTAATTAAATTTTAGCACAAACTACCATTGGATGTTTGATTAATGTTTTCTAATAAAAAAACCCTAAAACGTTATGTTAGTTGAGTTTTAACGAAAAAATTCTAATTTGCATCAAATCACCCCCCATTCATCTCTTATCCCCTGGAGCGATTTTACCCAAAAACAATCTGAACTGTTCGTTTGTCGAGTGCTAACTGTATACCAAATTTGAAGACGATTTCTCAATTATTCGTTCTAAAGTTATCGTGGCTACAAACAGACAGACATAAAGATCGGCACACCGACAGACAAAAAAATGTTCGTTCGCAATTCATGTTTTCTATGTTTTGACACTTTTTAAGACGTTTAAGCGAAAAAATAATAATTGAAACTTTTGTCGCCGATGCCATACTTCCACGCATGTTGACGACGTGGAAATAATAAGTGTGGATAGCTATCCCAATGTAATCATTAACATTAACTCTTAAAGATACTGTTATTTACAAGCAAGTTTTTGTTTATATAACATTGTATTAGCAATCAGAACAACACAGTAATAAACAATGTATTATAATGTTCTATGAGATAATCTGATGACGGAATCACACTTACTGGTGCTATCCTAAGCATTGTCTAGGTAGGTAGTGGACCTGTTATGGCTTCACTAGATCTTTTGACCATTTTCTCTTTAGTCTTATTTGAACGTGATCTTCTGTGAGGGCCCTAGCTGTGATGTTTTGATGGTCATCTAGCTTCAATGGGTGCTTTGTAGCTGTCTTACGGATTTAATCGTACACCCATGATATCTTCAAATCTGAGTGTAAAGTATGGTTGGTAATATACCATGGAGCATCTACTATGATTATTAAGCTTTTAGATTGGAATATTTGTATGATGTCTATGTTCGACTTACTGGAGCATCCCCACAGCTATATTCCGTACATCTGAACAGGTTTGATTACTGATTTATATACAAATAATTTATTTTGTAGATTTAATAGTGACTTTCTACCTATTATCCAGTACAGTTTTCTAACTTTTATTTTCAGCTCTGCTTTGTTCTTCAATATATGTGCTTTCCAAGTTAATTTTTTATCAAGATGTGGGACCAAGTATTTAGCTTCATCAGCCTGAGGTATTTGTTTACTATTAATATGTACTGGAGGGCACTCACCTCGTTTGAGAGTTAAATTGACTTGTACACATTTGGACTCGTTTACTTCAATCCTCTGTTCTTCAAGCGAATCTTCTACTAGGCTGAGATGCCTTTGCAATATTTCTGATGCCATTTGTGGGTTTTCGTGGGCTGCAATTAATACAGTATCATCAGCAAAAAGTTCCGGCGTTGACTCGATTGTTGTTGGTAGATCTGAAATGTACAGTAAAAATAAGATGGAACCCAATACACTTCCTTGGGGCACTCCAGATTTAATGGGATGAATTATCGACAGTGCTTATCCATGCTTAACTTGAAAGCTAGAATTTTTTAGGGAGAATTTGAAGAGATAGTGGTGATGCAGGAGATTCTTAATTTTGTACAGCAGGCCTTTATGCCACAACTTATCGAAAGCTTGATATCAAGAAACAACGCTGAACAGTATTGCCCTCTTTCCATTGCCTCTTAAATTTTGTGAACCAGTCTGTGACACTGTTGGATTGTTGAATGATTAGATCTAAACCCATATTGGTGATCGGGTAACCATGTGTCAAGTAACTTATCAGCAAGCATCCTTTTTGAAATTAATCTTTCTAGTATTTTAGAGATGGTTAGAAGCAAACTTATTGGCCTATATGGCATGACATCGTTGACTACTCTTCCTTGCTTTAAAACCATAATTATTTGGGTAAACTTTAGTTGGTCTGGCCAATGTATCAACCTTAATATTGAGTTAAAGAGTACTGTCAAATACTTTATACCTTTCTCAGGAAGCTGCTTGAGTATTTTTCCCGTTATCATGTCATATCCAGGAGATTTACTGATGTTAAGGCCAAGTATTTCTTGTGTTACTTCAGCCACTCTAAATTCTTTAATTGGTGGTGAAGGTGACATTTGGCATGGCACTACTAGATAGTCTTGCACTACATGATTTGGAGTATTTGCGGGATGTGGAGTGAAGACGGACTCAATGTGTTGAGCAAATAACTCTGCCTTTTCTCTATCTGACCTTTCCCAGGCTACAGCGCGTTTTTTAAGTGGTGGAACGGATAAATTGTATGTTTGTTTGACACACTTTGCAGCTTTCCATAAGGTGTGGTCTTTGTAGGACAAATTATCCAAATAAAACTTAAACGATTCATTTTTCTTCTCGTTTAACCTTTTCTTTAATTTGATGGCGATCCTATTAAAAGCAGTCTTATCAGAAGGCAGTCTGGTACGGTGCCATATTCTTCTAAGTCTCCTTTTTTCTGTCACAAGTTCCATGATTTATCCTGTAGTGTTTTGAGTGGAGCGAGATTTATGCTCTTGGTTTGGTGTTGCTTGCCATGAGGCTGCTTGTACTGTAGTTATGAAGTTGTTTGTAAAATCGTCAAGCTCCTCAGTTGTTTTTATACTAGTTTTCAAGTTCAGTTTTTCATTTATTAGGTCTTTGAATAGGTCCCAGTTGGTGTGCCTGTTAAATAATGAAGGCTTTGGAGTTTTCCTGATAATGGTTTTACTCACAGTCAATAAGACAGGTGTATGATCTGACGATAAGCCAAAACATGACTCTGTGTCGTGGTAGTTAGCTGCCACACCGTTTACTATAAAATAATCCAGCAGATCTGGTATTTTGTTTGGATCTGCTGGCCAGTATGTTGGTTCACAAGTGGAGAGGCAGCTCAAGTGATTGTTTAAAATTAGATTTATAAACTCTCTGCCTTTGGGAGTAGTTAGACTGCATCCGAAATTGGTGGGTTTTGCATTATAGTCACCACCAGCAATAAACCTTGGACCAAGTGTCTCAAAAAACATCTCAAGCATATTTTCAGTTATTCTGTGTCTAGAAGGACAATACACGGCTGAAATAATTAGTGAATTGGAACACCTATTCCAATTTCTGCATTGTTGTGGCCTGCAGTCCATTTCATATTTTGGGAGTTATTGGTGCACTATTGTTGACTTAATGGTTATAGCTGTTCCTCCATGTGCCGTTCCATCTGGATGACTGGCCCAGTAGACTGTGTGTGTGGAATTTTTATAAATGACTTTGCCGTGAAGCGTGTTTCAGAAATCAGTAGAAAGTCAATCTTGGGTACTTTAAGGAATAGTTCAACTTCTTGTTTTTTGGACTGAATGCCATTGGCATTCCACAAAGCAATTCTTATAAATTTGAACTTTAGTGCAATAACTTGTTAATGACTTATGATCATACTGTTTTGTTCCATAAGTTGTTGAAACATATTTTTAAATTCTCCAAGAAATTGTTATATGCTAAGATTATTCTGAGGTTCTTGTTGGGTGTTTGTCATAGCTGCAGCAGCATATGTGTTACTACTGTCTACATATCGTGAGATAGTTTTACGAACTGGCCGTGTATGCTGTCGAAGTTGGGATTCTGGGCTTTTCTTATATTTTTCTTGCAACTCTTTGTAGACTCTACATCCTTTATAGTTAGCTGGATGTTCACCTTCGCATAGAAAGCATCTAGATTGAGCGTTTCTAGGTTTAGTACACATCTTAGTGTCATGAGGCCCGCCACATTTGACACAAGCATATGGTCGATTACAATACCTCTTGGTATGGCCATATATTTGACATCTGGTACACTGGGCAATGTCTGTACGTTTCCTAGGCTCTTCGACGACTATTGTTTAGATATCTAAGTTTATAAACTCCTTTATTGTTGTCGGCAGGCTCTAGATCCACAAAAAATAGAGGAAGTGGTTCTTTACAAGCAGGTGAACCATATTAAATGAAAGTTAACCGGCTTAATTGATTTAATACAGGCAGTAAAAAAGGAAACTGTTATTTGTTATCTGTATAATACTTTCATTTTATTCATTAGACATAAACGAAAAAATGGTATTTCGTTTATCTTTCAACAACAGGTGAATATAAATTCAATATGCGAAAACGGACATGCGTGTAAGTTGTGTGAGTGGTTAGCCTTTACGCAAAAAGCATGTTGAAATGTCCGCTTGGACAGCAGCAGTCAGGGTATCACCCTGTATACAAACGAGTGATCTGATCGATAGACAAGAGCCCTGTGACTCTGAAAGAAAGCTTTAGTGAAAGGCAAGGCCTCTCTAGGCCTCTGCGTCACTAATATGGCAAAGGAGAAGTCGTTCCGCAAGTGATCCGCCTTTACAGAAAAAGCTTGCAATTAAAGGTAAACAAACCCGGGTTCGATTCCCGGGCGAGCCAAGTTGACTTTGTCTGGAAAATTTGTTTAAAATATTAAATGATGGGAAATAATGTGCTTATGGCCTGAGATGCCGCAGCCAATAATATTAAATTAAAAAAAAAAAAAAAAAAAAAAAAAAAAAAAAAAAAAAAAAAGGTAAACAAACGAACTTGCAGCAGGAATCTAGCCTGCAACCAAAATTATAGCCTGCAGCCAAAATGCTAGCCTGGCGCCAAAACGCTGTTTCAAAAACAAAAAGAACGACCTGCTATATACTAGAAAAAATCCTTAATTAGAAGAATACACTAATTGTATTTTGAAAAGATTTCTTCAAATGAGCGCGAACTAGCCCCCCTAGAACCCAAATCTGGAATTAGTTTCAGTTTTTATCTGTTTACATATATACAGGGTGATGCATTTGCACGTAAAGCTCAATATATCCATTATTATACAAGAATGAAAAAAAAATTGTAGACGTTAATTATATGGTATCTTTAGCTGCATCTTATAACATTATTTTAACAATCACAGAGTGGTTCAAAAGTCGTTGGTAATACAATCCTTGTATTCGAACACCCGTTATATCATTGCATTTTTGCATTTTTGATCGAATTATAATGCGTGTTTGTAGTGAAAAATTTTGGTAGCGTTCATTGATTTCAAGTTATTTTATTTGTTTTGCAACTTTTCACATTTTTGGAACATATCAAAAATTATGATACGGCGTTTAACCAATAGAAAACAGAGTCCCATAATAGTGACGTATTCAAAGAGGTCTTCGTGTATATTATTCGTAGAAAAATTGATATTCCCTATACAAGACTCTCTCAAATAATGACTGAATTAAAAAAAGGTCAAACTGCCGTAAGTCAATTGTTTTAAATGGAACATCCTGTAGTTTGTCTTTCAGAAGTGAAAGGCATAATAATATAATATAATAATGTTTAATAAGTTATTGTGAAAAAAATGTTTTCGGTTTTTGGCGGAAAAATTGTTTGTAAATTTTCATGCAAAAATTGTTTTGAGAGTTTTGTCGAAAAGCCTTTTGAAATTAAATAGTGTAGGAGGCCATTTTTATAGTTCAAATTTTTGTTTGTTTTTATTTAATTAGTACTCGCTACCTAAGCAGAGTAGCGTTTAAGTCTTCGGATCCCCGGATCGGCATGTAACATCAGCGCACCCTCGACATGTAAAGAGAGACAATGATTACAACTCGTGGTATCTGAACGCACATTACCAGTCAACTCGTCGGGGTCTTTCAGGCCTAGTCGGGTTTTGCTTCCCCGCTGCAACTACCTTTGTCATGGCGGCTAATAGTCAGGTTAGCGCTTCACCTTTTCCAGCAATGATCATCCGTCATCATTCGCCGTAGCCCAGTCGTCTCATTACAAGATGCAGTTAGATGAAAGAAGAATAATAACAAACAGCGTTAGTAAGTGCACATAGGCGAGTTTATGTCGCAATGATTCGATAACCCAAAGCTGATGCCACAAAGGCTAGCTTCGACAGAACTAGGCTGCTTCAGGGCACGCTGCACGACACGGGTAGTGACATATAGGCCATTACCACGTAGGTTGCTCAAGAAACGCTGGGTTAGCCCTTAATCTAAGTAAGGCCACATAGACCAAACGTGAACTGCCGAAGCTGATACCACAAAACGAGGAAGCGCTCCACAGTCCAGTGCCATGAAGCTAATAGATCGAGTCTAAGGTACTTGTCAATATAGTGCCACACAGGCCACTACCACGTAAGCCGTTCAAAGGAAACTGGGTTAGCACTTAATCTAAGTAAGGCCACACAAGCCAAATGTGAACTGCCGAAGCTGATACAACAAAGCTAGGAAGCGCTCCACAGAGTCATGTATCACGAAGGCTCATAAACACAAATTACGGTTTCTTGGCGGTTTGAAAGATATCACAAGTTACAGTATGCCTAACAGTCAGGGTAGTTAAAGTACGCCACACAGGCTGCGCACCTTTGAAGAGGTTTAGTTGGTTAGGATCAACAGAAAATAACACTGAGGGATTGGGGCACGCCACACACCCTAGGTAATGCCACGAGGGCTGGTGCCACACACTATAGTACTACGAGGGCTAGTGCCACACACTGTAGTGCCACGAGGGCTAGTGCCACACACTATAGTGCCACGAGGACTAGTACCACACAGGATAGTGCAACGCAGGCTGGTGCCGCTAAGGCTGGATAAGTATAGCTTAGTTGGATGACTGTCCAGAGTGTGCCACACAGGCTATGCAGTCGCCACGAGGCTGGCGGATTCAAAGGACTAAAGCTAGTTATGGTTAAGAGGAGGGGACCTAGATAGTGACATGCCACACAGGCTGTGTAGTGCCACGAAGGCTGGTGCCACACAGAATTTTTCCACACAGGCTGGTGTCACTAAGGCTAGTTCGACGTAGGCCGGGGTCGCTTAGGCTGGAGAAATATAGGTTAGTTGGATGACTGCCTGGAGTGTGCCATACAGGCTATGGAGTCGCCACGAGGCTAGCTGGTTTATACGAGTAAAGCTAGTTGCAGTTAAGAGGAAGTGATTTGGATAGGAACATGCCACGCAGGCTAGGTTAAGCCACACAGGCTGGTGCCACGAAGGCTAGCGCCACAAAGGGTGGTGCCACACAGGCTGGACATGTAAAGGTTAGTTCGATAACTGTTTGTAGTGCGCCACACAGGCTATGGATTCGTCACGAGGCTTGCTGGTTTAGAGAAGTAAAGCTAGTTGCAGTTAAGAAGACGTGACTCGGGTAGGAACATGCCACACAAGGTAGGTAATGCCACATATGCTGGTGACACACAGACTAGGTAATGCCACACAGGCTGGTTCCACGAAGGCCAGTGCCACAAAGGCTGGTGCCACGAAGGCTCAAGGAATGGTTAGTTGGAGGACTGAAGTGCGCCTCAACCGCTATGCAGTCGCCGCGAATATGGCTGGTCTAGAGTGGTAAAGCTAGTCGCAGTTAAGAGGAGATGACTCTGGTTGTGACAGGCCATACAAGCTATCTAATGGCGCCAAGGCTGCTGACACGAAAGCAAGTACCATGAAGGCTGGTGTTGGTTTAAAAGGAACACAGGGGGAATATAACAAACAAACGGATAGTCGAGTACCAAGTCGATATGCACTAGGTAAAACTTGGATGAACTCAACCTTACGCGATATAGCATAAGTGGGAACGTACAAACATAAACCACATGTAGTACACATATAAACGAATAGTGACAGCAACTGAAGAAGACCATTAAAACCATAAAATAAGTGCATATAAACATATTTAACATACAACCTACAAATATATTAGATGCTAGCAGCTTTTGAGGAAAACTATTAAACTAAGGGCCTATAAACCTGTATACAATATATAATACTGATACACAACCGATGGTAGCGGCTTCTAAAACAAGTTGTTGTAATAACAGCATATCTGTAAGGGCAGTGTATTCTAGCGTATCCAGAACTGATTTTCACGATGATTCAGCAACAATTACCTAACTTAGAATAATTGTATTACTTAGTAGTTAGACTGCGTGCTACCTTGGGATGCACCATTGATTAAACATGGTTACGCATCCATATATTAGTCAATCTAACTCCCGTATAACAACGACTAGTTCGATCATCGTGGAAGATTACTTTACTACACTTCGTATTATAATTACCTTACTACATTTCGTACTATAGCTCCTTTACTACTCCCCGTATTATAACTAATTTACTACTCCTGGTACTTAATCCTGGGATAAGAATTACAAGGGGCTCCTATTTTTAGTGAATTTTTATTTAAAAAAATTCACTAATAGAGAGGTATCGATGGTGAGACTTTGCAAAAATTCTTTCAAATGAGTGCGAACTAGGACCCCTAGAATCCATATCCGGGGTCAGTTTCAATTTATATATATATATATATATATATATATATATATATATATATATATATATATATATATATATATATATATATATATATATATATATATATATATATATATATATATATATATGTGTGTGTGTGTGTGTGTGTGTCCAACCGCTGACTCAAAAAATAATTAACCGATTTCGATGAAACTTGGCAAGTGCCCTTCTTTTATTAATGGCTTGGATGAGTTCGTTAGTCAGAAAAATCGGACGGAGTTTTCCGGGAAAATTTTGAGTTTTCTTTCGAAAAATTTTTTTTTCTCAAAAGTAACAAAGCTGTTTTAATGAAATTTATTATATATATTGCCTCAGGGGAGATCTTACTACGTACCAAAATTCAACTTTCTAAGTTAAGAGAAAATTGGGTTATTCAAATTTTAAATTTTCTTTCAAAAAAAAATTTTTCTCCGAAAATTACAAAGTTATTTCAATGAAATTTTGTGGATATCTTGCCTTAGGAAAGACCTTACTACGTATTAAAATTAAACTCTCTAAGTTTATAGAGAATTGAGTTATTTAATAAAAATTCACTACCATAACGCACTTGCTGCGTCCCGAGTTTTTTACTCATATTATAGTAGGCGAAAGGTAGCGGTACAGTCTATCTTGCGAAATATTCCTAATAATAGTATTATCTTTCGTACCTGCGGTATTGTTGGAGTCTTCAATGGCCAGGAAGGTGTTCCCTGTGGTCACTTTGCTTTATTTTGATTCTTTACACAGGACTCACAACATAATACCAGAGCATAATCGTCGTTCTTATGCTGTGATAATACGTTTCGTATTCTCACCTCTTGAGCCACATGACCCGATTGAAAATCGTAACATTATAATCTCCACCTTCCCTCTCAGTTAAAACACATCACATATGGTAGCCTGTCGACGCTCCCTCTTCACTTGAACCTGCTTAACTTCTTATCTCGTTTTTGACTCCAGACAGAATAATTAAAGCCCGGACAGCGAAGAGGTCTGCCAACGTAAATACTGACTTCAATTAGACCACATTGTAAACTATATGAAAGAATAAAATTTTAGACCTTATAACATTTTACTACGTATTATTTCTACTCCTACAATAGCTTGAAGAGGTTCGTTAGCCGGGGAAATCGGACCAGTTTTTAAAGTTTATTTTCGGAAAATTTTGGTACTTTTTCAACCAATAAAGTTATTATGATAAAATTTGGTACATTGTGTCTACTATATAGGTTATACTGGTAACCAAATTTGATGCCTGCTTTCATTAAAAAAGACACGTTTGACATTAAAAACATTTTAATGAAAATTCACTGCCATAACGTACCTGTTACGTTCAGACTTTTAATAGATATACAACTAACATGCGTCTTTGATACTTGACACAAATAAACAGGTTAATGTTACAAGATTCTAGTCGGTTCAATATGGTGTTCATTAAATAACAACTGGTTCACACACACAGCCACTTATGGTATTTAACTAATTACTTGATTCTTCGTAATGTTAATATAAACCGAATTCATTTTAGCGTTCAAAATTATCATAATACTCACAAGCTTATGACAGAATTAAATTGAAGACGCATAAGGCATCCGAACTTGACGTCCAATTATAAACACAACGAAAGTATTTGTAAAAGTTAACGCTAGCGCGTTATGGTAGCGAATTTTTAGAATTTTATGTTCCAGAAAACTATTAGAAGTTCGAAAAATAAATAGAAAATTTATACCCCTACGGGCAAAGTTGTGGCCACCAGAAAAAAATTGGACGTGTGGAAGTCACCAGACTTATACGCATTTTAAAATTTTTATTTTGACTTTCAGTGAATTTTTATCCAATTATGAGAAATTTTCACGTAAAAGACGTATTTTTTTAATGATTAGACTCATTTTACATGCTAACCATATTTATGACAAATTACAATGTAAACCAACTTAAGAATAAAAAACAGTATCGGGGTGCAGTAAATGCGTTATGGTAGTGAATTTTCATAACAATATTTATAAGGTATCGATGGTGATATTTCTCAAAAGATTTTTTCAATGAGCGCCAATTTGGGACCCTAGAACCCAAAAGCAAGAGCCGTTATATATATATATATATATATATATATATATATATATATATATATATATATATATATATATATATATATATATATATATATATATATATATATAGGCTGACTGACGGTCGATGGTATAGACGATTGCGGGGAACAGAGCTTAGGATTATTTTGGAAATTTGGTTTTTTGAGTAATCGGTTCTGCTCTATGTATCTAAAATATTTTCAGTGCTCCGGCTCATATCGAAAAGTATCAAGAACTTTAATGTTTTAAACAAGACACCCTGTATATGAATGCATTTTTCGCTTCCCTATTACTTTTCGATTATTTTTGTATGATACTTCTCTAAACCTTTCCTTATTTTTTGTGTACAACATTGCTTACATTAAATGGTTATTAGTGCGGTATTTTGACTCTTAGAGAGTGTAAATTTTGGATGTAGTTTACCAATGCCTCGTGGAGGTCTAAAGGAACTCATTCTCTATTATACAAGGTCGTTCAAAATTTGTGATATTTCCAATAGATACACAAATGGTGGAAAATGCATTTGTGTAAATAGAACACCCTGTATATTATCAAATATCCTAAAAGACAATTAAAGTTTCTTTCAAATGATGTATCATGTTCCTTTACCTAAATAGTCAGGTTTGCGAAATAACAGTTGATTTCTATAAATAAAGAATTATTTTGTGATATTTTGTATGTATTATAGTATGAAATGTCATGGAGCATGTCATGATGTAAATTCATTTGAAAAATAGTTTATCAATAATAAATTGTTTGGGCGCTCCTTAACGAAATTCTGTTTTGAAAGTGATTAAAATGGAAGGCAATAACCATTTAAAGGAAGATTTGATGAAATTATTTATTCTTTATGGGAAATGTGTTCAAGTTGTACTAAGAACCTGCAGGAAGTTCAATGAAATGTATCCCGATTTACAACCAATGAAACTTTAACTCTAATACTAATAACACAGCAACTTCTGTTTCATAGCTTTGTCGTTATTAGCAGATATTTAAGTTGATGGTGTCGACTAAGTAGCGAATAAAAAGGATTATTATATAAATTAAAGTAACTAATATTTAAATTTGTGGCTAAAAATATCCAAAATGTTTAATTTGATATTATGACAAATGAAAATGACATTACAATATATATATATATATATATATATATATATATATATATATATATATATATATATATATATATATATATCTATATATATATATATATATATATATATATATATATATATATATATATATCTATATATATATATATATATATATATATATATATATATATATATATATATATATATATATATAAATGTGAACGCTAAGGAATTTTAGTCTGAGAGATATATTTCAATATTCAGCATGAAGTGTCGACACATTTCTGCCACTAGATGTAAACACCGATTATTTTCTTGTTTTAACTGGCATGACATATATCGCCGTAGTTGAGTAGTGGTCTACTTGTAAATGTCAGATGTAAACGCACAATTAAACGGAATGAAGAATGACAGTGTGAAGTCAGATTCTGTTCAGAGCAAACTGGTGGACAGACACATCTGTCTATGTTCTTACAAGTTGTTAATTTTCGTTTTAATGGGTTAAACATCTTCAAACATATTGCGTTTAAAAAATACTTTTTAATTTTTCTTTAAGGAAAATTGGGCGTTAAGATTTAAAGAACGAACTCATCTAAGCCAATATCAAAACAGGTAGTATCCAAATAAGTAAAGTATTTTTTTAGTTATCGGTTGGATATATATATATATATATATATATATATATATATATATATATATATATATATATATATATATATATATATATATATATATAAACTTTTTAACTGACCTTGGATATGGGCTCCAGGGGCCCTAATTCACGCTCATTTGAAGACATTTTCCGAAAGTCCTACCACCGATACCTTTCTAAGGGTGATTTTTTTTTACTGAAAATTCACTAAAACTGTGGACGCAGCAAGTGCGTTACGGTAGTGAAATTTCGTAAGCCTGTTTTAATAGCAAATATTTCTTTTTTAATGAAGGCAGGCATCAAATTTGGTTACCAGCGTAACCTATATAGTAGAAACAATATACCATATTTCATCAAAATAACCCTGTTATTTGCGAAAGTACAAATTTTTGTCGAAAATAAGCAAATACTGGTCCTTTTTTCTAGCCAACGAACTTCTTCAAGCTTTTACCCACCTGCCAAGATATAATCGTTCACAAAAGGCTTTTCGACGACACTTCCCAAAAAAATGTTGGAAATTTGCAAACAATATTTTTAGAGGAAATCCGAAAACATTTTTTTTACAATAAATTATTTAACATTTATTATTAATTACCCAAAATTTATGTAGAAACTTAACAAAAATTTCTGAGAAAACCGACAAAATATTTTGTACACAAAAATTTGCTAAATGGATACATAACATTCAAATTGTATAACATTGCGAGATGTACGACAGAGTCGCCATCTCGGTGCGGAACCAGGTAGTATGTTGTTACGACAGCTCCAAATAACACAAAATGTTATAAAATAGAGACTGTGTACAACCAACTAACAATCTTGTAAATTGTCAGCCCTGGCCCATTTCTTCCATATATATATATATATATATATATATATATATATATATATATATATATATATATATATATATATATATATATATATATATATATATATATATATATATATATATATATATATATATATATAGGCACAATGTATGTAAGGCTAGATGTATTTTCACCGTAGTTAGAACCGCAGACCGGTTTCGATGTAATTACAGCTCGTCAGTACGGTATATTAATTACAGCGGTGTGTTCTCGCTGTAATTAGTATATCGTACTGAGGATCTCTAATTAGAGCGAAACCGGTCTGCGTTCTAATTATGGTGAGAATACATCTAGTCTTACGTTCAAATTGTATACCTAATCTAACCTATAGGCGGAAATATACTCATATTTTCATTTCATAAGTTGCCAGTAATAAGCAAGTTATTAAAAGAATTGAATGTATGTGTGTTTCTTTAACGCCGGTCTATTTCCGCGAGTATGGCCAATCACCGACGCCAGGGGGCAGTTTAACCTCGCTATCATGGAAACCCCTGCCGAACCCCTGCCTTTCTTTAAGGAGGGTATGGATCTTTAATGTGCTCAACACCGTATGGACACGGGACCTACGGCTTTATGCTCAGTCTAAAGGGCGCCACAAGCAGACTTTCAACTCATTCAAATACAATGCGACGACCTCGGTTGATGTTAATGATACAGTATGTAGTGAAAAACTGAAAGGAGAACCCTGGGATCGAACCCAGTACCCTTTGGTTCAGAGGCATACGTTCTTATTACTGAACCACCAAGGCTCTGAAAATTAAGTAAACAACTTAAAAAATTACTAATCCCCATATCGTGGTATGCCATTATAAACGTAATTATATCCAAAACTAGAGCCTGTGGGTATAGGGAATGTTATACAAAACGCGAAGCAGAGAGCATGCCCTTCACTTCTGAAACACAAAACGCAAGTAATTCCATTTGAAACAATTAAGTTGCGGCAGTTTGAATTTTTTCTAATTGTCATAATTTTTGACACGTCCCAAAAATGTGAAAAGTCGCAAAACAATTAAAATAATTCGAAAACGATGAACAGTGTCATTTTTAGTGAATTTTTATTAAGAAAATTCACTAATAGAGAGGTATCGGTGATGAGACTTTCGGAATTTTTTTCAAATAAGCATGAATTATGGTCTTTGGAAGCCATTTCCATGGTCAGTTGATATATATATATATATATATATATATATATATATATATATATATATATATATATATATATATATATATATATATATATATATATATATATATATATATATATATATATATATATATATATATATATATATACAACCGATAACTCAAAAAATACTTCACTGATTTGGACCAAATTTCGGAATTGCCCTTATTTTGCTAATGGCTTGGATGAGTTCGTTCATTAAATCTTAGCGGCCAATTTTTCTTAGTAAAAAATTAAAAAATATTTTTTAAAGCGCAATATCTCTTAAATTGTCTAAGTGAGTAAAACGAATATTTATAACTTAAAAGAACATATACAGGCGTGGTTGTGTACCAATTTCAAGTCGTTTGATGAAAGAAAAATAAAGTTATTCGAAATTAATAATAAAATAATCCCCGACATCCCTTCAGATTATGTAATGCAATATCTACAATGTTGGACAAAGACAGATGACGTTATATGTATTGATGTGCCATTTAAAAAAATCGTAGATAAAAATCTAAACAATGGAGGTTGTCGCAGGCTATCAGCCTGGACAACGTTGTGAGAGATACGACAGGGACGCCATCTTGGTGCAGGACCAGGTAGGATGTTGTCAGAGCTCTAGTTTACATAAAGGTTTATAGATATAGCTGTACAATCAACTAAGAATTGTGTAATGTCAGCCTTGGACCATTTATTTCCTAATACCAGGACAAAGTTTCAAACGCCGTTAATTTTAACATGCGAATGTATACTATAAATAAAAAATTTCGGGAGCAGCAAGTGCGTTATAACAGTGAATTTCGAATAAGAATTGTACACTATTAGTAAGATATATTATTAAAACTAATTCTTTAAATTTAAATGAACCTTGGAGATCGGTTTTAGAATCCCAGTTAGCGATTATTTGAAAAAAAATATGTTTTATAGAAAATTAAAATTTGATCTTAGATATAATATGTAAGTACTGCACGTACCTTTAAAATTATGTTACAAATTTCCTTAAAGTTTTTCAGAAAAAAATAATATATTTACAAAGGAAATGTACCTGTCAGATTATAAACATGGCAGGTATTTTTCCTTATTAATTGCTTGGATGGTTTTGTTTTAGTCAACCCATTCAGTTTTTGCAAACAATAAACAACAAAAGTCTGGACACAGAAATGCGTTATGGTAATAAATTTTCAGAAAAAGGTTTTTAATAGCAAATATGTGCAGCAGGCATCAAATTTGGTTACCAGTATAACCAATTTAGTAGACACAAGGTGCAATGTTTAACCAAAATAACTTTGAAAATGTACAAAAATTTCCGAAAGTAAACTTAAAGTGTTCCAGAAAAACCTGGTCTCTTGGTCAACCTTATAGGTTAATAGCAAATTGAGCTATTCTAATTTGAAGCATTTAAAGAGGATTCTATACCATAACGCACTTGCTGCGTCCCGAATTCCTTTTCTTACAAACATTTTATTTCGATGGAAAATGCAAAAATCCAATAACATAAGACGTGTTCGATAAAAAAAAGAGAGTTTGTATCACCAACGACTTATGGGCCACCCTGTGATTGTAGAAATATTTTTTAAGATATAGCTCAAGACACCCTATCATTAATATATACAATTTTTTTCTTATATTGTATAATAACTGACATATTGAGCTTTATTGATTTTTTTATGAAAATTCGATAAAAATTGTATACCATTGAACGATAAACTCTATAGCTAAGACTACTGCCAAAACATCAGAGAGAGGGTCTATTTGAAATGAATTTTCTAGAAACATATTAGTAAAATGAAGGACAATGACGGTTGAAGCTAAGACTTCAAGCTTTATTCTTCTTGAGACATTTTCTTTCCATAGCTCGTATTAATTTCAGGTTATTTGCATAAATCTTACCAATTTTGACGTTTTAAATCGCGACTTTAACGTTTTAAGGAAAACCTCAATTTATTTGTCTTAAAATGCACATAACTTTTTTACTTTCAACTTACAGAACTAGATTTTGGTAGGTAATTTACCTATAATAAAACAAACCTGCGAACAAAATTTGGCTGCCCTTACTTTGTTATTTCCGGAGATATAATTCTTTTTCGAAAGAAAACACAAAATTTTTGGGAAAACCTGAGCTGATTTTCCTGGCTAACGACTAGGCCACCCTAAGATTGTCAATAATTTTTTATGAGATGCAGTCTGAGACACCCTATAATTAACATATACAATTTTTTCTCGTATCTTTTATAATAACGGATATATTGAGCTTTACTTGGAAACGCGTCACTTTGCATATTATATATAAACAGATAAAAACTGGAACTCACCCCGGATGTGGGTTCTAGATTTTGTTATTCACCTCAAAATATTTTGGTTTTAAATTTTTCTGGTCGTCAGTGGCACACAAAATTGTTTTCATTAAATGCCCATAATTTTTTGTCCTTTTAACTTGGACGTCTGAAGTTTGGTATATGATACAGATTTAGTGAATTTTCTTAAAAAGATTCAATGAGGAAATCCTAACTTTTAAATTTCACCGATAACTCCAAAAAGAATGGGCTGATTTTGATCAAATTTTCTGAGTACCTTCCCTTTGGATAAGTTCGTTAGCCAGGAAAATTGGCCCCGGTTTTCCCGGAAAATTTTGTGTTTTCTTTCGGAAAAAGTTTACATCTCCGGAAATAACAAAGTAAGGGCAACCAAATTTCGCACTCGTGTTTGCATTTTAAAGAGTAAACCGCATACCACAATTTAGGTCTGTAAGTTCAAAGACAAAAAGTTATGGGCATTTAAAAAACATATTTGGGGTTTTCCTCAAAAGGTCAGTCGCGATTTAAAACGTCAAAATTGGCAACATGTAGGCAAAAAACGTAAAACAAATACAGATTATGTAAAGAAAATGCGCAAGAAGAGTGTTCTGCAAACCCTTAATATTCGTTACCATAACCCACTCATTCCGTCCAGACTTTTAAAACTCTATCTAAGCTGTACTTTTTGGCTATAAGTTAATGCTGCGGTAACACAAAAGAAAAATGGGTTTCAACTTAATAATTTCTGCTCTCGTATCTATTTCAAATCTGGTAAAGCAGACTATATAACATTCCAGACAACCCGGAAGCTGGGGAATAATCAAAGTGGAAAAGCTATGTGTTAAGTTCAACAAAATTCGATCTGATGTCTGCTTCTTGAGCTGAATCTTGATGAACACAAACTTGAGCCGTACTACTTGGAAACGAACAGCGTTCGTTATTTGTTGTTTCATTTATAATGACTACATACTACGAGTCCAGTGCAATGTTAGTTTCAGCGAAGATACCTTAGGTTTCTGAGCGGGTAAACGAATCTTAAGTTTTACTTGGGTGTAAGTTTAACAAGAAATAGTTTAAATTACTGAAAGGGCGGTTCATGTATTACTAGACAAGAATGTAAAGTTAAGATCTCCAAGCAATGAAATAAGATTTCGTAAGTAGCTTCAAGCTACTTTCTTAAAAAAAAACATTTAAAGTGTTATATATATATATATATATATATATATATATATATATATATATATATATATATATATATATATATATATATATATATATATATATATATCGTACCGAAAACTCAAAAAATAAGAGGCCGAATTTTATGAAATTATTTAGTGCCTTCTTTATAAGTACATTTGGATGACCCAAATCAGAGGATGAATAATTCAGAACCATTCATCTAAACGTGGTTAGTGAAACGATCGTCAAGTTTTTCAAATGTGTTGTGGTGATTTGGGTTCTCCGAGTATACTTATCAGTGCTCATCATATGTTCCAATCTTCACTTAGTGAGTTAAGAGCTTTCCTTTTGTAATTAGCTTCGATAAGTTTGTTAGTCAGGAAAATTGGCATTTAAATGGTTTTAGTTCTAGGGTTTATGGTTTAATAGTTATAACTTTTAGCGAATTTTCGTAGAAATAATTCGCCATTGAGGAGGCCGCGACTTTTGAATTTTGGAAAGACTCCTTTAAATGAGCATAAACAGGGATTAGTTTAGGTTTTAATTTGTTTATATATCTGCAGTGACCCGATTCTACGATAGGCTCAATATATCCGTTATTATACAGCATACTAGAAAAATTATATACGTTAATTAAAGGGTGTCTTGATTGCATCTTATAAAATTATTTTGACAATCACGAGATGGCCATTTTATTATTGCCTTTTTGCATTTTACATCAAATTATAATGCAGCTTGTGAGGAAAAAAAGATATTGTTAATCGTTTTCGAGTTTTTATTTGTTTTATTTTATCTAAACAACACACCACGAGGGCTTATAGCCTAAGTACTATCGTACCGTGGGTGTCGACAAGGAGGAAAGAGGCAACTTGGTAATTCTGGACTCGAAGGTTTGGAGGTTCGGAGGCGAAGGAAAAACATGTGCCAGCAAGGGATTCCACAACTTGGAAGTCCTCGGGACAAAAGAGCGGGCAGAACAAGATGTTCTATGTGTGGTGACCTGGACAGTAAAATGGTGTATTCGATCTGTTCCCCTGTTAGATCTGTTGGGGGTAGCAGGTGGAGGAACTATGGAAGCAAGCTCCGCTGAGCAGTGCCCGTGCAGATATCTATAAAAGAGAGAGGTGATGGTAGGGTCACCGATGAGACGTATGGCTCTCTTCTGAATAATAAACTATTATTATTCATTATTATACAGGATACGAGAAAAAATTGTATACGCTAATGATTTGGTCTTTTGAGCCGCATTTTATAAAATTATTTTGACACTCTCAAGATGGCCCATTAGTCGATGGTGATACCAATTTTCTTTTTTTTTCGAAGCTTTCTTATACTATTGCGTTTCTGAATTTTTCATCGAATCATAAAGCATCTTGTAGGGAAAAGAAATTTGATAGCAATATTTTTTTGTAAAAAATAGACAGTTTTTGCAGAAATTTTTCCGTAGAAATTATTTAGTTATTGTAAAAAAATATTTTCGGATTTTCGTGAAAAAATTGTTTCCAATTTGCCATAAAAACTTTTTTTTGTAAGTTTCGTCAAAAGCTTTTCGTAAATAATTATTTGTTGGTGGTTGGGTAAATAGATTGCCGAGGTTCGTTGGCCAGGAATATCGGATCAGTTTTCAGGAACACTAAGTATATTTTCGGAAAATCTTTCTACTTTTTCAAACAATAAATTATTTTCATGAACCATGGTACATTGTTTCTTTTATATAGGTTATACTGGTTACTAAATTTGATGCCCGCTTTCATTAAAAAGAGACATATTTGCTCTTAAAATCATTTTTATGAAAATTCACTACCATAACGCACTTGCAGCGGACAGACTTTTAGAAATATCAAAGTAACAGACTTTAATAACGTTAGTATTTTTAAGAGGTTGTGAAATGAATATTATGGTTTTTCCCCCAGTTCCACTGGTTAAAATTTCCGTGAAAAGTTAAAAAAATAAAATTCTTACATTTTTTCTTTTTTCAATTTTAGTTACAGATTAGGTCAGCTTTCGCAGAATTTTTTTAGCGTTCCTGCAAAAATAATTTCTTGGCATTTTTTTTGCAGAATGTTGGTGATTAATAATGTTTAATAAATTATTGAAAAAAAAAATGCTATCGAAGTTTTGTAAGAAAAGTTCCTTAGCAATTTTTGTTAAAAAATATAATTATCGTGTAGCATTATTTAAGTCAATTTTTGTAAAGAAATTGGCGAATTTCCTGAATCAAATTATTTGCAAATTTTTTTTCAATTTTCTTCAACTAGCTTTTTTAAATAGTTATATCTAGGCAGATGTGTAAAATCGTTCCTATTTTTCCGAAAAATTTTTGTAACTTTTCAGGCAATAAAGTTAGAGCCTCGGTGGTTCAGTGGTAAGGATGTGAACCACTGAACTGAGGGTTCCGGGTTCAATTCTCAGGGTTTCCCTGTACAATTAACATCAACCGAGGTTGAGGTATTATGTTATTTGGGCAAGTTGAATGTCTGCACGTTGCCGTTAGTACCGTGTCCATGCGGTGTTGGGCACGTTAAAGATCCCTACCCTTCTTACAGAAAGGCAGGGTTTCGGCAAAATTTCCGGGATACTGAGGCAAAACTGCTCCCTGGCGTTGGTGATTGGTCGTTGTCGCAGAAATAGACCGACGTTAAAGAACAAAAATAATGAAAAAACAATAAAGTTATTTAGGACAAATATGGCACATTGTTTTTACTATAAACTGTTAAATTTGGCGCCTTTCATTAAAGAAAGACACATTTGTCATTAGAAACCTTTTTACGAAAATTCACTACCATATCGTACTTGCTGCGTTCAGATTTTTATACAACTGCACTTACTTATTGACGTATACTTCAGTTACCACTAGTCAGCGGTTGAGATGCCTTCACCCGATGTAGGTAGGGTTGTCCTGTTTTAAATGGATTTTGAACCACTAAGATGTAATAATGGCATCCTGCATATGCCTTCAAGGTATAAATAGTAATACACCTTTTCCCGCGTTCCCATTTCAGGTATCAACTTGAGAGACACTTCATAGAAAGACACATTTCGCAACATGTCCTGAAGTCATGTCGTTTCTTGTGACTGCGAAAGTTGTCACCGGAGGCTAGCGTGCTTGTTCATATCCCAAGAATCGTTATCATCCTGTTACTTCTTGTGAAACCCTGTTAAGTGCCCTGGCAAGCATAATGTCCGTGTGTTTGGTTTATTTATGGCACTTACTTAATTTGTTTGACCATTGTTTAATTTGATGGCGTTCAGGGATCTGTGAAAACATAATGTTTGTGCCTAGATGATTATTTATGCACCTCGACTATACATATCTTCATCACCATCTTCCTCCTCATCATAGTCAAAGTGCGATGTCCTTTTGCCGTCGCAACCATGATTCTTTGCGTCTTTGCCTCCGGAAGCTCTTTGCATTTTAATGTAGTTTCCGTATTTAATCAATCGTTTCAGGTTCTCCACAAGTTTTAGTGAATTTTCTTTAAAAAAAATCACTAATGAAGAGATCTCGACCCGCTGGAACCCATATCCGAGGTCAGTTTCTTTTTTTATATTTCAACAACACACCACGAGGGCTCTCAGCCTAAATACTATCGTACCGTGGGTGTCGACAAGGAGGAAAGATGCGACTTGTTAATTCTGGACTTGAAGGTTTGGAAGTTCGGAGGAGAAGGAAAAACCTGTGTCGGCAAGGAATTCCACAACTTGGAAGGTGGAGGAACTATGGAAGAAAACTCATCTGAGCAATGCCCGTGCAGATATCTATAAAAGAGGGAAAGGTCACCAACGGCACGTCGGTGGGCAAGGGATGACAGCCTTTGAATGAGGGTAGGGTCACCGATGAGACGTATAGCTCTCTTCTGAATGGAGTCCAGGATAGCGAGTGTAAAAGCGGCAGCGGCACCCCAGATGTGGGAGCAGTATTCGAGGTTTGGACTTATTTGTGAAGTATATAAGGTATAGAGATTAGCTGGTGTAAAGTATTTGCCAGCTCGGTAGAGGAAACCTAATTTCTCAGCAGCCGCTTCTGTAATTGATGTGACATGTTGGTGCCAATTCAGATTTCGATCCACAGAAATGCCAACAAGTGAAAAGGACTCATTACTTTGAATAACTTGGTTGTTCATTATGATGGGTCTAGGGCTGGTGTATGTCTTATGAGATAGAAAGCAAGACTGAGATTTGGTGGAGTTGAATTGTACAAGATTTCTACTTCCCCAGTGTAATATTTTTTGGAGATCCACAGAGACAGAACCCTCCAGGAGTCTGCGATCCTCATCTAATTGGGCTAAAGAGACAGGCATGGAATATTGTATATCTGAGTGGAGGGTGCTGTCGCCCGCGTAAATGTGAACTGGGTTGGATGTGCTATAGAGGAGGTCATTGATGTGGAGGAGAAACGTAGTAGGGGCTAAAGCTGAACCTTGAGGGACTCCTGCATTGGATACAGTTTAGAGGAATGGCCATCACGACAACAGAAATGCTCCGGTTCGAGAGGAAATTTGCTGTCCAGGTACAGAGTTTTAGCGGTAGGTCATAGGCAGGAAGTTTATTAAGCAGCGCTGCGTGCCAGACCTGGTCGAATGCTTTGGATATGTCTAGAGCGACAATCTGGGATTCACCGTGTATTTCCATAGACTTGTTCCAAGAATGAGTGACAAAGGAAATGAGGTCGGCAGTTGATCCGCGCTGATGCAATCCATACTCACTGTTGTGGATTAGACTGTGTTTTTCGAGAAATTTTAGTAATTCGGTGTTTATATACTTTTCCATCACTTTAGAGGCGACTGAAAGGAGAGAAATAGGTCTGTAGTTGCTAGGAAGCGCTTTGGATCCTTTCTTGGGGACGGGTTGTACTCGAGCAGTTTTCCATTTACTAGGGAATATGACTCTATTGTAAGATATCTGAAACAGACAAGTTAGGACAGGAGCAAGTTCTGGTGCGCATTTTTTTTAAACAATTGCTGGGATCTCGTCAGGCCCAGACGCGATATTAAGAGAAGAGAGCATCTTTCGTTCCTTTTCAGTTTTGAAAATGATATTAGTGATTTTATGCGCGACATTGCGGACTGTTGGTGGTTGAACATTTGGAGGTGGGTTAAGAGCAGAATTGCCGACGAACAACGAGGCAAAAAGTTCAGCCTTGCCAAAACAAGAAGTGGGAACGTGCTCTTGCAGAAATTATTCCCAGTAGATTTAGCAGGAGCGCAGAAGTGTTTCCTGCCGTTGAAGCTTCAGAGGACTTTGTTTTTAATGTGGTTATTAAACGAGTTTTTTGCCTCAGAAAGACTGCGGACTTAGCGGTTTCTTGCGTCGTTAAATGCTTGACGGTTTTCTTAAATTGGATTGTGTAAAAGCGTTTTGTGAGGTCTGGCCGTTTCAAGTCTGGCCTTGTCACAGGATTGATAAAACCAGGGCTTTTGAATGGCTGAAGAGGTTTTCTGTGTACGTGGAATAAATAATTCCATGCCAGCTTGGATAACTTCGGTGTCGTTTTGAGATATCAGAGGGGTCAGGATGAGAGAAGCAGACATACGCCCATGGAAATGAGGAAAAGTAATCCCGCATTTTGTCCCAGTTCGCGGAGTTGTAGTGCCAAACGATACGTGGGTGTGATGACTGTGTTACCTTAGGTTGCATTGCGCAGAAAGCAGTGACCATGCTGTGGTCTGAGCGACCAAGGGCGGCGGTGACTGATGTCATATAGCATTCAAGTTTTGTAGTAAAAAGGGGATCCAAAGGATTTGAGCTGTGTGTTGGGATGCGAGGAAAGTAAGTAGGTTGCTGAACCATATTGGCTAAAGAATTGCTGACTGCAATGGCCTCCATTACTCTCCCTTGTGGATTGGTTTTTGAAGATCCTAGCCATTCCTTATTATGGACATTGAAGTCACCAAGAACAGTGATCTCGGAGGAAGGATATTCAGAAATCAGATGGTCCGTTTGGTCAGAAAGGTAGTCGAAGATTGGACAAAGTTGCTGTCAGAAGGTGACCGTTAAATGCGACAGATGAATTTAGTTGCAGCCCTGAGAGAGTTTAATCCAAAGTATGGTTTTTTCTTCCAGCTTCTAAGTTGGGGAGTCTGGTGAAGGGTAGATTGCTACGGACGTAGGTGCACACGTCTCCATGCAATCTAAGGGACGTAAGGAGCTCATACCCGGGAAATCAAGGTGATTAGTGGCTGTTTTGGCACTGATTTGGGTTTCGGTGAGGAAGAGGAGTTGGGGCCTATTAGCCTGGAGGAAATGGTGGACGGAGTTCAGGTTAGAATTTAGGCCACATATATTCGAGAAGGATATGTAAAATCTTGATGCCGGCACCCCCTGCACACCCCTCTCCCTGAGATCCGAATGGAGGGGTATTTTTCTCCGGAATCTTTTGTACAGGAGCCATCATAATTTTTGTTTATAACTCATACACCAGAACCGGAAACGTATATATGTGTAAGTGTGTCACACCGATAACTTAAAAAACAATGGTTCGGTTTTGACCAAATTTGTATCTTGCATTTGTACCTTACTTTTGCAAGTGGCTTATATAAGTTCGTTAGCCAAGAAAATCGGCTTAGTTTTCCCAGAGTATTTTGTATTTTCTTTCGGAAAATTTTTATATCTCCGGAAAGGAAGTAATGGCAACCAAATTTATAACGCGGGTTCATATAATAAAAAGTAAGCTATGTACCAAAATTTAGAACTGTAAGTTGAAAGTAAAATAGTTATGGGCATTTAAAGAAAACAATTTTTTTCCTCTTAAAACCTCAAATAGCGATTTGAAACGTCAAAAATGGCAACATCTAGGCAAAGAACCTGAGACGAATACGGGCTATGTAATGAAACTGTCGCAAGAAGAGTATTTTACAAACCCTTAAGTTTCAGTTTCAGTCGTCATTGTAATTCATTTGGCAGTAGTTTTAGTTATATAGTTTATGGTTTAATGGTTTAGAAATTTTATAAAACTTTCGTGGAAAAAATTTGCTAATCAGGAGACCAAGACTTTTGACTTTTGAAAATAATTTTTCAAATCAACGCGAACTAGGCCTCCTATAACCCATATTTGGAGTTAGTTTCAGTTTTTATCTGTTTACATATATACAGGCTGACGCATTTGTATGGTAAAGTTCAATATAGTAGTAGTAATAGCAACATTCGTTTATCTTAATAAAATTATACATGTGCGATACAAATAAGCGTTACTTGGGTTCGCATGAGGCACAATTTTATTAAGGGTATGTTACAAATAAATTACTGTAAAGGTCTGCATTCACGTCACTGTAATTTTGAGGAGAGAATATACAAAAAAGACTTATCTCATAGATACCCGACATTTCAGGGCTTTATCTTTATCTTTCGCAATATCTAAAAAAAAAAAAAATTTTGTCGAAAAAGCTAACTGCAAATCAGCTTTTTTTAAAATTCTCTTGAGACCCTTTGTGATACGCGGTTCAAATAGTAAGCAAACAAACTTTTTTCAAGTTTATCTTTCCTGAATATGTAGATTCCACTAACACCTTCTTTGTCTGTGTCTATTAATTCATTTTTCCACTAAACAATCCGAGTATCCGTTATACTCAGCCATATTTTTAATGTACTTTGAATATCTATTATATCTACTTTTACTTAAGGGAAACTATTAATCTATTTGCTAAGAATTTTAAACTGGTAGTTTTTTGTGTAAACGTATGAGTCATTTGGAGTGTAACTTAGAGTGGGAGTTTCCTTCCTTAATGGAGAGAGATAGATGCCCATCCAATCATTGTGGGCCCTTTTCTGAGTAGATTTGAAACGGATTTAGAACATGAGAGTCAGTAATTTCACAGAGTGTGCTTTCGTTATGTGGGCGATATTTTTACAGTGTTTAACACAAAAATATATTTAAAGTAGATGATTTTATTAACAGATTAAACTGTCAATTTGATTCAATCAAATTCACTCACGAATTAGAAGTTAACAGTATACTTCCCTTTCTAGATGTACTAGTTACTAAAAATATTGACTCTCTGAAATTCGGTGTCCAGAGAAAATAAAATTTCTACAATTCGAGCTCCGCCATTGATTTATAGCCCTTTGTTTGCACCCCCTTTTTGACATAGAAGAGATTCTGAAACAGCAGGTAAAGTTATGACGGAAGTCTGGCAATTAAAATACAGTACACAGAAAACTTGCCTGCGATTTCGTCCCTCTCTTTGTCGGTCTTTATATAAGACTTAGTATAAAAGGTGATGTTTAGTTGTAAGTAGTTTAGCATTTTCCATCCTCTGATGACGCTAACTTTGTTAGAGAAACGCATATCAGGTCTTAAAAAAGATGTGTTGTCACTAAGTGAAGATTGTAACCTGTGATGAGCACTGATAAGCACACCTGGAGAACCCAAATCACCGCACCACATTTTAAAAACCTTACGATCGTCACTAACTAAGTTATGTCATCAGAGGATGAATAATTCTCAAGGTCGTTTCACTAAGCAAGTTAGCGTCATCAGAGGATGAATAATTCTAAGCATCTTGCATCCACAACTCTATTTATATTCTTCTGTAGGTAGTCGGTCACCAACGATCTAGGGAGATTCAACGACACTAACGTTAACATATTTCGTTTGGCGGAAATATCTGTATACTTTTATTATTTATTATGTGTCGGACGTGCTTCTGCCAGTATTTATTTTATAAGGTAATCTGTCAGGATTCATACATATTTTATTATTACTATATTTAGCAGTATACATACATATACATACATATATATAAACTTTTGAAGGCGTCTAACTGCCCTGGTTGTATAACATTTTTATTAATTTTAGATTCTCCTCATTAAAGTTGTGATTATTATCCCAAATATGCCGAGCTAAGAAATATCTATCTATAGAACTGTATCTTAATTGAGCTAAGTGTTCTTTGAATCTAATTCCAATAGATCTTTTTGTTTGTCCGGCGTATTTAGGATCACAATCTTTACAATTTATCTCATAAATTCTCGACATTTTTGCCGTACTATCCTTGTCTTTTCGGTTACTTAGCAAGTTTTTAAAGTATTTTTTGCCGAAAATGTTAATTGCAAATTGGCTTTTTTGAAAATGCTATCTAGACCCCTCGTGCTTGGAGGTTCAGATGGTAAGCAAAGTTTTTTCCGCTTTCTTTCTTCTAAAATTCGTTGATTCCGAACATTTTTTTTTGACAATGAATTAACTTGTTTACTAAAAAATTCAGACTGGCCATTTTTTGTGCGTACGTATGATGCAGATGTATACGTAGAATTATTCATCCTCTGATGACGCTAACTTGGTAAGTGATACGATCATCAGGTTTTTTAAAATGTGTTGTGGTGATTTGGGTTCTCCAAGTGTACGTAACAATTATAAGAAATAGCAGATGACAAAAATCGTGTAATATTATTATTATTTAATTGAACAAAAATTGAACACCCCGTACATACATATAGTCTGGTCAATTAGTAAAATATGTTTAGTTTGTTTCTTATAAACGCAATGCTTAATTTTTTTATGAAATGTGGATTACACTCAATAAAAAAATCCTTACAACCTTTGATATAGGATTTTTTTCTGAACTAAAAAAATAAATAACTTAAGTGGCGGTAACGCTCTTGCTTGTCTCATGTTATGTATTATTTTTTAAGTATTACCTAGTTAAAAACAATAATAATTCATGGGCAAAAAAGATATTTGAAACTGTCTGCGCTTTTCTAAAGGCATCAACACTCACATGTTATATAACACGGAGGTTCACTTACGCTGAGTAGAAAATAGGTGCTCGTATTTCTGCTGAAAGCCAGCATGACAGTTACATTTTCATTTTGAACAATATCGTACATTTACTGCATCTAAAAATTTTTAAGAAAACATAATTTATATCCATAGTTCTAGAAAATTGCGAGCGTGAATTTCTGCAAGGCGTACTTACTAAAGATAGAGCAAAAATCTCATAAAGCTGACGACTGAACTCTGCTATAAATTTAGTGTAAGTATCAAAGTGAATATAAGAAAACACGCAAGGCACATTTAGGTTTTATTGGCCAGCCTAAAAGCTTTCTAGCAGATCTGAAACGAAGTTCACTGGTCTCAAACACTATGCACATCTTGTCTATTAGGAAAATGCATAAGAACAGGATAACATGGCAGCTACTACTAAAATCATTCCTGGTCACGGCATCTACAAGTATACTGTATTAAGTGCAGCAATTTTTCCTTGACACCACTAATTTAAACTTAAAGCTTACTATATTTCTAGTATTGTATATATATATATATATATATATATATATATATATATATATATATATATATATATATATATATATATATATATATATATATATATATATATATATATATATATAACTATTTTAAAAAGATACAAGGTAATACCGAAGAGGTTTGCTTCGGTTTGGAATTATTTAATAAAACTTTTGTGAGAAAATCGGTAGACAGGGAGACATATTTTAAGGTTGTTATGACTTTTACTCACTCTTCATATTTTAAATGGCAGGTACCAGCATTGAAATGTCAAACGAAAGGTATAATTTTTTAGCAAATTTTCGTAGGAAAAAGATTGCTTTTTAATTGTGAAGAATATTGCTCAAATGAGCGCCAACAACCCAGGTCTCACATACGGCGTCAGTTTATATATATATATATATATATATATATATATATATATATATATATATATATATATATATATATATATATATATATATATATATATATATATATATATATACAGGGTCCGGCAAGTTGAGAGGATCACATAATTATCTTCGAAACCGCTCTACTTAGAAATATCAAATTTGGTATCCATGGATATACCAGTGTTTCGCATAAGCGGAAATTAGTTTCATATATACAGAGTGATCAGTTTCCGTGTGCCACACCTAACTTTTATTTTCTTAAACGGGACACCCTATATTTTATTATATTTTTTGATAGACTACTTCACGGTGAGTAAAATGATGTCCAATAATAGGGGCCTAGGATCAATGGTTTAGCAGTTATTCAATCGTTTGTCCGAAATTTTATTCCGATTCAACACGACAGCGCTGCCATGTCGTCACAAAACCTGTCAAGATCTGGTATTACCATGACTTTTGACTCAATGTAGCCTAATAAAATATGGTTATATAGCTTGCGGAAATATCATGTTACATTTTACAAAGCTAAATTTTTCTCGGAAATTTCAAATGGAACACCCTATATATGACTACGGCATCAGAGAGCGGGTTTAGTAAGCTTTCTCCCGATACCATATTTGCTGGGGTTCAATTGGATGGATCAACAGAAACTGATGGATCATTTGTAAACGTCTGGGCTTTCTTCTTTCTAAAGGTGAATTATAATTTGTACAGGTTTTTAATGAAAATCATAGACATGGCTTTTTTTAAACAACAAAAATTAAATAAAAATAATAGTACCACATTAATTTATTACATAAACGAAATATTTCAAATAATTGAAATAATCAACTAGTTAGCAAAATAACAGTTTTAATAACAAGTCAAATCTTCGTATGATTTGCCTAAGGGTAGCAGCATAGATTTACAAACTCCGTATAATTCCGATTTAAAATAATTATCACTGAAACGCTCAAGTACTGAACTTTTATTGAAAATAATAAAGGTATTTCACTAGTTTAACAACAAAATAGTGAAACTACGTATATTAGATTATTTTTGTCAATACAGTAATTAATAGATGTCTGCATTCAGTATGGATTATTCAGTTCAGGAGAGAAATGATATGTCAGAGACATATTGAATGCCAAAAAGTGGCAGCCCGTGCATCACGAAGATACAGGTACATTTTTTTGTTCATTTACACTGAGTTTCCATCTACTTGTTACAATAATTATTTAGGGATTGGTACCCAGAGCGACAACACCCGGATTATTGATGATTTCTGCATAACTACAATACATTTTCACAATTCGGAAGTGTAATAGGAAATCAGCCAATAACCCACGTAAAGCCAATTACCAATGAAGAATTTTCGTAAAATACTTTACTTCATTTGCAAGAAAACCCAGGTTTATCAGCTACACAACTAGCTTCAGTAACCGATATTTCAAATAGAAGTGGTCGCAGAATAATGAAAATGTATAATTATAAGCCTTACCGGTGTCATTTTGTCCAAGGCCTCAGAGATGGCGACTATGTGAGCTGCTTAGAGTTTTCGTATGAATGAAGCTTTAAATATATATTATAAAACTTTAGGCCATATCCTTTGAACGGATGAGTCAAAGTTCACAAATAATGGTGTGTTGAATAAGCATAACAATGTAAGATGGGCAACGGAAAATCTACACTGGGCTTTTTCGAAGAACCGTCAAACTGAATATAAAACCAACGCATGGTGTGGGCTATTAGGTAATAGATTGATGGGGACCGTCTTTTTTGAAGAAAATTTAGACAAGACGACTTACCTCAATCACATAAACACCCATCTGGACGATTGATTGGATGATGTTCCACTGAATGTCCGATTTAGGATTATTTTTCAGCACGATGGATGTCCAGCTCACAACAGCAGGATAGTTGTGGACTATTTGGACCAAGTTTTTGGCCCTAATTATTAATTTATATTAATTACATTAATTATATTAATAATTATTAAATGCCCAAATACGACCACCTGCAAGGTCCCTAGATTTGACTCCCATAGACTATGTTTTAGGGTTACATCAAGGACCAAGTCTATTCAGATTTTGGCATAGATCCTGTAGTTAGCGTTCACAATCTACAACAACGGATATTAGATGCATGTCAGAATGTTGATCGGGAGATGATCCATGCTGCTACGCATAGACAAATTATGGAAAAATTAAAACTTTGCGTTCAGCAACGGGGGGAATGTGTTCGAGCATCTCATTTGAGATTTGTTATTAAAACTGTTATTTTAATACATTCTTGATTATTTCGTCTAATTATTAAATTAATGTGGTACCATTATTTTTATTTAATTTTTGTTGTTTATAAATGAAGTTAAAAATTAATTTCACCATACAATTATCTAAAAACGATGTAACAATTTACAAAAAAAAATGCCATGTCTAAGATTTTCGTCAAATTATAATTCACCTTTAGAAAGAAGAAAGCCCAGACGTTTACCAATGATCCATCAGTTTGTGTTAATCCAGCTAATTGAACCCTAGCAAATATGGTATTGGGAGAAAGCTTACTAAACCCGATATCTGATGCCGTAGTCATATACAGGGTGTTCCATTTGAAATTTTCGAGAAAAATTGAGCTTTGTAAAATGTAACACCCTGTATAAGTGGATATTTTCGCAAGCTATATAACCATATTTTATTATGCTACATTGAGTTAAGAGTCATGGTAATACCAGACCTTGACAGGTTTTGCGACGACATGGGAGCACTGTCGTGTTGAATCGGAATAAAGTTTCGGACAAATAATTGAATAATTTCTAAACCGTTGATCCCAGGCCCCTATTATGGCGCATCATTCTACTCGCCATGAAGTGCTTTACTAAAAAATGAAATAAAATATAGGTGTCTCATTAAAACAATTAAATTTTGGTGTGGCACAGGGAAACTGATCACTCTGTATACATGAAACTAATTTCCGTATATGCGAAACACTGGTATATCCATGGATATCAAATTTGACATTTCTAGGTAGAGCGGTTTTAAAGATAATTATGTGATCCTCTCAACTTGCCGTTCCCTGTATATATATATATATATATATATATATATATATATATATATATATATATATATATATATGTATATATATATATATATATATATATATATGTATATATATATATATATATATATATATATATATATATATATATATATATATATATATATATATATATATATATATATATATATATATATATATATATATATATATATATACATATATATATATATATATATGTATATATATATATATATATATATATGTATATATATATATATATATATATATATATATATATATATATATATATATATATATATATATATATATATATATATATATATATATATATAAGGGAACACAAAATATTGTCAATTAATGCCACTTATTGCTATACTAAGTTGCACCCCTGAGAAGTTATAAGCCTTCAAAGTGGGGCTTCTGAGCTCGAAAAAAATCACTATCTCAGCTACGCTTGAACCTAGAAGCACTAAAATTGGTACGCGTTTTTGGTGTACCAAGAACAATAATCGACAGTAACAACACTTCAATTCAACCATTTTAAAGGGTTGATAGGGGATGAATCACATTTAAAATGTGACATAATTTTTAAACTATTGGTTGATTTAAAAAATATATATTTCATTTTATGGCGAATTTGATTATAAAACTTTTATCGCTCCTATTAATTTTCAAAAAACGTTGTCGTTTTCAACAAAATTCCGAATAACTAAATACAGGTATTAGAGCTGTTATTTAAAATCATCGGAAATTCAAACGTTGGCTATGAAATATAACGTTAGACTTGACAATTGGGTAAATAAGTCATTTTATTTTAGTAATATTTGCTGAGTGTTATGAAAATGACCGGGACATTTTCATTTAGCGAACAAGTTGACATGCTGTTAGTTTTAGGTTTCAGTGAAGGAAACTACAGAAGAAGTGTTAAAGACTATCGGAGAATTTAAATTTAAATAACGCAGCTCTAATACGTGTATTTAGTTATTCGGAATTTTGTTGGAAACGACAATTTTTTTGAAAATGAGTAGGAGTAAAAAAAGTTTAAGATTTAAATTCCCCGCAAAATGAAATAATAGCTTTTTAAATCCGCCAAGAGGTTAACAAATTCTGTCACATTTTATGGGTGAATCATCCCTTCTCAAACCTTTAAAATGCTTTAATTGAATTATTATTACTGTCGATTATTGATCTTGATACACTCAAAACGTGTACAAAATTTAGTTCTTCTAAGTTCAAGCATAACTAAGACATTTAGTTTTTTTGAAATTAGAAACCCCACTTTTATGGCCTATAATTTCTCAGGGGTGCAACTTAATATAGAAGTAGGTTGCGGTAAATCACAATATTTTGGATTCCCCTACACGCCCCTGCTCTGTGTCGGTTCTTATGCGAAACACCCTGCATACATATACCCGGCGTGGCCCATTTAAGATGGAAACACCTCTGTAACGTTTGTATTAGTGAATTTTCATTAAGAAAATTCACTAGTAGAGAGGTATCGATGGTGAGGCTTTCGGAAAATTTCTAGAAATGAGCGCGAATTAGGGCCTCGAACCCATATCCATGGTCAGTTAAAATGTTTATATATATATATATATATATATATATATATATATATATATATATATATATATATATATATATATATATATATATATATATATATATATAGGTATCCAACCGATAACTCAAAAAATACTTCACTGATTTGGACCAAATTTGGGAATTACCCTTATTTTGCTAATGGCAAATCTTAACGGCCAAATTTTTTAAATAAAAAATTAAAAATATTTTTTAAAACACAATATCTCTAAAATGTTCTAAGTGATTGAAATAAAAACTTACAACTTAAAAGTACATAGACAGACGTGGTTGTGTACCAGTTTTCCAGTGTTTTAATCAAAGAAAAATAAAGTTATTCAAAATTAATAATAAAATAATCCTCGAAATCACTTCAGATTCTGTAATACAATATCTACAATGTTGGCCAAAGCAGATGGCGTTATCTGTACTGCTATGCTATTTAAATAAATCGTAGATAAAAATCTAAACAATAGAAGTTATTGCAAAAGGTCAGGTCAGATTAGGTCAGGTCAGGTCAGGTCACATTGTGAGAGATACGACAGGGACGCCGTGCAAGACCAGGTAGTATGTTGTCACGACAACTCTACTTTACACAAGATTTTATGGATAGTGCTGTGTAACTAACAATTTTTGAAATTGTCAGCCTTGGACCATTTATTTCCTAATATCGGGACAATGTTTGCAGCCAAAAGCGCTAAATATCAGCATGCAAATATGTACTAATAAATAAAAAAAATTAATGGCAGTGATTCAATTTGTTTAAAAGCAATCTAGAACGACGTTTCATTATGAATAAATATTCAGCTTCCCATTCTTCACGTTCGCGGTATTTGAAATTAAAAGCAATCTCTCTCCCTCCGATAGTTTAATCTGACCACAAGTAGCTATTTGTCACAAAGAAGCGTGTACGCTCACGCTCTGCGCATGGTATAACCTGGAAATCGACTCCACTGATGCCAATTGCTAACTAGCGTTGTAAAGATTCGGATTATTTTGATATTTCGATGATACGGATTCATTTAAAGTAATATTCGGATTAATCAAACTCTCTCTCAGGGCTGCAACTAAATTCATCTGTTGCCTTTACCGGTCACAACAACTTTGTTCAGCTCTTTAAATACCTTTCTCAAAAAACCGACCATCTGATTTCTAAATATCTTTCCTCCGAGGTCACTATTCTTGATGACTTCAATGTCCATAATAAGGAATGGCTAGGATCTTCAAAAACCGATCCACAAGGGAGAGCCGCGGAGGCCTTTGCAGTCAGCAATCCTTTAGCCAATATGGTTCAGCAACCTACTTACTTTCCTTGCATCCCAACACACAGCTCAAATCCCTTGGATCTTCTTTTTACTACAAAACCTGATTGCTATAAGATATCAGTCACCGGCCCCCCTTGGTCGCTGCTTCCTGCGCAATGCAACCCGAGGTCACACAGTTATCACATCCACGTATCGTTTGGCACCACAACTCCGCGAACTGGGACGAAATGCGGGATTACTTTTCCTCATTTCCATGGCCGTCTGTCTTCTTCTTTCATCCTGACCCCTCTGATATCTCACAAAACGTTACCGAAATTATCCAAGCTGGCATGGGTATATTTATTCCACATACACAGAAAACCTCTTCAGCTACTCAAAAGCCCTGGTTCTCAAAATCCTGTGACAAGGCCAGAGTTGAAAAGGTCAAAGCTCACAAAACGCTTCTACACAATCCCAGTCAAGAAAACCGTCGAACATTTAACGACGCAAGAAACCGCTCTGTTCGCATTCTTTCTGAGGCAAAAAACTCGTTTAATAACCACATCAAAAACAAAGTCCTCTTAAGCTCCACCGGCAGCAAACCCTTCTGGACTTTTGCTAAATCTATTGGGAATAATTTCTGCAAGAGCACGTTCCCATGTCTTGTTTCAGGGGATGAAATTGTTTCTACCGCCCTAGGTAAAGCTGAACTTTTTGCCTCGTTGTTCACCGGAAATTCTACCCTCAACCCACCTCCAAATGTTCAACCACCAACAGTCCCCAATGTCGCGCATAAAATGACGGATATCATTTTCAATACTAAAAAGGTACGGAAGATGCTCTCTTCTCTTAATAACAGGAAAGTGTCTGACCTTGACGAGATCTCAGCAATTGTTCTCAAAAATGCGCGCCAGAACTTTCTCCTGTCCTGACTCGTCTGTTTCAGACATCTTACAAAAGAGTAAAAGTTAAGCGTAAATAAACCTAAGTACCTAAGTACCCTAGGTATTATACTTATATTAGTTTGAGGTAGGTATACTTCTTCTTTAAACAATTTTGTTTCAGTACCTACATGCATTGATTAGGAACCTGAATCTGATGTACATAACCACTTCCTTATTTGTTTGATTGGATGTTCGAATCATAATATACTACAGTCACAGTCGATGCCCGAAGGCCTCTGTTAAAGTTAAATTAAAATTAGAAGTTGGGTTATTATTTACCTACTATTTCTATTAACCTCTGAATATATGTAGGTGTTTTATATACTGAGATTCTAAGGTATTAGCAGAGTTGAACTCGAGGTTAGGTGCAGAATGTACACGTTTCTCTCATGACTCCTGTCAGCTAACAAATCACAAACAGTGGTGTTGTCAGATTAAACCAGAGAGATAAAGATGGCTTTTAAATACCGTGAAAATAGGAAGCTTAAGATTCATTTGTATAACATACATATAATATAATAAAACGTAGTTCTAGATTGCTTTTAAACAATTTGAATCACTTTTATTAAAATTTCTATTTATTTACATTTTACTGACATCTACAGATTTAGATGAAGGTAGTCGTAACTGGCAACAGCGCGGAATATTAATTGTGACACGTTTTCGTAGCATGTCCCTTTAAAACTTTGATTAAAACTGATTTATCTGTCCGACCTTGTCTAACATTATGGGCATCCATTTAGATGTAATTTCAGGTTATATAGTAGATTATTGATTTTTTATTTAGTTATAACTCAAGATCTACAGAACTAATTGAGTTCAAATTTAGTAGGTAGTACCATCTGTACAATGTGTACGTGCTTGTCAAGTTTTAGTTTAATGTTTTCAGTAATTTAAAATATATTGCGTTTTCAAACAGTTTTTTTTTCATTTTCCTCGTATCTTGTATAATAACGGATATATGGAGCTTTACCTTGGAAATGCGCCACGCTGTGTTTATGTAAATATGCATAAACTGAAATTGAGCCTGGATATTTTCTTAAGCGGCCTGGAACGTGCTAATTTGTAGAAATCTTTCCAAAATTCAAAAATCGCGGTCTTTTTAGCAAATTTTCGCTAAAAATTATAGACTATTAAACCACAAACACTATAACTGAAACTACTGAGAAGCCATTGGAGAAATGATCTATTTGTGTCGAATTTTCTGCAAAACTTTAGGTAAAATGAAGGACAATGAAGGTTGAAGCTAAAACTTAAGGTTTTTTATAACATTTCTTCTACATAACGCGTATTCGTTTCAGGTGTATTGTCTGTTAATTGCAAATTTTGAGGTTGCAAGAAGGAATAATATAAAACTACACAGATCTTCTCATTATCGAACTTTCCGTTCGACCAAAAATTCGCCTAAAAATAAAACAAATGAAAACCCATATCATACCATAACGCACTTTTTACGTCTAGATTTTTAGTGATTTTTTCTTATGAAATTTGGTGGACATAATGCTTTGAGAAAGACATAACCATGTGCCAAAACTCAGATTTCTAGCTTTACAGAAAATTGAGATATTTATATTTGAAACATTTATATTTAATATCACTGTTTTTTATTGACAATGGTAAACACTGGTTTATAGGTATATAAAATCTAGTATGTCTGAGCTGTTACCTACCAACGGAACATTTGATATCATTGCGCAGGTCAGTTACACGCTGTAACTGACGTTTATCGTATATTATTAGATTGTTTATGTTTTTAATTTTAGTTGACATATTATTTGTGTTATTTGGGAATTTTAATATACAAGTGCAAAGTATTACTTTACGATTTTATTGATGTTAGTGGGTGGACTAAACAGTGTTAGTGATGTTTGTCAACAGATACAAAAGATCGAAGGGCTGATATGCAACAGGTTAGTTATTTTCCCCCTGATGTTTTGGCGGTAATTTAATTAAGTTTATGGTTTAACGGTCCATAATTTTAAGCTAATTTTCGTTCAAAAAATTCGTCATCGAGGAGACCGCGACTTTAGAATTATAAAAAGATTTCTTCAAACGAATGCAAACTAGGCCCCCTAGAATCCATATGCGGGTTTACGTTCAGTTTTTATCTGTTTACATATATACAGGGTGACGCAAGTCTACGGTAAAACTCAATATAATAATTATTATATAAGAGACGAGAAAAAAAAATGTATAAGTTAATTATAGGGTGTCTTGAACTGCATCTTATAAAATTAATTTGACAATAACAGGCTGGCCCATAAGTCGTTGGTGATCCCTACAATTGATCTTCGAACACCATTATTTTATTGCATTTATTATCGAAATATGTTTGTAAGAAAAAAAATCGAGACGCAGTAAGTGCGTTTTGGTAGCAAATTTTCATTAAATGCTTCAAACTTTAATTACTCAATTTGCTATTAACCTAAGGTTTGTTGGCTAGGAAACTAACATTTAAAATTTTTTGCGGAAAATTTGTGTACATTTTCAAACAATAAGTTATTTTGATAAAATATGGCACACTGTTTCTACTATATAGGTTATGCCGGTAACCAAATTGATGACTGCTTGCATATATGTTATTCAAAGCATTTTTATAAAAATTCACTTCCATAACGCACTTGCTGTGTCCAGACTTTTTAAAATAGAGCCACTTGTAAAAAAGTCAGATCAGATTAAGAAAATTAGATAATTATCTAGAAACACCTAACAGGTCGCAGAGTTCGAAAACCTTTTTAACGCTACAAACAATTTTTGCATGGTTCGCTTCTGAAAAATTATTTTATCAATATAGCCAGTAGGTATAAAGACTTTGAACGTTGCTAATAATGTGTCCTTTAAAAGCTATAAAAATATAAAGCTAACCAAATCGCGCGGCAACAGATTAGTGATGTCTTCCGGAATGATATAAAAGAATAGACCACCCCATTTTTAAATGACCTTTAGAAACGCACTTTAAAAATAACACACATTTTCTTCACCCTTATTAAACCCACCGGTGAATAAACTCTAAATCTTTTGAGGTAAAATTAAAAAAGCTGAAGAATTATCTAGAAAAGATGATGAAGGGTTAGCTTGACACAGTTCCTCTACCTTTTAAGTTTAAAATGTGAAAATTCCATGGGGAATTTCATGGTTCAGGAAGTAGAAAGTGTGCAATGAAATGTGATATTTTCTTTGATCCCCCATCCTTCACATAACAGAGCGGGGCAACCTATAAATTATACATAAAGCGTAAACCAGCGAACGGCGCTTTAACACCTAATCAAACAAGGACAATCCATTCTGTACGCACAAACTAACCTCATAACGGTCAGATGCCTTCCTAGCGTGCACATCGACACAAAAAATTATTTATGTAAGAATTAATAACCCTGCAACAACATGTGAGCATAATTCTCAAAGTAGCAGCGAGATGAAAGCAGCGGCCATAGGTGGTACATTGTTCCCGTTTGACAGATCAAAGCGGTAGCATCAGCTACATCGCTGGAATCAAACTAAGACCCATTAAGACTGGTTCAGAAAACATCAAAGTATTGTCTCTGTTGATGCAATTAAGCTCCAGCCTGACAGATACATGCGAAAGCTGGCGTGAATCATTGGTCAAACGCGCTTACACACGTGTGATGAATGCTAACGCATCGGTGAGGCCGCGCTAAAGCCTGTTTGTAACGAACTAGCGGAGAATAAGCAAATTGTATACTCACGTGTGCCAGGGATGTGCGATGTGCAAAAGCGTCCTGCCTTTGCTGAGCTGCTCCCTCGCTTCATAAGCTCTTTCATCGATCTAATGGTAATCTGCATGTCTTTACGCTTCAAGATACTGTTTCCTTAATAAGGATTTGATAATTCACCAAAGACTATTTGTACAGTTCAGTTCGAGCAAATTTCGCATGACAGGTTGCCTGAAAAATCAAATAAATAAAAATTTTAGGTTGCAAAATAAATAATACAAATTATATATATATATATATATATATATATATATATATATATATATATATATATATATATATATATATATATATATATATATATATATATATATATTCGATCTAATGGCAATCTGTATGTCTTTACGCTTCAGGATACTGTTTCCTTAATAGGGATTTGATAACTCACCAAATACTATTTGTACTGTTCAGTCAGTGCAATTTTCGCAGGACAGGTTGCCTGAAAAAACAAATTAATACAAATTTTAGGTTGTAAATTATATATATATATATATATATATATATATATATATATATATATATATATATATATATATATTACAAGCTCTTACAAAATTTATAGAGCAAGGTAAATTCCAAAGAAGCGCATTCTTATTCTAAAAAATGTAGACGCAGCAAGTGACTTATTGCAGCGAGTTTTCATAGAAATTTTTCTAATCATAAATATGTACAATAAATATCATTTTATCTACGTAGAAAAAATTTACTAATGGGGAGACCTCCACTTTTGATTTTGAAAAAATTTCTTCAAATGAGCCTGAACTAGGACTTCTGGAATTTTAGAACCCACATCCGGGGTCAGTCACAGTATATATATATATATATATATATATATATATATATATATATATATATATATATATATATATATATATATATCAGACATACTTGGTTCTCGGGTTGAACCGCGTCTAGAATTTACTTGACGTTTCGGCTCCTGTTTTGGAGCCATTTTCAAGAGGTAAGGGAAATATGTAAGGACACTCTAAGGCATCAATCTGCCTACACATTACAGTGGTGGACAAAGGTGGGTAAGGGAAATATGTAAGGACACTCTAAGGCCTCAATCTGCCTACTCTTTAGAGTGGTGGACAAAAGTGGGTAAAGGAAATATGTAAGGATACTCTCTTTCCTTTTTCAAAACAAATTTTACGAGGTGCTCCAATGGGTTCACCTCTCTCTCCTGCATTGGCTAACATTTTCATTGAAAACTTTGAGACACAAGCCCTCAATTCACCACAACTTAAACCAACCTGTTGGTTAAGATACGATGACGACATTTGCGCTGTCTGGCCACTCGGCAAAGAATCCCTAGACGAATTCCTTTCTTACCTAAATAACATCAACCCCCAAATTCAGTTCACCATGGAAATAGAAAATAATTTTTCTTTGCCTTTCTTAGATGTACGCATCACTAAAAACCCAGTCAGAGGATTTTCTTACACTGTCTACCGAAAACCAACCCACGCTAATCGTTATCTTAACGCCCAATCTCACCATCACCCATCGCAACTAAATTCCGTGGTTTGAACACTAGTAACACGATCCCTTAGACTAACGGAAAACAACAGCAAACAGACAGAATTAAACTTTTTAAGACACAGATTGCTAGAAAACGGACACAACAACAATCACATATTACGAAACAATACAAACGGACAACAACAAACCACTACACCACAACTAGAACAAACAGAGTGCACACAACAACACACAGCGTTTTTACCATACATTAAAGGTGTCACCGACAAAATCAGCAAAATTTTTAGAACCCATAGTATCAAAACCGTATTCACAACAGAGCAAAAACTGTCAAATCTGATAAAAACTCCCAAGGATACGATTCCAAACGAATCCCACGGAGTTTACGAAATAACTTGTTACGACTGTTCCCGAACTTAGGATAAACAAATAGACGCATCCACAATAGAATATATGAACACACCCTCGCAGCTAGAAAATCCGACCCCTCATCGGCGCTGGCCATGCATCATATTCATGCAGGGCACAATATATACTTCAATAATGCTAAAACAATAGCACCGGTTTACAACTTTAAAACGAGAATTATCCGCGAAGCAATCGAGATTGAAAAACGTCCCGATTGTTTAAATAAGAGAGATGATGGTCTTCGCCTTCCGACTACTTGGAAACCTATTATATCTTCTTTACAAACACACAAAAAGAAAATAAATTCCACAGACAATTTTATTTCCCCATTATCTGCCTCAACAAATGCCGGTGACCCTCTTAATCCTCCTCATCCTCTAAGTACCTTGACCAAAGCCCCCCACTTAATTGACAGTGACCCCACTACTTTCACTGATAACGAAGCAGGTAGACGGAACGACATATATAAGACAAGACTTGCAACGAACTGCCAGATCTCTCTGAGGCCTAGGGTTGAACACACTGAGACTTCACAGACGATCTCCGGCGAGATTTGGGGAGTAGGCAGATTGAGGTCCCGTAATCGAGCTACAACAACCTAACCCACCTTTGTCCACCGCTCTAAGGAGTAGGCGGATTGAGGCCTTAGAGTGTCCTTATATATTTCCTTTACACACCTTTGTCCACCACTCTAAGGAGTAGGCAGATTGAGGCCTTAGAGTGTCCTTACATATTTCCTTTACCCACCTTTTTCCACCACTCTAAGGAGTAGGCAGATTGAGGCCTTAGAGTATCCTTACACATTTCCTTTACCCACCTTTGTCCACCACTCTAAGGAGTAGGCATATTGAGTCCTTAGAGTGCCCTAACATATCTCCTTTACCCACCTTTGTCCACCACTCTAAGGAGTAGGAAGATTGAGGCCTTAGAGTGTCCTTACATATTTCCTTTACCTCCTGAAAATGGCTCCAAAACAGGAGCCGAAACGTCGAGTTTTCATAAATTCTAGACGCGGTTCAACCCGAGAACCAAGTATGTCTCACATTAAAGGCCGCGGAAATCTTTCTGAACACACACACACACACACACACACACATATATATATATATATATATATATATATATATATATATATATATATATATATATATATATATATATATATATATATATATATATATATATATATATATCACACCACGGATAACCCAAGAAATAATAAGCCGCTTTTGATGAGATTTGGCAGATACCTTTATTTTGTTGTAAGTGGCTTGGACAAGTTCGTTAGCCAGGAAAATCGGACCAGTTTTTCTTGGAATATATTGAATTCTCTTTCGGCAAAAAATAACAAAGGTATGCTAACCAAATTTAGTACGTAGATTTCCGCTTTAAAAAGTAAACTACATACAAAAACTTAGATCTCTATCAAGAAAGAAAAGGTATAAGCATTTAATTAAAAGAATGTTTCACAAAAATTATATTTTTACAAAAAGTTGCTAAACCATTTTTTTTTCCACAAAAACCCGAAGATATTTTTTACAGTAACTTTTTAAACATTAATTACTTCCACATCATCAATAGTTGTGTGTATGGCATCGATGACAAACATTTCAAATTTTTTTAACTTAGACGTCCTAAAAAGTGTCAAAACATATAGAAAACATGATTTGAGAACGAAAATTTTTGTGTGTCCGTCGGTCCATCGGTCTGTCGGTCTGCTGATATGTTGGTCTGTTGCTATGCCGCTCTGTCGGCCTGTATGTCTGTCTGTTTGTAGCCACGACAAACATTTCAATTTTTTTTACTTAGACGTCTTAAAAAGTGTCAAAACAAATAGAAAACATGATTTGAGAACGAAAATTTTTGTGTGTCCGTCAGTCCATCGGTCTGCTGATATGTTGGTCTGTCGCTCTGCCGCTCTGTCGGCCTGTATGTTTGTCTGTTTGTAGCCACGACAAACATTTCAATTTTTTTTAACTTAGACGTCTTAAAAAGTGTTAAAACAAATAGAAAACATGATTTGAGAACGAAAATTTTTGTGTGTCCGTCGGTCCATCGGTCTGTCGGTCTGCTGATATGTTGGTCTGTCGCTCTGTCGGCCTGTATATCTGTCTGTTTGTAGCCACGACAAACATTTCAATTTTTTTTACTTAGACGTCTTAAAAAGTGTCAAAACAAATAGAAAACATGATTTGAGAACAAAAATTTTTGTCTGTCCGTCGGTCTATCGATCTGTCGGTCTGTTGATATGTTGGTCTGTCGCTCTGCCGCTCTGTCGGCCTGTAGGTCTGTCTGTTTGTAGCCACGACAACTTTAGAATGAATTAAGATATTATCTTCAAATTTGTATACCTACAAGCTTATATTGCTTAGTCTTTCAGTAGAGAACTTGTGTGGTGCTAAGGATAAACGTTAGTTTAGAAATCTAGGTAATTCTACGTTATTTTGACTGTGTGTTGCTTAAACTTTGGAACGAAAAGCAGGGTTTGGAGGACTGAAATAATGATAGTCACTTATATAAATTTTAAACACAACAAAATCTGTATTTATTATAAGGTAAAGACAATTTCAATCAACAGAATGAACCATCCATTATTCAAGGGTTAAATAAACCTGTTAAGTAGGTAAAAAAAGCATAATTAATAATAGAGAAATCTAAAGAAAATATAATCTTATTAAATTAAATATAGATCTGGGCAGATATTTTAAGGATTTAATTTCGGAAACAATGCATGCCCATCTCTAAACAATTATAACACTAAGCTGAGAGCTGCTTACTTTAATTAAAACTTGACTGAACAAAAAAAAAAATGGTTTTATACATTTCGGTAAGCTAAAAAGAAAATCAATATAGCAAATCCATCTGCTGATTTGTACTAAAATATGTCAAAAGAGATTATTAATAGTTATGGTTATTATTAATTTCTTACAAGAATTTCTTAGCTCTAATTTTAATATACATGATGAAAGCTATAGCAATTTAAATGAAGTTACGGCCCTAATAACAACGTCACTGTTTAAAAGTAATTTTGAGTGAACTGACCTGACCGGCTTTTTAAATGACTTTCATTGAATGTTCATTATATCATGATTGAAGATGAAGTGTCTATAACTGATGTAAAAGAAAGTTTCAACTCACTCGCATAAATTTAGAAGAGAAACAATTTGCTCCAGGCAGCATCACCATCCAAAATCTTGAGCCGTAAAGGCAACCTGGATTAAGGCCTATCAAAGCCTGAACTGAGCCTGGGATACATGAAGAACACAGCTAGACCTAGTGCTACGTTAGGCTCGGAAGGTTGAGATGAACCTGGACTCCTGATGGATACTAGACAGCAGAGCTAGACACCAGCCATAAATCTTAGCTCTCCAGCTCACAATTTTATTTTAAGGTTATTGGTGGACCCAACACAAAGGTGAAGACCCAGGTAAAAAGAAAAAACATATCACAACGACAGTGAAATTTATTACGAAGGCAGCAAAAGGTATTAGAATGAAACTTGTTGCATTGAAAAGGAAAAAGTGTTATTAACACAATATTCTTTCTCTACTAGGTATACACATACCGATCTGTTACCTAACGTAAAACTTGTCTTAGGTAGTTATTTGCTGCACACTAGCACCGAGTAATTAAGATAGTGCGATAGTCAGTTGTTGTCTATTGTAGACCACCGATAATCTGAAGGCAACGCGGTAGCCACCTGCAGTTGTTGCTCAATTGGTGAGCACCGGGAAACTGATCAAGTTGTTGCTCACTTAATGAGCACCGAGAAGCTGATCAACAGTCAGCGTCTGCACGCGTTTAAGTACCCGGCTGGGTTTGCTCGCAGCGTCGACGTTTCAAGTGACGATATTCTCCGTCCCTTAGTTACCCATTTGCATCTATGTGTATGAGAGAGATGCATATATGCATCTTTTTCGCGCCGGTTTCTGCAGAGCCTGCAGTCGAAGCTTCGCACTCCCAACGGTTCTGTTTGATTAGTATCTGTCAAGTATATTTTATTGTTTAACGGTAGCGCAGGGTTTGTCGGCATTTTTTTACAGTTGTTAACTTGTCTTATTAATTTCCGACTGTATGACTCTTGAATTTTCCTTATTAATATTTGCGCCTCTAGTTTCTAATATTCTAGATAATATTATTGCGTCATTATGGAGTTATTTATTGCAGTCACTGTTCATCTCTGTACCGATATTCTCTTGCTTCTAGATATCTTTTAATATTCGACGCAAAATCAGATGAAGTCAGAAAAGACGCCAGGATAGCGATGATAAAAGCGAATTTCCTAAAATATTTTTAATCTAGCCGTTGATTGCTGTTTAATATTGAAGCAACATAACGATTATCCAGGATTCCTTTGATAATTTTTGCTTCAGTAAGAACATTACGGTTGTGAAAAAAGTGACCGCAATACATATTTAGGATAATAATCATCACATAGATGAAGGAAATCTGAAGCTTACCAAAAGTGTTAGATAACCGGTGAAATTAGACGCATACGCGAGTATTTATGCCTCTAAGGCCATAAAAAGCAAATTTTCTCTGAACCGAGCCCTGCCGCTCTTGCGTTGTCCTTTCAACTAACAGATATTCCAGAACTCTGTAGATAAATTTATAACGGGATTTTAAAAACGACACCAGCAATTAAAATTCAAACGCAGAAAATTTACCCGGGATTCTTCCCTCTCTGTTTCGGTCTTTTACCTAACACGTAGTATAAATGTGATGTTTAGTAGTTAAGTAATTTAGAATTCCTCATCCTCTGGTGATGCTAACTTGCTTAGTGAAACGATCATCAGGTCTTTAAAAGATGTGTTGTGCTTATTTGGGTTCTCCAAGCATATTTATCAGTGCTCATCACAGATTCCAATCTTCACTTAGTGAATATCTTTCTACGAAAATTCACTAAAAATAATATTAATAATACATGGGGTGACGGTCGACTTTACCGCAACTACATTTTAACGTGATTATAATAGAATATGGCCTAAAAACAGTTGTACATACCTTAATAAAGTTAAACAATGTGGTATATTTCGTTTTCATTTACCTTTCAGTGATAAAAGCAATTAAAACGTTTAGATTTACTATGAAAACGTATATTTTTGTACCAGAGGTTATGACTGTTGTTTTGTTGACATACTTCATGAAGATAGGCGTTGTTGTCAGTTTGGAATCTATTTCCTTATTACAGGGTAGTAATTGCCTTCTTTGTTCTTTAGGGAAATTTTATGTGGTAGCTTTGGCACAATGATTTACCAAACTTAAAACTGTTCTTCTTCATCAGTTTGTTGTTTATTACACATCAATTCTTAATAAATTTGTTGTTTCTCTCAAATCAAAATGGAAGTGCTGAATATCAATGATATGTATGATATAATACATAAAGACGATATGAATTTGGTTGAGTATTTGCAAGGCATTGGACTGCTAAAGAGTGTATTTCGTTGCAAAACTCAGACTTGCAGAAGAGTGTGTTGTGTTATGCGGAAGGAAGATAATTCGTTGAATACTGTCTTCTTCTGCAGTAGGTGCAGAAGAAGTTATTCAATTTTAACTGGTAGCTTTTTCGCAAAGCAGCATTTACCAGTTAAGGATGTTTTATTTCTTATGTGGTTTTGGTGCTGCGAGACACCCACTGGTTCTGTGGTATCCCACACAGCATTTTCGAAGGGAATTGTTATCCAACAGTTTCGATATTTTCGGGATGTCGTCTCCTGGAAATTGTTACAGGACGATTCGCTCATGAAGTTCGGTAGGTTTTTATTTACCTGTTCCTAAAAAAAGGCATGACTATTCAACATTTCAGGTGGAGAGGGGCATGTCGTGCAGATCGACGAATCTGCAATCACTAGAAGGAAATACCACCGGGGTCGAATTGTTCCTACAAGGTGGGTTCTAGGGATTTACGACACGGTGGAGAAGAGGGGCTACATTGTTTATGTACCCGATAGAACGGCGGAAACGTTAATCCCAATAATCCAGAGGGTTGTGATTGCTGGCTCCGAAATTTGGACGGATGAATGGAGAGCGTACCGTTCTTTGGCACAGTTGGGTTATGTTCATAAAACTGTAAATCATTCAAGGCATTTTAGAGACCCGTCCACAGGTGTATGTACAAATCACGTTGAGGGATTATGGTCCCGCCTCAAACGGTATCTCAGGAGGTTGGGGGTTATGGCGTCTCCATTTCTCCCGGAGTATATTGACACTTTCATTTGGAGGCAATACTTCGGTAAGACGGCAACGCAAAGGTGTCGCAGCCTTGCCAACCATATTGCCGAAAGATATTGACAGTTGACAGTTAGTGTGTTTCCTTCTTTAGACATATATTAACACTGTTTATTAACGGTTTCGGTTTTTATTTTGACGTGGTGGTGTCTTGTCAGGTCCAGAAAGTCAGGTCGGCAGGAGTGTGTGTAAAAAGCAATTAAGATCTTTTGTTGCGTTCAGGCGGCAAAACACTTGCATTTATATATTAAATGTGGCAACGCTGTTGAAAAGTGACAGTTCGAAACTTGAAAATAGTGCATTTTTCGTAACTTTAATTACGATTTATTCGGCATTTTGTGGTTTTTCCGTAAATTTTTTTGTTGATTAATTATCTACGTTACGTACTCTTTCTTGTGGTGTGCGCCGTTTTGCTTGATTCCAGTTGCGGTAAAGTCGACCGTAACCTAAACAATACGACAATAATAATTTAGCTTTCCTTAATATATCCTCAGAGAAGGAGTAATAGAGAGCAGAGTTTGAATCTGAATAAGAATAAAGCCTGCCGGATGTATTTAGTTTAAAGGGAAGGAACAAATGTTTTGATGAAGTGACGAGTTGGAGGAAATTATACGCAAATTGTATTCTGAACAAGTTTTAACAAACGGAATTCATATTGAGATATAACAAATGAAGAAGTGTTTTGAGAGATACATGTTTTGTTTGGCGCTCTAATATAAATATGTATTATCTTAAAAGTTATTCCTAGAATAGTGTCAAGACGATATGGACTTGTCTCCCACAGAATATTGTGGCACAAATATAACGATCTACGTCAACCTAACTATATCAGGAAATACACATACCTCTTTCCAGCCACAGCCCCTAAAATGGGGTCACTCTAGGAGGACGTACTGAACAGTCTCGATCCTACTATACAAGTAACCAAAATTTAATAATCGAAATATTTATTGAAAATAATCTGGTTCTAATTATATAAGTTTATTATAGCGAGACTTTCCCGTCGCCAGACTTAAAATTATTTAATCTTTTTCTGAAAACAGTTCTTATTATTTCTTATTTCAAATATATTCTCGACCTTAAATTTGTTTTCAGTTTAGGGCAGAGGTTATGGTCGGACGAGTCAGATCTGGTAAGTATGGGGTTGTCCAATTTACTTAAACTTTTTTATTTCAAATGAAAGGCTGTATGTTGTAACACCTGCCGATGTGTCCAAACATTTAAAAACTTTTTTATGTGATGTATATTTCACTTATCTCAGGCAGTTAAGGAGATAAAAATTAGTACAATTTGGCAACCTGCATGCATCAACGAAAAAAATAACTTTCCTCACTAGACGCAGCAAGTATGTTATAGTAGTGAATTTTCATAAGAATTGTACACCATTAGTAAGATATATTATTAAAACTAATTCTTTAAATTTAAAGCTATAAAAAAATAACCATTTTAAGCAACAAAAGGGAAACTTGAAAACACCTTTGTTCAAATGTGAACCAAAATATACCCATTAAAGAAGTTTGGAAAATGTCAGATTAAAAAAATATTGAATCACACGTTATAAAAATGCAGCCCGATGACAACTGGTCTGAAGACTTTTTGAAGAACTTAACACCTGATACCTGCAAAGAAATGAATTATAGCACAGTCCTAGGAATTAACGATGTCCTAACTTCAGTGTTGTCTAAAACATAAAAGATCGTCCCCAGGAGCCGATGGCATTTATTATGAACAACCTGCTCAGCTACAGCATAAATACAAATTTTTGCAGCTGAAATTTTTTAACAAGATTTGGGCTACTGAAAATATTACTAACCCACGAAAGATATATATATATATATATATATATATATATATATATATATATATATATATATATATATATATATATATATATATATATATATATATATTGTCATCACTTTTCTTAAACTGGATAAAGATCCATTTCTCATAAACTCATGCCGCGGAATATTTCTTGCTTCTTGCATATTAAAGACGTTAGAATAAATGATCCAGAATCGTTTAGAAGAATGGCTGAAAAGAAATAACATAATGCCAAAGACACAGTTTGTATTTCGTAAAAATTGGACGACTACTGAAAGTGTAAGCAATATAGTATTAGACATCAATAAATCATTTGTCAATAGAAAATCTGTAATTGCTATGTTTGTAGATATTAAGGGATCGTACGATAGTGCCAATTTAAACATCATGTCTTAAAAGATGATAAAATTAGGTCTTCCAGTCAATTTTACCAGAAAAGTTATTAAGCTCTACGAGGATAGACAAGTGTTCCTTAGAACTGGTAATACATACAAAGGTCGAAAACGATGCAATTCTGGTTTATCTCAGGGCAGTGTGTTAAGCCCACTATTGTTTAATATTTATACTATCGATATACAGAACCAAGCAAATGAAAGTTGCCTTCTACAATATGCTAATGATATATGTATTTATAAACCTATGTGCGACATCGATGTAGGTCTGAACTCGATAGAGAAAGATTTTACGAACATAAAAATTTGGTGCATTAATAACGGCTTATCAGTCTCCAAGGAAAAAACGTAGGTCGCAATTTTCAGTAAAAGCATGGCATACCGTCCACAGTCGAGATATGCAAAACCAAATACATAGTGAAAAACTCCGTCAGATTTTTGGGAATCATCCTTGATAGAAAATTACTTTGGAGAGAACATATTGATCATCTTGTTAGTAAAGCAGAAAAAGTTATCAATATATTTAGATTCGTTAGTAACAAAAAATGGGGAGCAGATACAAATATAAATATTATGTTCAATAAATCATTTGTTCGGTCTATCGTCGACTACTGTTCTATCATGTACGCTGATGCCGCTAACACTCATCTAAGCAAAATAGAGTCTAAATAGAATAAATGTCCTAGGCTGTGCGTCGGTGCGTTACAAAGTACTCCGATTCATAGCCTTCTTGCAGAATGTGGATAAATGCCACTTCATTACAGAAGAGAGAAATTAGCAGCAACATTTGTACTTCAATTGCATGAAAAAATAGTCAGCTAATCAATCAGTTACATATAGGCTTTATTGAAGATCTAACCTTAAGATACTGGCTAAAGAAAAAGATAATATATACTCATAGATGCTTATTCCAATATAATACAACAAGACATTTGGCACGACGATTTAAATTCGATTTTAAATGTCAATTTCAGGGTCTTGGCATATACTACCTACAAAAATATTCACAGTTACCAAATAATATAAGAAAAACAATTTTTCTTTCCGACATCAATGAGAAGTTGTCCAGTTCTCTACACATTTTTACCGACGCTTCTAAGAATCACTCACAATCTGGATGCGCTTACTATGTACCTGCCCTTGGAATCGAAACGAAGTTTAAGCTCGGTAAAAAAATGTCTACCTACTCAGCCGAACTCATCGCAATTGTGGACGCCTTGCAGTTTATTGGCGAACATTCAATACAACGTGCAACTATACAGGTTCTCCCACGTAGACGTTCCATTAGCCGTTTCTGGAGTACGGCTCACAATTGAATTCTGAAAACTCACGCACGTGGGTTTCTCAAAATTTCCAGTTTGTATGGGATTTCCGGTTATACCGGAAGTAGACCTCAACTTTCTTATTTCAAATAAAGCCTGGCGTTGATTGCTCGTCAAATTTTATCGAGATATTTGACTTTTTTCAAAAATTTTCACATTTGCACACCTCTCTCTTATTTTTCAACCTGAAGAGTTGAAATTTTAAAGTGCAAATAATAATTGTATCTTGGCAGGTGTGTAAATAGCTTGAAAAGGTTCGTTGGCCCGAAAAATCGGATCAGTTTCTGCTGGAACTTTTTAAGTTTATTTGCGGAAACTGTTTCCACTTTTTAAAACAACAAAGCTATGTTAATGCAATAAGGTACATTGTTAGTACTATATACGTGATTCTGCCAAGCAAAGGTCCTTCTTTTAAAAATAAGACCTTTTTCACATTAAAAACAGTTTTACGAAAATTCGCTACATGACGCACTTGCTGCGTCCAGACTTTTTAGTTACTATACACTTCCTTGATACTCGTTTTTGTTTTGCAATTGGCATGAGAGTAGTGTGTTTCTTGTGTGTATAGGCATAGTATATTATCAGTTTAGTTTAATTCAACTTTTTTTTTTTTTTTCCTTCGAGTTTAGATGGCTACGGCTATTTGCCATACGCACATTCTTCCCCTCTCGTTATGTTGCATCAGTGGTATTTTTACTAGAATAGCTTGATCAGATCACTAAGCTTTACATTAATTGTTATTGTACCGCATGTATAAACGCATAATATATACTGGATTACATACCCCCTAAAAATAAAGTAGTGATTATCGAATTTTGTAACAGAATTTTATCCTGTAATAGTTATTTTTACTTAATTGTTTTTTTTTTTTTTCTTATTATAAATTGGGATAGACAGGGACACACGCTTCATGCCTTAGGGGTCTGACTAGGCAACTTTAAAAGACAAACAAAGAGACCCATAATGGAGTAGGGAAACAATAGGACAGACATTAGGACCTTATATTCTAATACCTAATAATATTACAAAATTATGGAATACATACATATGTACTCACAAATATTAATTACCTAATATTATTTCACCTATTATTCATCTCGTCATTCGTTTTACATTAGCACACATACACATATCACACTCATTTACACATTCATTTTCGCACAGGTACAAATTTTGCTTAGTTAATATTACATAAATAAAATTGTATGATTAGACCTTTATTTTTAAATTATTTATATGCGTTGAGATTAGTGTATAAATATTTACATTTTTTGTACATAATAGTTGCATCAAGTTAAAGGGACACGGAACATTGCCTAACTTATAAATTATATTTACAAAGGAATAAATAATGCTTGTTTTTTCTTTACAGTCTAAAAGCATGTGTTGAGCGTCCCCAAACTCGCCGCACTCACAATTTGGATTATCTTTTAGATTTATTTTATTAAGATGTGAAGGAACCAGTGAGTGCCCAAACCTTAGTCTGCACATTTTAACTATAGTAGTTTTGTTTACATTTATGGTGGAAAACCACGGAACTGCGGGTGGAAGAGGCTCTAGACTTTTATAAAATCTACCTTTGCTATTGTGGCTGTAATCGTTATGCCATTTCAGTATTATTTTAATTCAACTTAAAACTGCCAAGTCTGTATGTATCCTAAATAATAAATAGAAAATTTCTGGACGCAGCAAGTGCGTTATAGTGGCGAATTTTCATAAGAATTGTACACTATTATGATACGGCATATTATGAAAGTTAATACTTTAAACTTACACAGACCTTGAAGATCGATTTCATAGATCCTAGTACGCGCATATTTGAAGAATTCTATCTAAAGTGTTACCATCGATATCTCTATTATCAAAAAGCTCTTGTTTTCTACAATTTTCAATTGCAGTAAGCAATTATCGTCCACTGAAATAATTCCCTGAATTTCCTCAAGCCATATGGTGACAGTTAACGCCACCAGCTACAAGAAATGGTCTTTTTAAGCTATCAGAAAATGATTTCCAGCTATGTTCCGTTATTCTCGTATTTGGACAAATGTAAACCGAATATAAGTTACGCTTATTACGTTTTTCCAAAATCAAACATACTGCTGTGCACATCACACCATTAACTTTATTGAAGCGCGACTGCAAATTTATTTTTGACTAATATAGCAACTTCGCCGTAGCCGTCATCTCTATCTAGCCTAAATAGGCTGTAATTAGCAAATTTGATTGTTGTTGCTTTTGATCCAAGTTTCACTAATAATGACCTTGCCGATTTCATTGTCAAACAAATACTTTCCTTAATCACCTTTATTAGATGTAATTGACCTAGCATTCCACTGGATTAGTTTAAGTGTGAATGTTACATTTTAGAGAGTATTTCCGATACCTGACTTTTAATAATATTAAGCGTTTCACTGTCTGTTATATTTGACCGCCCTAAGATTTTTGTAACTATATTTATTACACTGTCTACGGTTGCACTTTATAGCGGGAGATTTTTGAAGTTGGATATTTAGGGGAGGGTAAGAATTTATTATCCCACTTTGTCGAGGTAGCCAAATATCTGCTACAATTTGCTGTCTAGTTGTTTCGAGACTATGGTCTCTAACAGAATCCATGGTTCGTCTACGCTTAGGTGGTAGTGATCTGGTGAAACGTCTGGAAGTATTAGGACTATTTGTGTTTTCCGGCTTTCGCTGAAAGAAAACATTTATTGGTGACAAAATGGGGCCTAATGGGGGAAATTTATTGCTGTTAAGATTAGATAGGTGTTGCTGAAATTGTGAAGTTTGGGTTTTTAAAGCAAATGTGTAACTTTTTGAATACTGATTGAGAGCATCTTTATAAGAGATATTCATTGTACACATGAAGTATTTTATATATTTCTGTTTTTCAGATTCTAAACACTTCTTAAGTTCGATTGCTGCATGAGAACCTTTACATAATACACAAATAGGGTTATTTCTTCTAGAGCATTGCTCACTATTATGATTGTCCCCGCAATATTTACACCTTTCATGTGCTTTGCAATTTGAGCTTATGTGTCCGTATCTTAGGCATTTTAAACACTGAACAGTTCGCTGTATATACGGTTTAACACGAAATATAGCTTTTTCTATTTCAACTTCGGAAGGAAGTGTGCATCCTTTAAATTCCACTAGTACCGACGAGGTTTTGATATATTCGACGCGGTTGTCTATAACTACTCTACGCTTCAGCCTAATCACATTAAAAATTTCAAATTTATTACCCGCGGTAGGAAGAATCTGAATTATCAGATCCTGTTCTTCAACGTCTATGTCGACTTGTCTTAGAACTTCTTGTATGCGCGCCAAAAACGGCGAAATAAATGCCTCTGAATTTTTAGCCTTTAGTACTTCTGAATTTATCAAAGCATTTGCACTGTTTACAGGTGATAAATTTATTTATTAGTGGATTTTCTTAAAAAAATTCACTAATGAGGAGATCCCAACTCTTGAATTTTGAAAAAATTTCTTCAAATGAGCGCTTTTTAGGACCCCTGGAACCCAAATCCGAGGTCGGTTTCAGACTTTATATGTTTATATATAATATATATATATATATATATATATATATATATATATATATATATATATATATATATATATATATATATATATATATATATATATATATATATATATTACCGGTATAACCTATATAGTAGGAACAATGAACCATATTTTATCAAAATAATTATTTTAAAATGTACCAAAATATTACGAAATTAAACTTTAAATGTTTCTGAGAAAACTGGTCTCCTAGACAATGAACCTTAGGTTAATAGCAAATTGAGTTATTGAAGTTTGAAACATTTAATGAAAATTCGCTACCAAAACGCCCTTGGCGCGTTTATACAAACATTTTCCGAAAATAAAGTTAAATGTTGGTTTCCTA